>CM063500.1:84022256-84037256 GCA_032207245.1 Pardosa pseudoannulata | reverse complement strand
CTTTTTAACATTAAACAAGCCAACACTTAATACCTGACTATTTATTTTATTTTATTTTATTTTATTTTTTATTTTATTCACTTAATACATAACAAATTAAAAATAAACATTTTTGTTTCTTATAAAAGGTCTTAATTTAAAACGGTTGTAATTGTTGAAAATTAAAAGTACAAAAAAATGGCCTCTTTGATTGGTCAGCCTTTTTAACTTTTGACGCACAAGATTAACAATTTGGGGTTTGATAAAATTATTTTTTAAATGATATCTATGAACCTTTTAAAACTAAACATACGAACATTTATTTCATGAATATTTCTTTTATTTTACTCACTTAATACATAACAAATGAAAAATAAACATTTTCAGTATTTATTTTCTTGTTTCTTCTAAAAGGTCTTAATTTTAAAACAATTTTTACTGTTGAAAGTTAAAAGTACAAAAAAAGGGTCTCGTTGATTGGTCAGCCTTTTTAACTTTTGATTCACAGGATTAACAATTTGGGGTTTAATAAATTTTTTTTCTAAATACCTATGAACCTTTTAACACTAATCATACCAACACTGAATACATGTCTATTTATTTTATTTCTTTTCTTTTCTTTCTTATTTTATTCCCTTACTACATAAGAAATCAAAAATAAACATTGTCAATATTTATTTTCTTGTTTCTTCTAAAAGGTTTTTTTTGTTCCTTTTAAAACGAGTGTTACTGTTGAAAGTTAAAAATACAGTCAAAAAGGGCTTTGTAGATTGGTTAGCGTTTTTAACTCTTTGAGGCACAGAATTAACAATTTGGGGTATAATAAAATTATTTTCTATTTGATATATATGAACCTTTTAACGTTATACATACCTATACTTAATGCATGCCTATTTCTTTTATTTTATTTTTTATTTTATTCCCTTAATATATTACAAATGAATAAATATTTTCAATATTTATTTTCTTGTTTCTTCTAAAAGGTCTTAATTTTAAAACGATTGTTACTGTTGAAAGTTAAAAGTACAAAAAAAAAAGGGTCTCGTTGATTGGTCAGCCTTTTTAACTTTTGATTCACATGATTAACAATTTGGGGTTTAATAATTTTTTTCTAAATGATATCTATGAACCTTTTAACAATAATCATACCAACACTGAATACATGTCTATTTATTTTATTTTATTTTATTTTTTATTTTATTCCCTTAATACATAACAAAGCAAAAATAAACTTTTCAATATTTATTTTCCTGTTTCTTCTAAAAGATCTTAATTTTAAAACGAGTGTTACTGTTGAAAGTTAAAAATTCAATAAAAAAAGGCCTCGTAGATTAATCAGCCTTTAAAAGTCTTTGACGCACAGGATTAACAATTTGGGGTTTAATAAAATTATTTTCTAAATGATATCTATGAACCTTTTAACACTAAACATACCAACATGCATATTTCTTTTATTTTATTTTTTATTTTATTCAGTTAATACATAACAAATGAAAAATAAATATTTTCAATATTTATTTTTATTTTTTCTTATAAAAGGTCTTAATTTTAAAATGACTGTTACAGTTGAAAGTGAAAAAAACACAAAAAAGGCCTCGTAGATTAATCAGCCTTTAAAAGTCTTTGACGCACAGGATTAACAATTTGGGGTTTAATAAAATTATTTTCTAAATGATATCTATGAACCTTTTAACACTAAACATACCAACATGCCTATTTTTTATTTTATTCAGTTAATACAAAACAAATAAAAAATTAACATTTTCAATATTTATTTTCTTGTTTCTTATAAAAGGTCTTAATTTTAAAATGACTGTTACAGTTGAAAGTGAAAAAACACAATAAAGGCCTTGTTGATTAGTCAGCCTTTATAACTCTTTGACGCACAGGATTAACAAATTGGGATTTGATAAAATTATTTTCTATATGATATCTATGAACTTTTTAACACTAAACATACCAACATTTAATACATGCCTATTTCTTTTATTTTATTCATTTAAAACGTAACAAATAAAAAAACAAAAGTTTTAATATTTATTTTCTTGTTTCTTACAAAAGGTCTTAATTTTAAAACGATTGTTACTATTGAAAGTTAAAAGTACAAAAAAGGGCCTAGTTGACTGGTCAGCCTTTTTAACTTTTGACCCACAGGATTAAAAATTTGGGGTCTAATGAAATTATTTTCTAAATGATATCTATGAACCTTTTAACACTAAACCTACCTATACTTAATGCATGCCTATTTCTTTATTTCTTTTCGTTTATTTTTTATTTTATTCACTTACTACATAAGAAATCAAAAATAAACATTGTCAATATTTATTTTCTTGTTTCTTCTAAAAGCTTTTTCTTGTTTCTTTTGAAACGAGTGTTACTGTTGAAAGTTAAAAATACAATATAAAAATGCCTCGTAGATTGGGCAACCTTTATAATTTCTGACGCACAGGATAAAAAATTTGGGTTTTAATAAAATTATTTTCTAAATTATATCTATGAACCTTTTAGCACTGAACATACCAATACTTAATCCATGGATATTTATTTTATTTTATTTTTTATTTTATTCACTTAACACATAACAAATCAAAAATAAACAATTTCAATATTTATTTTCTTATTTCTTAGAAAAGGTCTTAATTTTAAAACGATTGTTACTATTGAAAGTTAAAAATACAAAAAAAGAATCTCATTGAATGGTCAGCATTTTTAACTTTTGAAACACAGGATTTTAATTTGGTGTTTAATAAAAATATTTTCTAAATATCTATGAACCTTTCAACACTAAACATACCAAAACTTATTACATGCCTATTTTTATATTTTATTTTTTATTTTATTCACTTAATACATAACAAATCAAAAATAAACATTTTCAATATTTATTTTCTTTTCTTAAAAAAGGTCTTAATTTTAAAACGAGTGTTACTGTTGAAAGTTAAAAATTTAAAAAAGGGCCTCGTTGATTGGTAAGCCTTTATAACTGTTTGACGCACAGGATTAACAATTTGGGGTTTAATAAAACTATTTTCTAAATAATATCTATGAATCTTTTAACAGTGAACTTACCAACACTTAATACATGCTTATTAATTTTATTTCTTTTCTGTTCTGTTCTGTTCTTTTCTATTTTATTCTAATCTTTTACTTTTGTTTGAATTCATTACCCATCGCATTTTTTACATATACATTACCGATCATTTGACCGATTATAATATGTGTAGCGTTAAATGTGAAATATATGACTAAACTAATCAAATAGATAAACAATTTATAAACAAAGTATCGTTGTGGTAAGTGTTTTTAACTTTCGAAGCACAGGATTAACTATTTGGGGTATAATAAAATTATTTTCGAAATGATATCTATGAACCTTTTAACACTAAACATACCAACATTAATACATGCCTATTTCTTTTCGTTTCTTTTCTTGTCTCTTCTCTTTTTTCTTTCTTTTCTTTTTTATTTAATTCTTTTACTTTTGTTTGAATTCAAGGCCTATCGCATTTTTACATATACATTACAGATTATTTGACCTATCATGATATATGTAGAATTAAATGTGATATATATGACAAAATAATCAAATAGATAAACAATTTATAAGTATTTTTGAGGTTATAAGCGTGCAAAATAGGATTCCATTTAAAATAAATTTAAAGACGTATATTTCAAAGAAGAAATAAATAAGTGTTGTACTGTCATCTGCAGCTAGTTTGGAGTGTTAAAATATAGAAATATTATATAACTATATGTCTTCAAAAAAGCAGAGAAAAATTAATCTATATGTTGCTTAGCGGTGCAGAAACCTTCAAAGGGTTAAATTAATTACTCTATTTAATTTACTTATTTATCTATTGCCCCCAGTGACTGAAAAATTCAACTTTGAATTGAGGGCTAATTTGAAGAAATTGAAACGATGTGCAACACAAGGGAACGAGTTGTGAAAACTGTTCATCGGCGAGCACACGGGGTTAGTTCTAGAACTCATAACGAACGATGACTCCCTCCCTAGCTTTCTGATATTCTCCGGGCTCATCCGGGCATGTATAAGCGCTGATTCAGTTGAAAATGGAACGAACTCCAGCAGCTCTCCCCTCCCCTCCGCCTCCTACACCCATCTCCTTGTCCGTCTGGATACAAGGAAAAGGGGGGGGGGATAGAATCCTCCGGAAGCAACGCAGGGAGGGACACTTTATTTCTATGCTCTGCCCACCCCCCTGTACGTCGCTTAGAATCGAATGGAGCGCGCACGACACATGTCATTCGGACAAGGGTCAGCGAATGCAGAACGGTTCTCTTTTCACACTATCAATGATGTAACAGATACATGTATATACAACTTATTTATATTTAGAAGGGGTGCGTACAGGGGAGAGGGAGAGAGAGATGAGAGAAAGAGAGAGAGAGAATCGTTTCAGTTGTTCTCGGTCGTTTGATTTTCACTCTTATCTACGGCGTAGATCTTTTTGAGGGAGGTTTACAGGGGGTGGGAGAAGTTGAAGAAATTCTGAAATGTTCTATATGGAATATGCTTTGACAGGATTGCGGAATAAGCTGAACATTTTGTGATGCTGTAGTAAAAAATACGGAATAAAATCTATGTACTTAAGATGAGAGTGGTACTTTTTTTACATCTGCTCTTGTTATTGTTATTCTGACAATCTATTGTCAGCGCATGTCACGGCATGAATTGAACTGATAATACACATCTTTAATTCGTGAATTTAAGAAGTTACGTTTGCCATTCTAACTCGATTTTTAAAACTTGATTTGGTCTGGAGTGCTATGGTCTACGATTTTTTACATAGTGGCCATTGAGACTGAGATTGATTACTTAAAACTGGTTCAGTCGGCAAAGGCAACGATCTCATAAGTGAAAGGTTGCGGGTTCAAAACCCGAGCTGACCTAAGGTTGTTAAAGTTTTCGTTAAAGATGACTGGGGCACGTAAAATATGTTCGTGGTCACAATGTCCTCCAAGTTCTCAATCAATACCTCTGGGGGTGGCAGGTCAAGTCTGTCGGTCTTCTGCTTGGGCCCTTCTTCAAAATTACGAGGACCTGCTTGAACGAAGGCATTCTTTTACCTTAATGGTGCTCATTAAAACGAAACGCGCTCCCCATGGCCTTAATATGAAAGACTGCAGGCTCAATCGTGCTTGGTCTGTCCAAGTGGTATGAGAAAAAACAACAACTTAAATCTGATTCTGAACGGTTATGAACATTCATGTCATTGTGCATTTAACACACTCATGTCAAACACAGCATGGCTACCGTTATATATCGTTTATAATATATTTTAAAGAGCAATTTATTTGCTAAGATAATGTTGGCATTTAGAAAAGAAAACATATTTATGAATATATAAAATATAATTTATAAATTTTGTGGTCTGAATTAATTATTTTTGATGAGCAGAATATGAATGTGTGTTACTCTTTAAATGGTAACTAGAAAAAATATTGGATCTACGAAAATGTTTTTAAAAAGTAATAAAATTGTGAGTAAAATGAGAAAACTATTTTAAAATTTTATTTTTAAAGATAGTTATTTTCGTTACCGGAGGTTGCCTTCTTATTTCCACTTAAACATTACCGATGATGCCTTTACAGAAAAATATATTAAAATACAAACCAAAGGCTATATAAAATATTATATATATATATATATATATATATATATATATATATATATATATATATATATATGTGTGTGTGTGTGTGTGTGTTTTTTGTGTGTAAATTTTTTTATTTTAAAGTGTAAGTTAGAGACGAAAGAATATTATCTAATGTATTAAACAAATTATCTTTTATTTAGAAGAATATAAAAAATTAAATTATTATAAATATCAAAAGAGATTTTCTTTTTCAAATGTGCTTTAGATTAGCATTAGATTTAGAAAATTATTTATTATAAATTATAAAAATTCTTTGATTATTAAATTATATGGTTATTTAAGATTATTAAAAATATTAAAGATATTTATTAAAGATTTAGGTTCAATATTAAAATTTTTAAACATCTTTAATTTTGACTACAACTGCCATATTTTATTATACAAACAAATAGATAAGTTTAAAGTAAAAAATAAGATTTCAATGGACTTTTATTTATCTATAAAAAAATAAATATGTTGTGTGACTAAATATCTGTTTACAGCTATGTTTCTAAACCACATCTACCTACAAAATGTTTAAAGCCTCTTAAATTAATTTTAACTGAAAACTTATTTTTCTTATTTTAGAATTATAACTGTGCAGCTATCGGTTGTACATTAGCTAATATGAGCTTGAAAAAATTATATGCATAAGAAAAATAATATTTTTTGTCTTCTGACAAAAGTAGTGAGTTATATGTGACAGAATTAATTTTTACCGACTTATTTAGTTAGTAATATTAACAGTTTTGTTAAGTGAACTGTTGAAAGTATCAACAAGTCTGCGTTTCAAACAATAGAGTATGTTGGTGATTTTAAAAATTAAAAAAATATTTTATTCTTTAAAATTGTAAGAATTTTAATTTAAGGTAAAATTTTTTAGTAATTTTAGAAGGTATTTACAGGCCTACAAAATATTTACTTTCGAAATATACAGATATCTAAAATATAAAGCAAATTTTAGCAGAAATAGAACTAGTATGTTCACTGAAGTGGAATAAGAGAAACATGGATGATGCCGTGTTATGTAGATAATTGTATAACAAAAATAATATCAGTTAACATTTAGCAGCAATATAACTAGTCAACATAGAGGGTATACAAAATATACTAAATAATGTTTCTTTTGAAGATTTATAATTATTTAATATACTCTGTATTTTTTAAAATTTTATCACGTTTTAAATAGATAATTGTATTTTTATTTAATTTCGAATATTCAAATATATATGCAGCAAAAACTTTACAAATAATTTCAATAGAACCTGAACGAGCACTAAACTTTATATAATTGAAACAAAAATTGCATAAATAAATAATTACCAAGTATTCTCGAAATATTTTTGAACAAAACTTTAAGTTCCATTGGTAAAAATTGCTTTATCTAAAAATATAAAGCAAATTTTAGCAGAAATAGAACTAGTATGTTCACTGAAGTGGAATAAGAGAAACATGGATGATGCCGTGTTATGTAGATAATTGTATAACAAAAATAATATCAGTTAACATTTAGCAGCAATATAACTAGTCAACATAGAGGGTATACAAAATATACTAAATAATGTTTCTTTTGAAGTTTTATAATTATTTAATATACTCTGTATTTTTTTTAAATATTATCACGTTTTAAATAGATAATTATATTTTTATTTAATTTCGAATATTCAAATATATAGGCAGCAAAGATTTTACAAATAATTTCAATAGAACCTGAACAAAACATTAAACTTTATATAATTGAAACAAAAATTGCATAAATAAATAATTACCAAAAAATTCTCGAAATATTTTTGAACAAAACTTTAAGATCCATTGGTAAAAATAAAAATAAAAAATCAATAAATAGGAAATACGAAAAATTCCACCTTTTTTTCTTTCTTTCTTCCTTCTTTTTAATAAAAATTATGATCGTATATGATTTAATAAAACACTAAATATTCTACATAGAACTGTAGCCTTTATATAAATATTGAAGATATAATTACATTGGTATCTCGATTTTAGATGTTTTCAACAGATAATATACTTCTGGCATAAACTTATTGATAAGTAATGTCAAAACTTCTAAAAATCTCTAGAAAAAAAAATCTAATTAAAAATGTAATTAAAATATCTAATTAAAAGTTCATGGTCAAATAGCTATATAATTTATTAATTTCAAGAAGATATATTTCTTTTCCAAAAAACAGTGCATAATGAAAAAGTAAAATAAATATGAGTGTTCATAATTAGAAAATACAAAATATTTATTAAAGTTCTTTAAAAATAGAAAAAAATGGTGAAGAATAAAATAGCACATATTGCAGAGAAAGCAAACCTCTCTTAAAATATTATTCAAGCCTTGTATCTTGACGTGTTGTCCTTAAAGTACAGAATAACTAAGTAGGAAAAACAGGACAATTTCAATGCAAACGACACTTTTTTCCTCCAAAAAAGGCATTTCGGCTATGATAATGCCTTTTCAGTATTCGTGAATAACTCCCTACACCCCCTTTTAAGCTCTATGCATGAAAACAAAAGACATCTTTCCCCCAGACGGATCCATCGCGAGGATAAAAATGCCCGGAAAATAGCTGATCTTCATCTACAAGTCAAAAGAGGCAAGATGAAGTCCAACACCAAAATATCCTCCCGGAAAATCGACAAGAACCTATTTCCATGCACTCGTCTCCACCCCCCGGCATGTGTCTGAAAGTAGACCTCCTCCCTACCCGAAAATCATGATGTCCAAACAGAAACAGGACTAAGGGGTGGTTCTCGAGAGGAAATGACCCCTCACAGCCTGACATCTGCACAATGACTGATGAATACTTGATGACCATGTCGTGCAGGAACAATTGACCGTTTTCCAAACACTAGAAATATTGGCCTGTCAAGCATAGATCTGCCAGACTTATAAAACTTATGTTTTTGAGGCTTTTTTGTAGCCATGCTAGGGTAAAGATAGTTGGAGATAGGGGAATAAATCTACGAAAACAAGGAAAACTTCCTGCATCATTTGAATTTAAAGAGATCAACTTCAACACAGCAACATTATTTATTTAATATCCATCCAATATTCAGACCTAAAGGTACTTGTAAGCGCTTAAATTTATTTTCCCTGTAAATGTATCTTTTCCTTTATAATAGTATTGTAGCTGGACAGCAATAATCAGTAGAATAACTCAATACGCTGATATATAAATTCAAGGTTATTATTACAATAAAATGTGCATAATCATAATTATATACATAACGAGAATAAATTTTTATGTTCGCTTAGTTACACAATGTGTACACACACACACACATACATATATATATATATATATATATATATATATATATATATATATATATATATATATATATATATATATATATATATATATATATATATATATATATATATATATATATATATATATATATATATATATATATATATATATATATATATATATATATATATATATATATATATATATATTATTTAGAGTGATTTCAAAAATGGCATCTTGTTCTGGGAGCGTAGGAAGCTTTTTGATATCTGTACTAAATGCTTTAATAATCGGACATATGTTACAGATTCTTAATTCTTTGTTTTTATAGGGTAAGATCATAATTCCAATACTTTACTTTTGCTGATATTCGAGTGAACGTCATGGTTAGATTTTAGAAGATTAGTAATTTATATATATATATATATATATATATATATATATATATATATATATATATATATATATATATATATATATATATATATATATATATATATATATATATATATATATATATATATATATATATATATATATATATATATATATATATATATATATATATATATATATATATATATATATATATATATATATATATATATATATATATATATATATATATATATATATATATATATATGCCAGGTTTAAAAATGGGGGTTAAGATTTAAGGGAGTTATAATTAAAAATAGTTCGAACTCGTTAGCTATAACGTAATAGGAGAAAGCCACATCCTGGAGCGGAACTATACAGAGTAAAAAAACTGACACGGAAGTAGACAAAGGAATTTTGCTTCGGTAGCAAAGCCAAAAAAGACAGTTCTAAGAGGGCTAATGACATGAATGGCTCCACGCTTGGCGTGGAAAAATATGAGAACAAAGAATATCTAGATGGTATAGCCATGGACAAAAGAATTACAATAAAAAAGTTTTTATATATGAAATCAAATCTGTTTTCCATGCCTTAGCCACTCGTCCATGGCATTTACATTCATATATATATATATATATATATATATATATATATATATGTGTGTGTGTGTGTGTGTGTGTGTGTGTGTGTGCGTGTGTGTGTATATATATACATGCATATATTATTTATATATATAAATATATACGTATATATATAGCCTCGATCTATGTTTTCCTCATTAATCATATCCTCTTATCTATCGTCAAATAAGTTTAATTCTGTCGCTTTATTTCCTCAGAACTATCGTTCTTAAGGAATGTGGAAGAACAATTTAAGGGAAATAAACAACTGTTTTGCTCAAGCAGGTTTTATGCAAGCATGTGAAGATATTCAATCTGCATATCTTAATTATTAGAACTCCTACCAGAACGGTTGAAACCAGCTTATTGATATAAATTTTGATGATTACATCTTAATTGATTGTAACCTAACAAATAGCTGATTCACAGCTAAGTGTTTATATATGTATTTAAAATCATGTATTATGTCATATACATAATTTTTATTTTTACTTATCATCCTGACATTTCATTACGAAATATACAGTTTCCTACTGTGATTTACCTCCTATATTCATTATCATAAAGAAATGTTTTTACACATTGTATGTGGGACACGTATTTGTATGTTTTCTGACGATTGATATTAGTTAGCTGGTCCCGGATTAGTGCGGGCAATTGTAATAATATGGTTTGTTTGTGGGGACAAAAATATCCGTATATACAGGAAAACGAAGTCGAATGTTTTTGTCTGCTACATAGATTCTGAAAAAATTTAGACAAATAAAAACTAGTTTTTACATTATTAGTTTTAGGATTGCTCTCTTCATTCTTAACATTCTTCACAATTAAGTGTGTATGTATGTATTTAAATTATGTATTATGTCAAATGCATAATTTTTATTTTTATCCTGAGCTTATATTATCCTGAGCTTTCATTACAAAATAAACAGTTTCCTACTGTGATTTGCTTCCTATATTCATCATTATAAAGAAATGTTTTTACACATTGTATGTGGGACACGTATTTGTATGTTTTCTGACGATTGATATTAGTTAGCTGGTCCCGGATTAGTGCGGGCAATTGTAATAATATGGTTTGTTTGTGGGGACAAAAATATCCGTATATACAGGAAAACGAAGTCGAATGTTTTTGTCTGCTACATAGATTCTGAAAAAATTTAGACAAATAAAAACTAGTTTTTACATTATTAGTTTTATGATTGCTCTTTTCATTTTTTTTATAATGTAAAAATGTTTATACATAACATAATTCGAAAATATTTAAAACTATATATTACTATTTCTATTTGATTTTTCATATTTACGATACTATTTAAATTTTTCAAATAAAAAATGTATTTTTTTGTTTACAAACATGTTATGGTTGTGATTTATATATTTCTATTTATATATTTGTTTATATATTTCAATATAAAATACGAACATTTGGTTAAAAAGTTAAATAATTTTCGATCTATTGAGATTTAACTGAATAACTAAACTTACGCTCAAAACGCCCGCTCCCGGTATATTTCCGCTGCGAAATGTACCTGCACACTATGTGTTAATATTTTCAGGAAGATCCGGTAAATAAAATAAAGATGGTAACAAATTCATCTCTACTAATATTTAAAGAAAAATTGTTATTAATATAAAATTTTAGCTCGTGAAATTTCTACCTTTTTCAGTAAACGTGCTTATAACAAAATTCTTATTTGAAGCAAGTTTCAGAAAAGAATTTTCGACATTGTTCTAGAGTTTCGAGAAATAAAGAATCCAGCTAAGCTGATATAATGACGAAGGAAAAAATCTTTCGGTGTAGTTTTTGCTTTATATGACGTAATCAGCTTTTGCGGCTTAATCAAAATTAAGAAAGAGGATATACCTTTTAAAACAAAGTCTGGTAATAAATGAAAGCTTCTTAAAATAACTTTTGTTATTCTTCCTACATTTTTTGGTTTATTTTTCTGGTATAAAATTGCGTAATTCATATTCAAAGTGATAAAATTTTCATATGGATTAATAGGTTTTAACCCGTAATAAGATAATTATCTTTTGAGTGTAATAACAAGATGTAAACAAGTTATTTTATTAAACCTCTTGGTTAATTTTTTTCTTTGTTGTTGAATAAAATATTTTACGGAAGAAAATGTTCTATAGTGTAATCCGAAAGACTTTAAATCGGATTACTCCTATGAAAAATTATAGATAAGTTGGACATCATGTCTACATGTCCCCAGTATATTTTTTGTGTTGACATTAACTTTCTATTGCAAGATTAAAGGAATAAGTTAATTTGTGCTGATCTTTGTAAAGTAATTTGTGATGCATTGAAAAAGTAAATAACATCTATTATAAATTTGATTGCTGGTTACAGTAAAGAATTTTCGACATTGTTCTAAAGTTTCGAGAAGTAAAGAATCCAGCTAAGTTGATATAATGACGAAGGAAAAAATCTTCCGCTGTAGTTTTTTGCTTATTTTTCTGGTATTGTGGCTTAATGAAAATTAAAAAAAGAGGATATACCTTTTAAAGAAAAGTCTGGTAATAAATGAAAGCTTCTTAAAATAACTTTTGGTATTCTTCTTACATTTTTTGGTTTATTTTTCTGATATTTTTATTGCGTAATTCATATTCAAATTGACAAAAATTTCCCATGGATTAATATTTTTTAACACAAAATAAGATAATTATCATTTAAGTGTAGTAACAAGCTGTGAACAAGCTATTTTATAAACTCTTTTGGTTAATTTTTTTCTTTGTTGTTGAATAAAATATTTTATGAAAAAAATGCACTATAGTGTAATTCGAAAGACTTTAAATAGGATTACTGATATGAAAAATTATAGATAAGGTGGACATCATGCCTACATGACCCCAGTATTTATTTTTGTGTTGATATTAACTTTCTATGGCAAGATTAAAGGAATAAGTTGATTTATGCTGATCTTTGTAAAATAATTTGTGATGCATTGTAAAAGTAAATAACATCTATTATAAATTTCATTGCTGATTCCAGAAAAGAATTTTCGACATTGTTCTAGAGTTTCGAGAATTAAAGAATCCAGATAAGCTGGTGTAATGATGAAGGAAAAAAATCTTCCGGTGTAGTTTTTTGCTTTATATGACGCAATCAGCTTTTGCGGCTCAATCAAAATTAAGAAAAAGGATATACCTTTTGAAACAAAGTCTGGTAATAAATGAAAGCTTCTTAAAATAACTTTTGGTATTCTTCTTTCATTTTTTGGTTTATTTTTCTGGTATAAAATTGTGTAATTCATATTCAAAGCGATAAAATTTTCACGAGGATTAATAGGTTTTGACCCATAATAAGATAATTATCATTTGAGTGTAGTTACAAGATCTGAACAAGCTATTTTATTAACTCTTTTGGTTAATTTTTTTCTTTGTTGTTGAATAAAATATTTTACGAAAAAAAAATGTGCTATAGTGTAATCCGAAGGACTTTAAATAGGATTACTGCTATGAAAAATTATAGATAAGGTGGACATCATGCCTACATGACCCCAGTATATTTTTTGTGTTGATATTAACTTTCTATTGCAAGATTAAAGGAATAAGTTAATTTGTGCTGATCTTTGTAAAGTATTTTGGGATGCATTAGAAGAGTAAAAAACACTTAATATAAAGTTAATTTACTGGTTTAACTAATAGAAGATATCACTCAACTAAACTCCTTGGTGTAACAGCCTCTAGGGGGTCAGAGTCTACGGTGCCAATCTCCGTATCCGAGACCAAGGATCTGGAGTGCGAAGCATATGTTCCGGTTAGTTGGTCAACCTTACACGGAAATCCCAGTGTTTAGTTCTCAAGGATGCTTGATCCTCAGTTTGCTTACCCACTGAAGAGATGAAAGGCTGAGTGATATATATATATATATATATATATATATATATATATATATATATATATATATATATATTGTTATTAATAAAAAATAAATTTTCTGA
This sequence comes from Pardosa pseudoannulata, assembly GCA_032207245.1. Taxonomy (NCBI): domain Eukaryota; kingdom Metazoa; phylum Arthropoda; class Arachnida; order Araneae; family Lycosidae; genus Pardosa; species Pardosa pseudoannulata. Next base: position 84,023,409 of record CM063500.1, on the reverse strand, counting down.
TAAAATCTTCATTGCAACAAAAAATAATCGATGATTGAATTTAAAATTATCAAATATGTACCTAATCTATTATTTAAGCCAAATATAAAATAAAATTATTTTCGTAATATCTAAATTCAGTGATAAAACTTATGAAAATAATGCAGAAGATATTTAAATAATTTAATATTATTAAAATGATTAAGTGAGATGGTTAAAGAAATGACATCAGAATACTAGGAAAAAACATAATTTTCATCTACTTATAATGCCATAAATTGATGAATTTAATCGCTTGCTCTTAACCAGCCAAAATTAGGCTTGAAATAATGGCATTAAATAATCGGAAAATGGGGAAGGGTTGGATTTCGAACATTTTCGAACTCGCTTTGAATTTTGCTTATCCTAACTCATCATGAATCAAATACAGATGCCTGTATTCATTTCAGGTCAAATCGCTTCATAAATTTGTGGACAGACGGACAGATAACTTAGGCTATTGTTATAGAGGGGATATATATGACTTAACATAAAAAAGAATGGCTGTATTGAACTAATAAAGTTCTGACTAAACACATATTTCCTAAAAACATCTCTTATTTGATTAGGAATCAATTCCATGACATTATTTGCTGGCCGATTGGTTAGATCGTCGGTACTGGAGTTTGTGGGTTCGAATCTCACTATGGCATGGACATTCGTAGTCGTTCTTAATCGGCTTTAAGTAGTCTTATTATCCGTCGTGTGCAAAACAGCAGACCGTAGCGCTCCAAACCAATTCAAACGAAACCACGACATTATTTTACCTCTGACGCATGTGTTTCATATAAATACGCCCCCTGAAAACCTCGAGTGGTGATTTCGCAGTACGTTCAGCATAAAAACGTTTCGTATCTAAGCCCAGAATGGAAGCTCAGCTTCCATGCTAGTCGTATATCCTTTCTTCTCCAAATTGCCGCTTTTCATCTGCAAGTCAAAACAGATTCTGTGAAGCCCGATTATTGCCCAGAAAACGTATTTCTTCCCCCTTTTTTTTCACAAATCGGAAAAGCCATTTCCATGCTCTTAACACGGGAATATGATCTACAATCGTATCTCCGGACGGGGATTGGGGGAGCCCGAGGAAAATGACCCTCGTCACACCGACTCACTTTTTGCAGTTGACTGATGAATA
>CM063500.1:84012256-84017256 GCA_032207245.1 Pardosa pseudoannulata | reverse complement strand
CAATGTCCTCCAAGTTCTCAGTTAATACCTCTGGGGTGGCAGGTCAAGTCTATGGGCCTTCTGTTTGGCCCCTGCTTCAAAATTTCGAGGACCTACTTGAGCGAAGTCATTTTTTCACTTAAATGGTGCTCATTAAAACGAAAGGCTCCCCCCTTGGCCTTAATACGAGAGCCTGCAGGCTCAATCGTGCTTGGTTTGTCCAAGTGGCATGAGAAACAACAACAATAAAAAGGGGCATAATAGCAGCACACTAGTAGAATGGTTGAATGTACATTGGCATTGCCAAACATCGCGAGCCTGGGTCTGATAACTTTTTTAATTGCAAAAATGCTGTTGCTACACGTGGTTCTCAAAAGGAACATGGACATTGTCTGCGAAATTTCATTTGTGGTTTTTTTCTTTTAAAATTTTTATACTAATCAGGATAATTGTAAATCTACTTAACTAAAAATTAAATAATTAGGATTTTTCTCTATTGAAAAATATTAAAATAATTCCGTCGAGGAATTTTCACGATTATAAGCGGTTTAGCTCTTTCCGTGTCTGAATAAAAAGCATGTCCTTGAATGCATCACCTTCAGAAAAACTACCTACTAGATGAAACATAGGTGGCATAAGTTTCTTACACAAAAATCGTGGAACTGTATTAGCTTTTAGACTCATCCTTAAACTGAAAGAGGTACTTATGCCCTGAAAAATTGTCATTAAAAAAAGATTATTTTCGGCACTCTGAAAACAATAGTCAGATATATTTGTTGAACACATGTTACAAGTGACATTTTTATACAGAATTATAGAGAAAAGTTATGGAAAGAGCTCTCGTTTTTTAATAATATTTCTTAAAGTCATATTTAAATCCTTTCAAAGATTTTTTTCAATACTATTAATAGACTGTTTGTAAGATTCCAACTTTGGAAAAAACACTTTTAAAATATTTTATCTGGTAAATAAATAATATTTTCCGACAGTAGAATGATAATTATATAGGGGTCTAATGCTTAACTCACATTCTAATAAGCTATATACATCAAAGTAACATTGACACTAACATTATTTAACTTGAAAGACCTACTAACCTTATCTATACTTTCACCTAACAACCACAGTTTCAACTTTTGTTATTGCTTTTACTGCTCGTTCTTTTACTGCAAGAAAATCGATTAAAAATATTTTCTAAACTAGTCTATTATTTCTTGTAACTAATGACAGAATTCTCGGAAAATAATGGTTTCTAAGGCTTGAGCGGACAAAGTTTAGGTCAAAGAATAGTGACCTTAATTCCTAGTAAAAAACAGTTTTTTGTCCATTCAGCTAACATTCGTATTTCAAGTTTATGAGCTACTACTTTATTACAAACAAACAAACAAAAAAAAACGATTAGAAATATGTTTTAAAACTAATTTTTTCCTGGTAACTTATAGAAAAACCCTCTGGATGATGAAGATTTAGTAAAAGGAAAATGATGCGTGTTTTATCATCTGCATAAGAAATCAATTATGAGAGGTAAGAAGTTATAATTATATTCGAATAAACGAATTAACTCGAAATTGTTCTCATGTTTTTAGGAACGGATTAGAACACTTCGGGTTCTAGACATTTCATTCTTACCGGCTCCACTTCTCGCTTCCACAAAAATAAGAACATACAAACACTATAAAATAATAAATAAAACAGAACAAAATAATTTGAAAATCTAAAAAGAATCTTAAATTTTATTAGTAAAACATTTAATATAAAACAAATAGGTTCAGTTTTCCTAGAAAAGTTAGAAGAGTTTGTAGATAAAGATAAAAAAAATATTATAATCTAACAAAAGTAAATATATCAGTATAAATAAATTTTAATAAAGAATTCTATTTCCTTTGTTTTAAATTCAACAAAATTATTAGTTATTTCGTCATAATTAATATTATTCAAATAATTTTGTTCTATGTATAGGAAGATGTATAACTTATTCGATGTACAATTCTTTATTACATACAGCTGTTCAACATAAAGTGAACAATACTATTTACAAATCTTTTCAAAACAGCATCTTGACTAAGCCCTTCCAAAAATCGGATCTAGAAACTTGTCTCATATGTTCATACATTAAACTAGCCCTGGGTGTTTTGCACACTTCAACAACAACAATTCGATACACGTATGAAACACAAAACTGCGGTGTTTTTTTGTAGTAGCCCATTATAGGCCATTGAAATTTCTTAATTGTATTATTTAATACATTAACACTAGAACAGCATGCGAGTCATTTTGACCCAAAACTATTTTGTATTACCTTAATAGATTTTTTTTTAGATAGTAATAACAGAAATAAAAAAAAATTGGTCTGTAGCTATTTGTCTCATTTGTTTATACAATAAACTGGCCATGAGTGTTTTTTACACTCCAACAATGATAATTCGATCAACGTATGAAACGCAAAAATGTGATGCTTTTTTGTAGTCGGACATTTAGGCCCTTGAAACTTTTTAATATTATTAGTTTAACACATTAACACTAGAACCACGTTAGAGTCATTTTAACCCAAATCTATTTTGTGTTACTTTAACATATTTTTTTAGATAGTCAACAGAAATAATATAAAATTTTGCGAAACTAATTTCTAATGATATATTTTGAAAATATATTTTAATGAGTATTACTTGAAAATGAATAAACCTGATAAGGTAATACAATATAGTTTTGGGTCAAAATGATCTATCCCGAGGTTCTAGCGTTAAATATCTTCCACTGAATAATTTAACTATCTTTAAAAATGTATATTGAAATAACAGTATCAAAAGTTTGAGAGTGCAATCACGCAACGCAAGAGACGACGTATCAAAACGTAGGTGATAGTAATATTGGGTCAATAAAAGGTGTGTTCAAAAGACACTATCCATACTAAAAAAAGTATTAGTGCAATTTCCGAATAATAATAATATAATTACCTAAACACTTTATTTGAAGCTCAGTGGTGTTTGGGTAGTGAATCGAGCTCCCACGATACAGGTGAAAGGTTCGATACCCGGCCTGGGCAAGATTAACTCATCCTTTCCTCTCTTTACTGGGTTGACAAACTGAGGACCAAACATGCTTGGGAATTAAACATTGGGGGTTCCATGTAAGGTTGACCACCTAACCGGAACATATGCTCCGCACTCCAGGGCCCTTGGTCTCGGAAGCTGAGATTAGCACAGTATGACCCCCCCTAAGGGTTGTTGCACTATGGAGTTTAGTTTAGAACATGATTCTTTGTATTTGAAGCTTTAAAATGTTTCATTTTGAATCCTACATACTGCGTTAATCGTAAAAATGCAGTTCAGGATGCCCCTATTTTTTTATGCTATTTTTGATTTTAATAGTGCTACCATGTAATTTAAGATGGGGGGATAAACATCTATAAGAACAATAAAAATGCAATGAAAAATATAAACTATAAATAGGAATATAGTAAAAACACAGTTTTAATAAAATTTATACATAGTTGTGCCAGATTTTTAAATTTGCAAACGTAGGGAGAACAATTTTTAAAATTTCCTAAATTATACTGAAACTCAATAGAAAATATGAGTTCTTACTTTAATCAATAAAAATGCAATAAAAACATAAATTATCAGTACTAAAATTTTTAAAACAGCATTCTGCAGACGGCAAAGCACTTAGGTATGAGAGAAAACTCGCATGCTAGGCCATGATAAATAAAGAATCAAATTTCGAGGGGGTCACCCTAAACTACAGTGAAGCCCTCAAATTCCATCAAAACATTGATTCTTCAGAAACATTATCCATTCAAAACCCTCAAATTCCCAAACTATATCTGCCAGATATATAATGATGAATATATTGAGATAAATATGAGATGAATATATTGAGATAAATATGAGATGAATATAATGATGAATTATTATGAACTGCAAAGTGTAAAACAAATATGAAATTTAAATAACTTTGAACATTTCAGTCTTTCTTATTAATGATAAGTTCCCATTTTAAACACCATAGGATGAATTTATACAAAAAAAAACCTCACAATAAGAGATAAATTTGATATCACCTGTTAACAGAATATTGTATTGTGAACGTTTTTAATGGATAAAAGTATTTGTAATTATTTCAGTCAGTCGATGTACCTGCAGAAAAAATAAATTTATGTACTAGACTCAAGAATTCATAATGTCTAAACTACAAAATTTTAAATAGCATCAGATTCTCGAAAATTTGGTAAATTGTTTATAGGATTGCCATCTACCTCTACCGAAAATTAAAACTCCGCCCGAGTGAACATATCTTCTACAAGCTATTTTTAGCTAACTTTAAAAATGGATAATAAATCTTAATGGGCTAATAACTATCAACAACTTTTTTAATTTGCTATTTAAACAAAAATTAATGGTTTAAGCAAATTTATCTTCTACAGATTGAAAGAAAAGGATGGAAGGAATTAAACAATAATGACTCACTTTCTATGGATTATTCCTCTTTTTCGATATACATGATATAATGAAATTCAGAGACACATTACTATGAACTGTGGCGATTTCATGTTAAGTTGTCAAACAAAATTTGATATTCCCATCTTACTTGAAGGAAAGCGATTTTGACTGAAATTCAAAATAATTGCGATCGCATGGGAAAGAAGCGCCATCTAGTAACTGCAAATATCATTAAACCAGTCTATAATACTCCTAATCGGAATTCAAACAACTTTTAAAGTGGAAAGATGTTTCAAAGTTTAAAAATAGAGTAAGAAATATAAACGTTGATTGATTTTATTCATCGATTGTTATTCATTAATTGAAATTTATGAAAAGTGATTAGAACGTTTTGATTTGTTTTAATCAGCATAAAATTAAAAAGAAAAATTAAATTAATGAGTGAGGCAAGAAAAAACTTTCCCAATGTAAAATATTTAAAAAAAATTACTAATTTTGGAGGTAGGTAAATGAAAATTTGACAGCTTAAACATTGAAATATCAACGACAATAATAAACAAAAGTAAAATGGGGAGCTTTAAA
>CM063500.1:83994756-84007256 GCA_032207245.1 Pardosa pseudoannulata | reverse complement strand
TAGTATGTTTTCTGACGATTCATACTTGAGCACTGGTCACGTACTAGTACGGGTTAGTGTAACAACATGGTTTGTTTACCTATTACCTGCAGATTTTAAACAAAACTTATCCTTGATTTATTAACACATTGTATGCGGGACACGTACTAGTACGTATTCTGGCGATTGATAGTTGAGCGCGGAACACGTACTAGTACGGGTTAGTGTAACAACATGGTTTCTTTGTGGGTACAAAATAATGGTACATACATTAAAATGAAGCCGAATGTTCATGTCTACTACATAGATTCTGGAAAAATTTACACAAATAAAAACTAGTTTTTACATCAGTCGATGTGGAAACACAGAACGGGAAGGTTAATTCAAAAAATCAATTTAGATTTGAAATTAACTTTATATTTATCCGTGCGAGAATGATATTATATATATATATATATATATATATGTATATTTATATATTATATATATATATATATATATATATATATATATATTTATTTATATATATTTTTATTTATATACATATATTTGGTTATTTGTTTATTTATATATTTGTTTATATATTTCAATATAAAATACGAAAAGCTGGTTAAAATATTAAATAATTTTTGATCTATTGAGATTTAACTGAATAACTAAATTTGCACGCAAAACGCTCGCTCCCGGTACAATTACAATTCCACTGCGAAATGTACCAGCACACAATGTGTTAATAAAAACGTTTTTGATCGTAGCATTCAGCCAGATATTTTGCAGATAAGTTTGTTAAAAAACCTGTAAGAATTAATGACGAAAACTCTTAAATTTAAATATTTGAAGTTTTTATTAATGTTGATATTTTAAAACTTGTTTAATATTTTCAAACTTAAAATTTTAAAGCAAAATTTATATGAGTTTGTGAATTTTAGTTTTAAATAATGTTAAAACTTTATACTGTGATATAAATAATACATAAAGATTGCTCTAATTTTTTATCTACAATTAAAGGTCATGGTGTTTAATGAAATTTATTTAAAGAATATAGTTAAACTAGTTAAGACTATTAGCTTTGTTCAAATGTTTTTGAATACTATACGTTAGGATAAAGTCCAGCACATTCATTGAATTTGTATAAATTCAAGACAGGAAGCAATTTAAACTTAATAAAAAATAAGCATCATACTTGTCTGTCTGTTAATCTTCATTTTTGTGCTGTAAGTTTTTCAATTTTTCAGTTTCTGTTTTACATTTTTAATCTTTAATTTTTAATCAATCTTTGCTGATTATCGTGTTGATTTTTTGTCTTTCTAAATTTTCTACCTATTTATTTGTTTTTAAATGTTTTTTCTATTGGTTTTGGGCATGTTTCTTTGTTAACGTTTCATCAAAATTGTATCAAAATTGTGTTGTTCTATTGGGTTTTTTGGTCATGTTTGGCGCAGTTTGTCCCAAGAGGAATTAGCACAACTAAATTTCAAACAAACAACCAACCAACCAGTCTGTCTTAAGTTAAGGAAAGACAATTGCGTTTTGAGGTAAATGATGTAAGGTTTATGGAGTATTTACACTTTTATGCAGAATGTAAAATATTTTTGTTAAATTCTTGAATATTTATTTAATTTTCCTAACTGTCCTAAATTAAATAGAATCATTTGTATTTTAAGATAACCGTCCAGATTATAGACTATTTCTTCTTTTAAAGGAACCGGGATGTTTTCGACTTCAGAATATAAAAAAAATTATAAAAACTTCAATATTATTAAGTAACTGAAATTTCTTAACTAAAATACCACATTAATGTAAACTATATGCATATTCTTTTATATTACTGAGCAAACGTCTTAGTTATTTTCATTATTCAACTACATATAGAGATTGAAGTCAGTAATTTCCATGCATATTCATACAATACTTGGCATGCATAGGTACGCTTAAAAATTTGTCTATTACTTTTAAAACCCTAAAGCGAACTTTACCAATAAAATTCCATTTACTTTTAAGAAAATTATCTTAATTCAGTTATGTAGAGTACAAAATTTTATAAAATAAATTGAATTAAAAAATTTAAATTCTAAAATAGTTCTGAAATAAAAGGTGTATTTGCCTTATAAGTTTCAAGAATAAAAAATAATATTATCACACTGTGTGCGGGTACATTTCACAATGAAATTCTACTGGAAGCGGGCGTTTTGAGCGTAAATTTAATTATTCACTTAAATCTCAATAGATCAAAAATTATTTAATTTTTGAACCAATTTTTCGTATTTTATATTGAAATATATAAACAAATATATAAATAACAACCATAGAATTTTGTAAACAAAAAGTATATTTTTAGTGCATAAATTTATAATAATATCGTAAATATTAAAAATCAAATAGAAATAGTAGTATATAGTTTTAATTTTTTCGAATTATGTTATATATAAACATTTTTACATTATAAAAAATGAAAAGAGCAATCATAAAATTAATAATGTAAAAACTAGTCTTTATTTTTTTTCTAAATTTTTCCAGAATCTATGTAGTAGACAAGAACATTTGGCTTGGCTTTCCTGTATATATCGTTCTTTTTGTAGTCACAAACAAACCATGGTGTTACACTAATCCGTTCTAGTACGTGATCCGAGCTCAAGTATCAATCGTCAAAAAACGTACTAGATATGTGTCAATGTGTTATTTATAAGATAAGTAAATTATATTCATTCATTGACTGAGACTATAGAAATATTTATACACAACTTCACGTCTTGCAAAATGTTGATTTTTACAAGTGTACAGAATTATTGTAAAAATAAATTATGAAAAAACTTTAATAACTATATAATTTTTTGTTCATGAATATGGTTGTGAACATATAGAATAATCATTAACATAGATTTAAATCTTGAATCCTATGAAAACCATATTTTTGGAATAAACAAAACACTTGTCATTTTTAAAAATAAATATGGAGAAAAAGAGTTCCCGTTCTTTTAACCCCTCGAGTTAACTCGAGAGCACTAAACTGACCAAACTGTGTACACTCGAGATATTTTGAGAAGTGTTGCACTTTATGTTGCTATAATTTTTCACACTCGAATGCAATCGAGAATTGAAAATAACAATGTGAAATAAAAAAAAATCGTTTTATTGATATTTATCATTTACATGGGCTTGTAAGCTATAACACTTACTTATTCAAGTATAAAATATATATATTTTTTCTAAATTCAACGTTCTAAAATGTGTTTTTTAAAAACTGATTTTTTTGGTCGGACTTAAAAAAAAACCTGTGCATTAAAGGGTTAAAGTAAGATGTAAACTCTAATAGTTAAATTGTTATTTTAATCTTTTACTATGATTCTAAATCTTGGAAATAAATTTATTCGGTTAAAAAGAAATTTGTAATCCCATTTTCTGCTTAATGCAAAACACTGCCGACTAGCTAAAATTTGATGTAGATAAGTAAATAAATTTCGCCAAAAGCTCGACAAAAAAAAAATTGTAAAAATATTCTCTGCCCAATAAATAAATTATCTCTTTTCCACCCTAGCAATTACAAGATGTTGTCACGGCGACAACCCACAAAATTTCTCCGGTGTTTTTTAGCTTTCCCCGTTATGATTAATGCGTTTGGGGAGATTTTTCTTTTTCACCGATGTTTTCAAAAAAGAACTCCTTAAAATGCCATACCAGCTGAAGAATATTGTTAAATACAGTCCCTAGAAAACATGTTTGGAAGTGAATTAGCGTCGCAGATTAGTCAAGCAGATACGTGGCGTCCAAAAAAGACTTTGTAAGCAAAAGCTGCTTTTAGAAATGAAGTATTATATTTAGCATTGTGGAGCTTGTGAGAGCTAATTTACTCTCTTTAGCAAAAACTGACAAGAAAAATATATTTTCCAAGCAGCTGAATGCAACCACAGTTTAAGTCTCGAAAGCATTCACATTTATAATAAACATTTTAACCATTTGACGATTTCTAGCATATGTTCATTGTTTCGCTTTTATATTTGAGATACTTTTGACGAATAATATGAGGGTAATTGGTAATAAATGTGAGTTAATTGACTACATGAAACAATCATATTTGCTTTAGATTCCGAACTACATCATATTTTTAACACATTGATGGACAGTAGGAACAAGTGAAGTTTGAAAATTGACACTATATGTTTTTGTAATTTTCCAAACAGCTGAATGCAGCCAAAGTTTAAGTCCCAAAAACATTCATATTTATAATAAACATTTTAACCATTTGACGATTTCTAGCATACGTTCATTGTTTCGCTTTTATATTTGAGATGCTTTTGACAAATAATATGAGGGTAATTGGTAATAAATGTGAGTTAATTTACTACATTGAAGCAACTACATTTGCTTTAGATTCCGAACTCCATTATATTCTTAAAGACATTGGCGGACTGCAGGGACAAGTGAAGTTTGAAAATTGACACTATATGTTTTTGTAATTTTCCAAGCAGCTGAATGCAGCTACAGCTTAAGTCTCGAAAGCATTTACATTTATAGTAAGCATTTTAATCATTTGACGATTTCTAGCATATGTTCATTGTTTCGCGTTTATGTTTTGGATGTTTTTGACGAATAATATGAGGGTAATTGGTAATAAATGTGAGTTAATAGACTACATTGAAGCAACTACATTTGCTTTAGATTCCGAACTCCATTATATTCTTAAAGACATTGGCGGACTGCAGGGACAAGTGAAGTTTGAAAATTGACACTATATGTTTTTGTAATTTTCCAAGCAGCTGAATGCAGCTACAGCTTAAGTCTCGAAAGCATTTACATTTATAGTAAGCATTTTAATCATTTGACGATTTCTAGCATATGTTCATTGTTTCGCGTTTATATTTGGGATGATTTTGACGAATAATATGAGGGTAATTGGTAATAAATGTGAGTTAATTGACTACATTGAAGCAACTACATTTGCTTTAGATTCCGAACTCCATTATATTCTTAACCACATTGGCGGACTGCAGGGACAAGTGAAGTTTGAAAATTGACACTATATGTTTTTGTAATTTTCCAAGCAGCTGAATGCAGCTACAGCTTAAGTCTCGAAAGCATTTACATTTATAGTAAGCATTTTAATCATTTGACGATTTCTAGCATATGTTCATTGTTTCGCGTTTATATTTGGGATGATTTTGACGAATAATATGAGGGTAATTGGTAATAAATGTGAGTTAATTGACTACATTAAAGCAATTATATTTGCTTTAGATCCCGAACTACATTAAGACAATCATATTTGCTTTAGATCCCGAACTACATTCTATTCTTAACCACATTGACGGACTATAGGGACAAGTGAAGTTTGAAAATTGACACTATATGTTTTTGTAATTTTCCAAGCAGCTGAATGCACCTACAGCTTAAGTCTCGAAAGCATTCACATTTATAATAAGCATTTTAATCATTTTACGATTTCTAACATATGTTCATTGTTTCGCGTTTATATTTTGGATGCTTTTGACGAATAATATAAGGGTAATTGGTAATAAATGGGAGTTAATTGACTACATTAAAGCAATCATATTTGCTTTAGATCCCGAACTCCATTATATTCTTAACACACTGACTGATTCTAGGAACAAGTGAAGTTTGAAAATTGACTCTATATGTTTTTGTAATTTTCCAAGCAGCTGAATGCAACCACAGTTTATGTCTCGAAAACATTCACATTTATAATAAACATTTTAACCATTTGACGATTTTTAGCATATGTTCATTATTTCGCCTTTATGTTTGAGTTGTTTTTGACGAATAATATGAGAGTAATTGGTAATAAATATGAGTTAATGGATTATATTAAAGCAATTACATTTGTGTTAGATCCCGAACTACATTACACATTGACGGACGTAATCTTAACACATTGACGGACAGTAAGAACAAGTGAAGTTTGAAAACTGACACTATAAGATTTTGTAACTTTTAGAATATTAGAAGTATAGTTTTACTCTTTCTGCTTAAATAAACTTAATTTTGATTAATTGAGCACCTATAATTAGATTGCGGCTATAACTGTCATGGCGCCAGCGGACTCCAGACACTAAGTAATGAGACGATGGTGGCTATAAAAGCAAAAATTTAAAAACGTAAATGACAGGTTTAATGACTCAAATAAGCAATTTTTTGTGTGTAACAAAGTATTCTTGGAAGTTTTACACAAAATTTTAGTTTATAATCAAACAAAAATTAATAAATGACAAAAAAATAAATTCAAGAGAAAACACGATCGCATTACTCCCTTCACAACCACGAGCTTTCTGAAGCTGCAAGTCGTGTAACACGAGGAAAACGAAATTCAACCTAAAAAATTGTTCCCAAAACATGACACTAGGCTTCTACTTACGGTACTTTACTTACCGGTAAATGCACATTTGCGCCGCTATAGCCGTAGTGTCTAAAACCGACCGTTTCGTTTTGGATGGCTATTGCCGTCATGCCACAGAGTGAATACTCTTTGACGGCTATAGATGCAAATAAATATCAATCAACGTGTTAACATATATTTCAACCATCTTACAATTTCTAGCATATGTTTAATGACTCTTTATTTTACTTTCAATTATATTTGAAATGATTTTTAAAATTCACATAAGAGTAATTTTTGATAATTGTTAATTAATGTACCGTTCTTCGGCACTGTAATAAATCTAGTTAAACCTTAAAGTTTATATAAGGATAATGGCTAGAGCTTTCATAGATAATGTTTACAACTTAAGAAAAGTAAATTAATTTAATTTCAAGTTAAATAAAAATAATTGACTTTTTTCTCTCTGTCTTAAATTTGAAATAACAATTCATTAAACCACTGGTTTATGAATTAAGTTTAATTTATCACGAATGTATTTAAAAATTATTTTTTTAACTGCCATATCTCCAAAGTACACTACAACACTCTGTATCATGAGTATTTATTTACAGGGAATAACTATTCAAATAAAGTTAAATTATAGATGAAAAGTTAAATATATATATATTATTACTATAATTCCTGATCTCATCTATGATGAAATAAAGCTTATTTTTGTAAAATAATTTTTATAAGTGAACCATATTATTCAAGAGAATACAAATAATTAACCAAAATTACCAAATTATTAAAACAAACCAAAATATTTTTTCCAATAAAAGCAAAATTATAAATTGATCATACGAACAAGTCAAGGGAAATAGTTGTTTTGAATTTAAAATGCTTTAAAATCAGTGCAAGTAATCATGTTAATAACCAGCAGAAATCGTTGTTTATACTCTTGAAGTTTCAGTTTGTAAGCTGTGCTTTCTTACTCAGACAGGTGGTATAATTGGATTAGATATAACTATCTGCTTTTGATTTCTTCTCATTTTTTTTCACATTTTTACTTGAGACATGTTTTTGTGTTACACAAATTTTGTGTTTCCACTGATATTTGTTTATTTCTTAATTAGTATGTCGTGTTTATTACTTGAGATAAAGTTTTGAGATTACTTAAAATAATTTTTGGATAAAAATATCTTACTAAGTTTAACTAACATTATAATTAGCAATATTATTCCTTCTATAATAAAAGTTGAGAATAATCTTTCTTTTTATATTGTAATTATTTACGTATAATCATTTAAGAAAAAAATACTTGATGAAACATGGAAACTCCCAGAAGAAAAATATAAAGGACCGAATTTCATATCCACGTAAATCTTGAATAATTTAACTAGAATCTTTGATATATACTTTCTCTTAAAGGTATAATATCATGCTGACAACAAAAAATATATTTTAGCTTATGAGAAATTTTATAAGAAAAATCCAAATAGGTGTGTGCAGTCCTTGTAAAAAGGAAATATTTTTATTCTTATAATTAAACATACTAGCACGACACTATACATACACACACATATATATATATACATATATATATATATATATATATATATATATGTATATATATACATATATATACATATATATATGTATATATATACATATATATACATATATATATGTATATATATACATATATATACATATATATATGTATGTATATACATATATACACATATTTACATATTTATATGCAAAAACTAGCGTTAGAGATTCTGAATTTTTAAATTTATTTTAATGTGAGAATGGAGCATTCAGGCACACTATATAGTATATATATATATATATATATATATATATATATATATATATATATATATATATATATATATATATATATATATATATATACTATATAGTGGAATTAAAGAGCTTAAGAATAAAAATTTAATTCTCTTTTTCAGTTCTTTTCCCTCTTTCAATGTATTACACCTCTACCAATCGAACGATAGCTGAAGGAGTAAAACTCTGATCTTTGGTACTGGAATTTGTGGGTTCGAAATCCACTTCAAAAATGGATATTCGTAGTCGTTAGGAATCGACTTTAAAGTGTAGGTACCAGTCTCGTTAGTCTTCAACAGAAAAAGTAGATTTAGAACTCCAAACAGAAAGTAAAGGAAACGCTCATAAGTCCAAGATCTCTTCAGGAATGGATATATATATATATATATATATATAATATATATATATATATATATATATATATATATATATATATATATATATATATATATATATATATATATATATTATATATATATATATATATATATATATACTATATATATATATATATATATATATATATATATATATATATATATATATATATATATATATATATATATATACACATATAGATATATACATGTGTGTGTGGGTGTACAGTCAAAATTGAGTTTTTTCCTGTACTCACCAAGCATACAATTTATTTGCTTATAACAACACATCAATTGTTGTAAGAAATTTCCTAGCATTGATTCTGTAAATAAATATTTTTTGTATGTTATTTAACTGATTTTAATCGTCATCAAACACCAGTAAACTTGCTCCTTACGTGAAGCATCGAATATACATACATACATACATGTATATATATATATATATATATATATATATATATATATATATATATATATATATATATATATATATAAATTCATACTAATAGTAGTTATTATTATTCTAATCATTCAAGAATTTATACCTCCATTCCATTTCTTAAAAAATCCACTTCTTTTAATTACATTATATTGACTAGTGTATTGTTGACTTAGCTTTCGGTCTTTCCACTTAAAAATTTCTGTTTCAAGAACCATTTTATGTCGTGAAAAGAAAATTATTTTTCTTAAAATATCTACAAACTTATTACTTTTACGACAAATTACGGGAAAAAAAGATGCTTAATATACATTTCCTTTTATCGACGTAGACCTTATTACAGTCATTTCATCTCAAAACGGAGCAAATAAATGGTAAATCATGTACCAAGAGAGTAAAATTGGTGAGAAGAGAAAAAATCCTTGATAAATTGCTCAAAGGAAAAAAAAAATTAACTACTGTTGATTGATTTCCATTATAATTCTTTGCACAAACAGATTATACATATCCACTTAAATTAGTAGCTGTTATGTCTTGATATACGAGTTATAAATACACATGCCGAAATTCTTATGACGAGCACATGCCTGGAGAAAGGGAGAAGGGAAAAAAAATCAGAATCCCATTTTACCACGGTTGAGGAGGTCGTGTTCCCATAATCACACACCCATCTGCATGTAAGTATTTCTGCTAAACTTGACTCAAATTCACTCGCTTCAAATGTTCATTGATTCCTACAGGAATTATTCTCCAATTCTTTTTAACTTTATTTTTTTCCGTCTTTTTTTTTTGCGACTGAAGGCAAGGTTTTTAATGTTTTTATGCCGAGAAAACGTTCAATAAAGATGCCATCTTTTTTCCATCTTTTTTAATGTTTTGAAGTAAGTGGGCAAAAAAATTCCTTTGTGAGAAAAAAAAAATAATATTAAGGCAGTTTCGTTCATTTATCATTACGAAAACTGCGAGCGCAGTAATTAGCAAGTTGAGGGGGGACAGCAACAAAAAAAAAGCACCATTTATCTAATTCCAAGCGAAAGTTATAATTTAGTTTTACGAGAGCCATAAAAAAATGTATTAACAAAGAAGACATACTTTCTTCTAGTTTGGAACACAAAAAATTTTTGAGAATAAAAAAAAAAATTTTTTTCCTGTCCTGGCATAATAGGACATGGTACAAAATGTCTTTCCCCCCAGTCGTTGGTGTGGAAGTAAGTTATCTATTTTCTGAATGCCAGTTGCATGGGTCTCCTGCGGAACAGTGGGGAAGGGGGGCTAGAGAGGATTTTAATGGGGGTGGCATGGGGGTCGACGATTCCCCACTGCGCATATTGCCATAACTCAACCCCCTATTGTAGAAACCGCCTGTGCCATGGAGGTCCTAGGCACATCTTGTAATGACTATGTCAATTACAGCGCCTAGCTTATGTTATGCCCTGATATGGGATTATTATTTCCGATAAGCCACCGGATTTTAGGGAACCCTCCCGAGTTGAGTGGTTTCCATCCTGAATGCATTGTTCGACCCTTACGTCGTCCGGAACTGTAGATCAGCGGGACAAAACCAATCAAATGCGGGGTTAAGCACTCGTTGAATGAAAATGAATTGAAAGTGATAGGCAATTATATTGAGACGGTCATAAAAAACTGAGAAGATAGAAAAATTGGATGAATATTTTGTGATCGCTTACTGAGAACAATAGGAGTATATGTGTTAATATGTACTCTTAATGTTATATTTTCTCAAGACTAACACTTGGAAACTAAGCATTCCATTTTATTAGAACAGAACGATTTTGCTTCAGTTTTAAAGATATACAAGGAAAATTTTCTTGTTTTTTGACAAAGATTCTTAACCCTTAATTTGGCTGAGTCCGCTACAACGAACAATCAAATAAATAAAATCTGGCAGGTTTATGAAAACTTCTATACGGCTTAAATATCTAACAAAAACTTTTAAATATATTTCTATTTTCTTTTTTTTTTGTGCTCCCAACCAACCAACCAACCAAAAAAGTAGATCATAGAGCTCAAAACCAAACAAAAATAGTAGATAATAGCACTCTAAACTATCCTTTGAACCAAAATCGACATAGGGTTTTACACATGAACATATTCTAATATTTAGAATCGTAAAAGTTCTTGCAAAAATTATATTTTGTATTTTATTACATTAGAGATAATTTTTTAATAATTTCATATAGCATCTTTACCTTAACGACCCGTTCTCTGATTAAGTCTTTCTTATAATCAGAGCTTACGTAAAATTTCTTTACCGAAAGCACCAAAATCTTTAAATCCTAAACCTGAATGTTTTAGAAATCTTATCGCAAAAGTATTATTAATAAGCTTTCTCTCACGCTCTGCAGTACCAAAAATTACAAAACTGAGGAGCATGATAAATTCTTTGTTTAAATCGCACATTTTAATAATTCGTTAAAGCATCCTGTCGTAAAAAAATTAAGCAACAAAAGCAGCCATTTTCATGCCAAATTCCCATGCAAAAACTCGAAATTTTTGAAAAAATTATATATTGCATTTGATTACATTCAAGATACTTTTTTAATAATTTCATATAGCACCTTTACTTTAACGACCCGTTCTCTGATTCAGACTTTCTTATAATCAGAGCTTACGTTAAATTTCTTTACCGAAAGTACCAAAATCTTTAAATCGTAAGCTTGCGTGTTTTCGAAAGCTTATCATAAAAGTATCATTAATGAGCTTTATGAAAATTATAAAACTGAGGAACATGATAAACTCTTTGTTTTAAGTCCCACATTTTAATAATTCGTTAACGCATCCTGCCGTAAAAAAATTAAGCAACAAAAGCAGCCATTTTTATGCCAAATTCCCATGCAAAAACTCAAAATTTTTGAAAAAATTATATTTTCCATTTTATTACATTCGAGATAATTTTTTAATAATTTCATATAGCATCTGTACCTTAACGACCCGTTCTCTGATTCACTCTTTCTTATAATCAGAGCTTACGTTAAATTTCTTTACCGAAATCACCAAAATCTTTAAATCGTAAGCCTGCGTGTTTTCGAAAGCTTATCGCAAAAGTATCTTTAATGAGCCTTCTCTCACGCTCTGCAGTTCCGAAAATTACAAAACTGAGGAGCATGATAAACTCTTTGTTTTAAGTCCCACATTTTAATAATTCGTTAACGCATCCTGCCGTAAAAAAATTAAGCAACAAAAGCAGCCATTTTTATGCCAAATTCCCATGCAAAAACTCAAAATTTTTGTTGGCTTAATTACGGGGCTTAACAACCTGAAAAGATGCGGACTTTAACTTAATAAAGTTATTAAGTGAAGACGTGGAGAACGAGACCCATTTTGTGTATTTATTTTTTTTTTGTGTATGTGCTTTACTTAAGCTAGAGAGAGAGACAAAAAAATAATTAATCTGTAAAAAAAAAGACCTCTCTCACACCGTTGTTTAAAAAATAATTACCATGGTTACTTTACTTTGAAAAAAAAGTTTGCAAAACCTTCTTCACCTTAGTTCCTTTTTTTTCTCCTGGAATATTTCTTA
>CM063500.1:83862256-83989756 GCA_032207245.1 Pardosa pseudoannulata | reverse complement strand
ATAGAACATACTGAATGCATTCCTATAGAACACTCGCAAAGCTTTATGTATAATACTAAGTGTAAATTCCAGTTTCCACACTTTGAATCGGGTTTAGTACATTTGTTTAGGTTTGGTTTGGTTTGGAGTGCTACGGTCTACTTTTTGCAACACGAGGGTTAATGAGACCGGGACCTACAGTTTAAAGCCGATTCTGAACGGCTACGAACGTCCATGAGACAGTGGGATTCGAACCCACGAACTCCGGTTTCGGTACATTTGTTTAAAATGGATATGCATATTTTTGTGCAGATTGTACTAAAAAGCCATTATTTTTTTTAGAGTCAAAGATGATGTATTCATATAACAAAAACTAGCATATAGCCCGTCATATGACGGGATCAATAAAATTTTAATTTTCCAGAATTGTAAAATACCCTATGAGGTAAATAGAAAAATGGTTTGTTTTTTGGCTGAGAATTATCAGGTACAAGCTCAATAGTTTGTTTATCTTCATACTCCTGTAGAGTCTGTAAAACAGTGTAGAATCAAGTTGAATTCATGAAACTACATTTCCACTACATCCTGGAAGTAGATAAAATTTGTTGTTAATACCGGTGATAAAATTCTCATTGCAACAAAAAATAATCGATGATTAACCCCTTCCGGTAAAATGACGAGTCTAGCTCGTCATTAGTTTTTCATTCCATACCGCACAATGACGAGCTACACTCGTCATGCGATTAAAGTTACTGTTAAATATGATAATTAATTTAGTTTAAAATTTCTAGTGTACTGAATTTGGCAACACTTTTATCACTTGTGAAAATCACAAGTCACTATTGCATATTGTTTACTTAGAATTTCTTGGTACAAGTCATTGCAAAATTAATGAGTCAGAATAAAAGAAAACCTCCTAAAAAATGCCGTGTGTGTTACAAGAATCAAATTAAAAGTGAGACTACTTGGCGGTGTAAACAATTAAGAATTCCTTTGCACTTTGTTTTGAAAAGTACCACTAGCTTGAAGACGATTATCTGTATACCTTATTAATGTTTTGCTTTGATATTTTCTTAATTTTACTGTTTCTGATATTATTTAACACTATGTAAAAAGTGGATTTTAATTAAGAATATGTAAGAATTGTAAAATGAAACAAGTTTTTTAAATAGAATTTAAATGATTATTTCATGCGCAGTTTTTCATTATTAAATCATACCGGAAGGAGTCAAATTTAAAATTATCGCATATGTACCTAATCTATTATTTAAGCCAAATATAAAAGAAAATTATTTGCGTAATATCTAAGTTCTGTGATAAAACGTATAAAAGTTTAAAAAGTATAAAAAAATAGGGACTTAGAAAAAACTTGATTTAAATAAATATTTTATTATTTCCATACACGTATGATAATTCCTAAAAACTATGCTGTAAAATGCAGACATAGTACTTGAAAACAACTTAAATCCATCATATAAGCAATGAATAAAATTAATAAATAAATACATGTTTATTATTTTTTTTCTTTTTATGTGCAAAGAGTTTAAATAAATTTAAATTATTTATCTGAGAGAACAACGTTATTAACTCTATTATCCCTTTACCTATAGATCAGAAAATTTGCCTGTTTTATCGAGCTGTTACCTTGTTTGTCGAAACATCTATGTTAGTAAGCATATGGATTTGTAGAATATCGCATAACTATAGATCTAATGAATCACATTTACCTAAATAGATGGCATTTACCTAGATAGATGGCATTATACATCTTATAAAAATATGTTTAGTATGAATGCATCTAAACAAAATTAAGTGTAAATGGTAGAACTTGTTTTTCTAATGCAGCTGACAATACAGGAACATATACCTTCATGGCAATTGAAGGCTGTGAAGCTGTTACCCATTTAGTACCAAATCTTATAAAAATATGTTTAGTATGAATGCATCTAAACAAAATTAAGTGTAAATGGTAGAACTTGTTTTTCTAATGCAGTTGGCAATACAGGCACATATACTTTCATGCCAATAGAAGGCTGTGACCCCTTTAATACCACCCGAAGAGTGTGTGTAGCTTAAGGAATACTACGGACGTGAGTAACATTACTCCCTTTGGGTCCTCGTAATTTAGAAGCAAAGACCAAGCAAAGTGCAACATTTAGGAATGAAATTAGTTATATGAAGCCTTCATTACAGTGGATCTTTATGAAGCTCTTTATTTAATGTATTTAGTGTTACATAATTGGTTATAGTAGTTTGTGGGTGGGTGGGTCTAATGCCACTTAAACATACCAAGCCCGAATGAGCGCTACTCTTTCGAATTATGGCAGAAATTTGAGCCTTTCGTTGTTAACGAGCACCGTTAAGGTGAAAGTACGACTTAGCTCGAACACACAAGACGCAACTTTTTTAGGAGCCAGTAGAGCTCATTCATACACTTATTCATCCATCCACAAATCAGAATTTAGATCCAAACTAGAGACCGACTCATCTCTGATTCAGTACCCCGAGAGGTATAATTTGTTATAGGAACTCGGAAGACTTTTCAGTCACGACATATTTAACGTCCCCAAACTGTCATTAGTAACACGATAGTCTTTGGCCGAGACGAGGACAGAACTCGCCACCTTTCGGTTACGAGACTGACGCTCTACCAACAAGACTATCGAGTTCCATAATAGTTTGTTTTTCGTAGAATAAATTGAGTAACAAATGTTTAATTTTTACCTACTTTCGCACGCTTTTTATCCCATTTTAACACGAACGTTTAGCTTTTGTATAAAAATAGCATTTGAAAGATTTATTTAAACTTTATTTTAAATGATTTTATGTTTCCAAATTTATTAGTTTTACACTGACAGTTTTACAATTTTATTGAATACATACTTAATGTTTAAACATTTGTTATTTTTAACTTGGGAAATTGAGTTCACACGATTTTATTCTATCTAACTTGACTGTTATACGACACTCACACTAGTTTTAGGGTGTATTAACACATTGTATGCTGGACAAGTACTAGTACGTTTTCTGACGATTGATACTTGTATGCGGGACACGTACTAGGACGTTTTCTGACGATTGATACTTCATCTCGGGTCACGTACTAGTACGGGTTAGTGTAACAACATGGTTTGTTTTGGGGTACAAAAATAACAGTATATACAGGAAAACGAAGCTGAATTATCTTGTCTACTACATACATTCTGGAAAAAATCAGACAAATAAAATCTAGTATTTACATCAGTCCATGCGGAACCATAGAATGCTAAAAAATTAAAACTATATACTACTGTTTCTATTTGATTTTTTATATTTACGATACTATTATAAATTTATTCACTAAAAAATATTTTTTTGTTTGCAAAGATCTTATGGTTGTTATTTATATATTTCTATTTACATATTTGTTTATATATTGCAATATAAACTACGAAACGTTGGTTAAAAAATTAAATAATCTTCGATCTATTGAGATTTTACTGTATAACTAAATTTACCTGCTCCAAGTACAATTCCGCTGCGAAATGTACCCGCAGACAATGTGTTAAGATTTCTTTAAATTTTACACTAAGGTTGATGTTAAATTAGGTAAGTTCGGGCCTGTAATTCACAAGTATATATTTTTCTGATTAGATATGAATTCACACATCTGCATTCATATTTAAATTGTTATTTTTGTGTGGGGTGTCATTTATGTTTTTATACTTTATCAAAATCCGATTGGTATGATTTCTGATTAGCACAGTTTTTTGGGATAAAATTTTCAGTATTATTCAGCTTTACTTCCTAATGCCTAAACCCATTGGAAAAAATGCATAGCTATAAAAAAATAAACATAAGGTATAAAAAATATATTGATTAGTAAATAGTTTCCGCAAACCTATTTCGGCAAATGTACTTTCATATAACGAAATCTTAAACATTTAGATAATTTTTTACCCCTATTAATGCATATTTTGAAAAACTAAAATCTACACATTTTTAGAATTATTTACTTTATACATTACTTATTGACAATTTCCTTAATATTTTAGCATGTTTTTATAGGCTTATCATCTTGTTTATTATAAAAAGAGAAAAAATCAATGCATAGAAGGAGTTAAAGAAACTTTTATTAAAGTGTTAGTGAGTAATGTAAGTAAATTCTCTGTCCCAAGTACTGATTTGAGTTAATGCTCAAACATATTTAAACATTTTGGGGGATGCATAAAAAAGTGCATGTATCTGTAATATTTAAAAATTCCTATATTCTGTAAAGAGAGAGAATCGAGCAGCAGGATTTTGTTTGTTTAAAAAATTTCATGCAGCTTCTTCAAATTCATTGGCCAATCGGAAAGTAAATGATCACTAAGCTAGCACAAAAAAAGTGTTATTTTATATTTTCCTTACATATAAATCGAATACTTTATTAAAAAAGATGCAGTTTCTGAAATAGTGCGAAAATATTTTTTTTAACATTTGGTAATATGGTTTAAAAATATTCTTTCGCGTCATCAAAACTGCTTTATCAATGAAAACTTTTCTCGTTTCTAAATTTATCCCTTTAAAGCAATGATATCCTCCTACATACTGCTTCAAAGATAAGTCAAGCGTTCGTCATATGTTGATAGTTGGAGAGATGTAAAAAGAGGATAAAATATTTAAAATTTATATGTCATTTAATATCTTTATGTAGTAGATATATCTGTATATAGTAGTTTTCTTGTCAACAGGTGGTTTAACAATACTCTGTCCAAAAGATGAGTTTAATTAGTAAAATACAAATTATTAGCAAATATTAATAAAATAATTTAAAATTACTCTTGGTACTTAGGTAAAACATTGCATATTCAAAGCATTTCAATCTATTTTGATTTATGCAAAGCATTGACTATTTGATATATTAGATTTGATATACAACGGCTGGAAATTTCCTAACCAGATGAGGAACATTTTTTACGATTGTGATAGGAAGCATTGTTGAATTTCACAAAAGGTTAATGAGGACAAAAAGACACAAATTAGACATGTTTGGGATTATAAGAATTATTGAAATTGTTTAATTTGGATTATTCCAATGCGAAGTGACCGATACTTTAAATGTAACTGAGAGTGTAATTTGGATATTGGGGCAGAAATTTTAAAGTAACTGAAATGTGAGTATCCAACAAATAGGAATAAAATAATTTAAAATTACTTTTGAGCTTCATGGTACTTAGGTAAAACATTGCATATTCAAAACATTTCAATCTATGGTGATTTACACAAAACATTGACTGCCGTCGTGATATACGTATATACAATGGCTGGAAATGACCTAACCAGATGAGGGACATTTTTTTCGATTGAGATAGGAAGCATTGTTGCATTTAACAAAAGGTGAATGATGACAAAAAGCACAAAGTAGATATGTTTGGAATAAGAATTTTTAGAGTTATTTGATGTAGATGATTCCAATGCGAAGTGTCTGATATTCTCAATGTATATGAGAGTGTAATTCGAATGCTGAGGCAGAAATTTTAAAGTACTTGAAATGTTAATAACCAGCAAAAGTTGAACTAAGAGTGCCTCTCAGCAAAACCAATATTTTACCTAACTACTTAACTCCAGAGTAATCATTTGGTTAAGCGACTAGTTTTGACCAGGGTCCACAATATCCACAAATATAAGAGTTTTTAGACAAACTTTTTAACAGGAGGTATACAAAAATCAGTCCGTATACCAAATGACCAGCAGTCAGTACAACTCCCTTTTTTACGCATAAATGCAACTATTTTGAATGTAGTTCCATACATCAACAAAGGAATTGTGTCAGGATAATGCCATGTTTTTTATGCGTCTTCATGCTGTATCTGAAGACGATTCCTAGACTTCAGTACTGTTTCTCCATCCAAAAACAGATAATATTCAAGGGCATGCATATAATTTATTTTTAACTAAAAAAATCTAACAGATAGGAATAATTTTCTTTCATGGAAAAGCAGGCATAACACTGAACGGCTACACAAATTTACACATTTAATCTTTCTTTGCATGATTCTTATTTTTTTTTCGTGAAACGAATGAGGTTGATATAACTCTAGAATAAAGGAAAAATGTTTAAAAATTTCCTGATAAAATATATAATAGGAAAAAATCAAAAACAGCATGATGAAAATATCCATCATCATGCAAATTTACATGTTAAGCTCAGTACAAAATGAATAAAAAATTAATATATCTTTGTATAATTTTTATTTCTAAATATAATTAAAAACAATTATTATTCATATTTAGATACTAATTAATTCGTCAAACATTTGAAGTAAAACAACTGTATATTAATGTAAGTTACTGTCACATGCTTTTGGGAAAATTATTATGCAAAAATATATAAAAATTATACAGTTTTTCACGCAGAATAGCAAGAATATCAATAAAAAATACAAGACCTTTTTCACGCGCATACTTCATCATTATAAAAAATTACATACTATTAAAAAATATATCGCATATATATCAAATGAAACATTTATGTTTTCATAAATTATTACACTTTCAAATAAAAACAACATGTTGTAGTTAAAACTAAGTTTCAAGATTCATAATAAAATTTTGTGGTAAGGATTTATCTACATCAATTATTACTTCTTTTTATTTTTTTACGAGACCTTTATAACGCTAGATTCTGGAATTACGCTTTAAGCCTCTTCGGAGGCCCGGTGCATTTTTTTTTTAACAAAATACCTACACAGTTGCTTTGGAGGGTGAATAGAAAATTTGTATTGCCATATGCTGGATAATATTATTTGATTTTTTATTATATTTTTAATTATTTTTTAACACATTGTTTGCTAGTACATTTCTCAGCGAAACTGCACCAGGAGTGGGTGTTTTCCCATAAATTTAGTTATTGAGTTAAATATCAATAGATCGAATATTATTTAATTTCTTAACCAACTTTTCGTATTTTATATTGAAATATATAATCAAATGTATAAATAGAAATATATAAATAACAACCGTAAGATTTTTGTAAACAAAAAATATATTTTTAGTGGATAAATTTATAATAGTACCGTAAATATGAAAAATCATATAGAAATAGTGGTATATAGTTTTAATTTTTTCGAATTATGTTATGTATAAACATTTTTACATTATAAAAAAAAATGAAAAGAGCAATCATAAAACTAATAATGTAAAAACTAGTTTTTATTTGTCTAAATTTTTCCAAATTTTAGTTTTTATATGTATAAATAAAAACAGTAAGATTTTTGTAAACAAAAAATATATTTTTTAGTGGATAAATTTATAATAGTACCATAAATATGAAAACTCATATAGAAATAGTAGCATATAGTTTTAATTTTTTCGAATTCTGTTGTATATAAACATTTTAACATTATAAAAAAATGAAAAGAACAATCATAAAACTAATAATGTAAAAACTAGTTTTTATTTCCAAAAATTTTTCAAAAAATTTGTCTAAATTTTTTATTTTTTCTCTATGAAGAGGTACATGGCAAAACCCATACTAGTACTTGGACCGCGCTCAAGTATCATTCGTCAGAAATCGTACTAGTACGTGTTCCGCATACAATGTGTTAACAGTTCCGAAAGCACAAACATGAGACACACTCAAGTTAAAAAATTAAATCACATCTTCTTATTTTATCTTTGCCTTTCATCATTTTAATCATATAACGATGAGTTTTTGACAGCATCTCTCATCCGACCACAAACACTAAATAAAAATGTAAAAGTGTATGCTCATGCACTGGGTCTCTGAAGCCTAAATAAATTAAAATAATCTCTTTCTGAGAAAACTATTTATATAAAATTGCGAAAATGCTTGTTATTGGGGTCTAGAAGACCAATAAGGCAGTTACTCAAAATTTCGGTAGTATATAGCTATTGGGGGATTTTTGTGTGGGAAGTTTTTATAACGCTTGGACTTCAGAGTAAATAAATAGACTCAGAGTTTAAATAATATTTTAAATAACATAAGAAAAAATACACCAACTAAAGAAAACTAAATTATCATCCCTGCGAGATAACTTTTTAATATGAATATAAGAAACTAAATTTTTAAACTCAAATCTAAGAAAAACATATGATTTATTCTGTATGCCCAAATCTTTAAAAGCATCTGGTACTTTAAGATTAAAAAAATCTTAAAGCTTTTAAGAAATTTAAATTTTAAATCCATTTAATATTCATCATGAATTTAACCCTCTAAGCGGTTTGCACGTACAATTCCGCCAGCTGTCACAGACAATTTTCAACCCCCAAAAATGTTCCAAAAATAAATGTATTGTACATTTCTGACAGTGCTTTTCCCCCATGAAATTATGAGGTAGGAGGGTCAGGTCGATTGTTTAGGAACTGCACCCCTCTTTGACTGACATTTATTGAGGGATGCACCCCTAATCTCTGAGGAACAAAGACGCAGATAGCTTTTCATGGCTTTGTCAATCTCTATTTCGAAGTATTTCGTTTGCGGCAACATATATATCTCTAATTGCACCACTGAAATAATCTGGATGACTTGGAGTAAAAAAATATAAATAGTTCTAAAAAAAAAATTATTCGTACTTTTAGAATACGTTATTTCTTATGTGATGATCTTCGAGACTTGACGAGCTTTATGTGTATTAAAAATTAACAATCAATAATGTCTATTTATATATATATATATATATATTTTATAAACAAGTAATGAGACAATAACGATTCATAAATTTATTGAAGAATAGCCAACAATTCAACATATACAAAAACAGAAAACAAAAAAAAAAATCAACAAAAAAAAAACCAATAAAACAAAAAAAATATAAAAACAAATAACAAAGAATCAAGCAACAAAGACACAAATAAAAAAAAAAGAAAAATTAAATAAAAAATAATAAAAAAAAAAAAAAAAACAAAAAAATAAAACAAATAAAAAAAAAAACAAATAAAAAACAAAAAATAAAAAAAAAAAAAGAAAAAAAACAATAATACAAAAAAACAAACCAAAACACACAAACAGAAAAAATACAATCAAAAAAAAAACAAAAAAACAAAAAAAAAACAAACAAAAAAAAACAAACACCCAAAGCACACCACAAAAAATGTAAAAATAAAAAAGACAAGAACCACCAAACAAAAAAAAGCAAAAACAAGACACAATAACAATCAAAAAAAAAAAAAAAAAAAAACAAAGAAGGAAACAAAAAAACAACACAAAAAATCAAAACCAACAATCAAACCAAAATACACCAACAAAAAAAGACCAACAAAACAATAACAAAGACATATAAAAAAAAAAAAAAAATACATTAAATAACAAACAACTAACAAAGAAAAAAAATCAAATAAATAAATAAAAATATATATATAAAAAATAATAAAAAATAAAATAATAAGTAAAGCAAAATTGAAAAAAATTCTGTAAATGAAGTAAAAAAATCATAGAACACTTTGGTAACTGACACAATAAAACTATAGCATATTTTTGGAGACCTTTTTTTACCCGGTGTGTTCCACTCGGAGGGTTAAACAAAATCTTTTTTTATTAATATAATTGGTATTCAAAGAATAAAAAAAGTAATTAAGTCCTATTGCTTTAGAAAGTTAATTTCTAATTAACAAATTTCAAAATTTCAGAATTTTAAAAGTTATCTTGTGGGTGAGTGGATTTTTATTTTTTTTGTTTCAGTTGGTGTACATATTATCTTTATATATAAAATTCTTTTTCCGTGTGTTTTTAATAGAACTCCTGGCTAGACTGATTTTGAGGAAATTTTGTGTATGTAATCAAGTTGATTCGAGAATGGTTTAGATTTACAATTTCATTCGATAGAAAATGTTTTTTTTTATTAAAAATCCAGAATTGTGTGCTTATTGAGATTGCTATAAGGCCTCTTGAAACCCTTTGCTGCCAACGTATTTATGGCGCAGTGCTCAGCGCCACGGGTTTCAGCACGAGAAGTCCCAGGGTCAAATTCCCGTACAGTCGATGTGGGAATTTTAATTTAATCTAATTACATTTGTAATGACTCTACGCATGGTGGTGTCAAGTATTTTAAAAATATTTTTTCCTTATTTTTCATCGAAATGGTCCAATTTATAATTTATTTAAACATTTTTACAAATTTTAGATTTACAACGTTAAAACAGGACAACGGCTGACGGGTCATCTAGTACATATATATTTAAACGTATTGTATCTTGAAACAAAACTATATAAAGTTAGAACTTTTTAATGATCTAGATCAAATTTTATTTAAACCAGATCAGAATTTTTTCTTTATAATCAACCAAAAATGAGCAATTTTAAAATAAAGAGATTTTAGCTCATAAGTTTCTCTTAAAATCTACGCAAAATTGAAAAACTTATATGCTTTTCTGTAAATGAAGAAAAATTGAAAATAAAGAATAATTTTGATTTGTTATTTACTCATTTTTATGCATTATTATTTGTTTACATTTGATATTTTCTGTAGTCCTAGCATTTGTTCTGATTTGATTATATAACTCTTCACTTTTGTTTAAACGAGATCAACTGCATTAGAGGAACAAAAAAGTCGCATCAAGTATGCAACAGTTGAAAACTGGCTGGATTTCTAGGTTTCGTTACTTAATAAAATAGAAAATATATATATATACATATCTGTACGAATTAATTTAAAGCTTCTAAATGGTAGTTTTCTCCTCTAGTTGCATTTAAATCTCTATTTGAAGGGATTGTAAATACAAAACTTCAAAAAAAATCATTAAAAATTTCTATTAAGAGTATTGTGATGAATAGATAGAATTTTGCTTTGAATAAACATGAATCTTAAATTTTGGTTTTAAGTCAATTAATTAATTGAAATGTTCAGCAGTAATTATAATCAACAATTGCATAAAGTAATTGCTTACCTTCTTTTTATCCTTGTGATTTGCTATGAAGTATCTGTAGAAACCAAAATTATGGATGAAAACAGAAGTCTGTTGTCGAACACAACTTTCTTTTAATTATGCAACACATCACGCTGAATTCAGAGTACACAAAATGAATTAAGAATTATGTTACGTTTTTAATACATGTTTTCCAGATGAATATGAACAATACCCAGATTAAATGAATAGAATGAAACACACACCAAATACCAAACTAACAGACATCTTTTCCTGGCCTTGAATAATAAAAACAATAAAAGCCGTTGCCGGGTGATGGAATCTATTCAAATACAAACAATTAGAGCAGAAACCACAGACAATAAGAATAAAAATGAAACAACTATTATGAACTATTTTAAAATTAAAATTAAAACAGTAAGTCTTTTATGAAGACTGAACAAGTATTATTATCTGAAATGTCAAATTAAAAGTGCAATAATAAATGCTTTTATAGTAAAACTTAGTTAACTACGAGAACATTAAGCATTTTATTCTTACATTTTAAAACTAGTAAACCTACATAGAAATAATTTATTTGTTACAAATTAGCGTCCATTTAGCTTATTGTAGCACTGTTAACATTTTACAACAGTTTGATGATCTCTAAAATTTTGTATTTATTAACAAATCGTTAATATTTATTTATAAACTAATAGTGTCTATTTACATAATTAAGGTGTTAAATGTATGAATGCAAAATAAAATTTCTAATAAAATTGGGATAATCAGACCATAAATTCTGTCATCAATTAAGGCAAAAATTAATATTGAAAACGTATTGTAAAATGTGACGTCCTAGAATGAGTTTAACGGCAGTCGAGATTTAATTTGAAAAGATTTCACATTGACATATTAGAAGTACATTTCTTTATTAACATTTATTAAGGAAATTTGGATAAAAAAGTGCATATTGTGATGAGCGATAGAGTATTTTCATATGGTAAAAATTATATCTCACACACAAAAATTGCTGAATTAGATACGTAATAGTTAAATATTATGATTTATGAGACCTCCGATGAAAACGGAAATTTCTCCCAGTGCAATGGGCCTATACTTCGCAAAATGCTAAAAAATATTTTCAACATGTGCTGCTTCTAAGGAAGAAATACACGATA
The DNA here is from genome assembly GCA_032207245.1 of Pardosa pseudoannulata. Lineage (NCBI taxonomy): Eukaryota > Metazoa > Arthropoda > Arachnida > Araneae > Lycosidae > Pardosa > Pardosa pseudoannulata. Next base: position 83,977,772 of record CM063500.1, on the reverse strand, counting down.
CTGCCTACGATAATGGATACGATTAAAAAATGAAATTAAATTCCATAAAACAGCAAGAGTTTCCCAAAATATAATGAGTCTAGTCGATACGTTAGAGATCTAACACTTTTACTATCAGTTTTTTTTCAGAGAAAAAAATTACAAATCCCAAGAGATCAGAGGGACATATGTGTCCCATTGGTGTTTTATGGCTACATATCTTACATAGGTATTATAACAATTAAAAATGAAATTCAACGGGAAAGAAAACCCACGCATTTTTATCCTATCGTGATTTCATAATGCCTGTGGGACATATATGTCCCGGTGGTAGCGAAAGAGCTATAGAAACTAAATCGGATAATGATGACCTGAAATAAGATAGCAAGGTTTTGAACCGTTTGTCTGTACATCACATATGATATACGCATCTAATGTTTTATAAGCTTGTATATCACATGTGATACACAATGATATAAAATGAAATAAATATGAAAACTGGTATATAAAATAAAGTTTGGGTATCACATGTGATATAGAAATGTATGAAGTATTATGTGTATATTGTATGGGATATACAGAACAGGCAAAAGATTAAGATAATTTAAAAAAATTCGGGCTACTCTCACTATAGAACACAATATCTTAAAAAGGACTGGTCAATTCAGGACAATTCAACGGGTAAAAAAACTCAATATTCTTTATCCTACAGTGATTTCATAATGTCTGTGGGACATATATGTCCCACTGATAGCGAAAGGGCTATAGAAATAAAATCGGATAATGACGACCCGAAATAAGATATCAAGGTTTTAAACCGTTTGTCTGTACATCATATATGATATACGCATATAATGTTTTATAAGTTTGTATATCACATGGGATACAAAATGATATAAAATGAAAAATATATGGAAGCTTGGTATATAAAAGAAAGTTTGAGTATCACATGTGATATACAAATGTATAAAACATTAGATATGTATATTATATGGGATGTACAGAACAGGCAAAGGGTTAAAATAATTTTCAAAATCCTGGCTAGGGCTCACTATAGAACATAAGATCTTCAAAATAAGGACTAGTCAAGTCAAGACAATTCAATGGAAAATAAAACCCTCGATTCTTTATCCTACAGCGATTTCATAATACCTGTGGGACATATATGTCCCAGTGGTAGCCAAAGAGCTATAGAAACTAAATCGGATAATGACGACCTGAAATAAAATAGCAAGGTTTTGAACCGTTTGTCTGTACATCACATATGATATACGCATCTAATGTTTTATACGCTTGTACATCACATATACACAATGATATAACACAATGTACATCACATATACACAATAATTATACACAATGATATAAAATGAAATATATATGAAAGCTTGTACATAAAGTAATGTTTGGGTATCACATGGGATATACAAATGTATAAAACATTAGATATGTATATTGTATGGGATGTACAGAACAGACAAAGGGTTAAAATAATTTAAAATATCCAGGCTATTCTCACTATAAAACACAAGATCTTCAGAATAAGAACTAGTCAAGTCAAGGCAATTCTACTGTAAACAAAACCCACGATTAATAATGGGTCTCACCCATGCCTTCGAGATCTAACCCTTTCACTAATAGTTTTTTCGGAGAAAAAATTACAAATCACCAAGAGGTCAGTGGGGCGTATGTTTCCCATTGGTATTTTATGGTGACACATCGTACAGAAGTATTATAACAATTGAAAATGAAATTCAACGGGAAAGAAAACCCACGATTCTTTATCCTACAGTGATTTCATAATACTTGTGGGACATATATGTCCCGGTGGTAGTGAAAGGGCTACAGAAACTAAATACGATAATGACCCGAAATAAGATAGCAAGGTTTTGAACCGTTTGTCTGTACATCGCATATGATATACGCATCTAATGTTTTAAATATTTTCATTTTAAATTATTCAAATCAAATTCAATTTGATATTTAACTACAATTTAAGATATTATACGTACACTACTTAATATACTTTGGATGCTCAAATAATGATACTGTCTAAAATGATAATTAGGTTTTACTGTATTCTGTAAAAGGTTATTAAGTATCCTAACTACCTTTTAAGCTTTTCCTAATTCTCAGTTTTAGAGAAATATCTATGAATACTTGGTAGCTTTTCAACCTTAGTTAAGGGCTAAAAAAATCTTTGAAGCCATTTTTCTAAAAATGGCTTTTTTTATCCTTATGCATATCCTTACTGTTTGAACTGTTGTACTCATTTTTATGGAGAATCTTTAAATAAGTAAAATCGTTTAAATCTTTAATCTAAAACTAAAATTAACCATTCTAATGTCAAGAAAATATTTTTATCGTTCTTCAAATACTAGAAAACCTGTATATTTATTAGTGCCTTAATTATATGTTTTTAAACACATTAGTGCTGCTATTAAATTAATACAGTTGAGGAAGCAGACACTAGTACTTAAAAAATGCATCATACTAGATATTTAGGGTACACTGTTTAGATATGTATATTAATTTAAATCTTTAAATATAAAACTAAAACTAACAGTTCTCTATACTAATCTAAATATAAAACTAATCTAAAACTAAAACTAACCATTCTAATGCCAAGAAAATATTTCTGTAATTTTTCTAACACTAGAAAATCTGTATATGTCTTAGGGCCTTAATTATATATTTTTAAGCACATTAGTGCTGCTATTAATTTAATATAGTTGAGGAGGCTGACACTGGTACTTAAATATGCATTATATTGGATATTTAGGGTAGACTGTTTAGATATGTAAAATCATTTAAATCTTTAATGTAAAAATAAAACTAACCATTCTAATGCTAAGAAAATATTTTTGTAATTATTCAAATAATAGAAAATCTGTGTATTTTTAGTGCCGCTATTAAATAAATATAGTTTAAGAAGCAGACACTGGTAACTTAAAAAATGCATTATATTAGATATTTAGGGGATCTGGGATTAGGAACGAATTTTCCATGGTACAAACATGGGGGGGAGGGAACTACTTCCTTTATTTCTACAGAAATATTCATTAGTTCACTACAATGACATAAACGATATGATGCACTTGGTACTGAATATGATCATACATTTTTATTAATCCGTACAAGAGGAGCCTTAAAAGCTTTTATTGCATAATGGGTATTTGTTTGGTCTCAATCTTTCAGCCCTTTCATATGAATTTAAAAAAACTTAAATTCGAAAATATGAAGAACCTGTTAAGAAATATTTAGTGTGGAGTATACACATGACTTAACTTTGTAATGACTTTGAAGTTATAGGAATATTATTAGAACAATGAACTGGATACACAAAACTGCCACTTTTTATCTGAAATGGACAGTTGGGCAAAACAAAAATAATGAATTGTGACAGTTTGGCGGGAGAGGAGTAAGTTTGTTACTCGGACTTTAAATATCCTGCGTAAACTGTTCGTAGACATAAAAAAATAAATAAATAAATAAGTGTGTTTAACATTACGCATCAAATTGCTTGCTAGTCATTTTATTAAAAAATAATCATGGACTAATTTAAAAAATTCTTTAAAGGTTTTTTAAGTGTAAAATAAATACTTTGTATGAAACGGGGATTTATTTCTGATTACAATTATTAAAATATAGAAAATATTGAAAATATGCTTATTTTGTAAAAACGTGAAGTGATAGAAAAAATGAGAAGTAGTTTTAGAAATCAGCATAAAAAATTAATCTAGAAATACTTTTGAAAAACCTTCTATCAAAAAATAAATTAATTAATTAAAAATGCACTCTACTGTAATCCGTCTGTTAGAATATTTTAAAGGATTTATCTTATGAATCTTAATAGTCTTTAATGTTGCTGCCTTCACCTCTTCTTAGGTGTTGGTACTGGGATTTAGAAATCTATTAGGTGGCCTGGTTTTTTTAACATCCTTGACGCCATTGGATAGTCGATGTTTACTTTTACTAATATTATACGCCTATTTTGGGCTAATTTCTTGTTCCGTTAACAAAACAGAGGTAGTCGCTTAAGTGGGAGTAAATTAAAATCTGTCAGTACACCGGAGCCAGTGTGTCTACGTCTTTATGATATCTATTGCTGTCAAGAGACTCTGATAATAATTATAAACCGAGTGACGGTGGGGTCCACTATTCCCCACATATGGACCAAGTTAACGGTGCCGCTAATGAATCTATTAGGTTAAGTTGAAGAAGAACTTCGGCCACATCTGGAAACGTGTCAGCTGAACCAGGTGGGTCGTTTGACCTCAAAATTGCTTCACCCTGGATCTGGAGGTTCCGGAAAGAATCACGCGACAGGTAACCGGGACCCCTATATAAGAAAATTGGCTGAGCGGAGAAGAGGTGGGTTTTTTTTTGGGGGGGGGGAGGAACTCGAGAGGAGTCCACTTGTCTCTCCGCATTGCCGGAGCTTGCTTTTGTTTTTCAGAGACCGCCAGCGCCTCTGATTTTTGCTAGGAAGTCGACCTTCGACTTCGGGATCTCATTCCCATTACCTTTAATAATTTTTTTACTTCGTGCTTTGAAGTAGGTCGCTGAGAGTGACACTTACTCTCATTTTTGGATCGTCTTTCATCTTTTGATTCCGAACGAACTCCAGCGAGATACGTACTCTGAAAGCTTCGAGCCTTAGTATAGCAGTCAACTGTTTAGATCATCAGACCAGTAGATTATATTGTCAGATTCCCGTACCTGCACTAATTCACTAACTATTCCTGTGTTCGAGAATTAAAATCTTCACTGTAGCCACGTGTTTTATATTTTTAATGCTTATCTCAGCACGATATTTCAGAAGCAATTGAATTTACTGAAACCTGGATATAAATTTATATAAAATCTCTCCATGAGTAAGTCATTTAATCAAGATTAAATAGATGTTCAGCCTGTATCATTGATGGCCTCGCCTACCCTTACTCCAGTACGTCACAACATTATTGAGGACTAAACCTTACTTCTTAAAATACACATTTAAACTTCATTAATATTTACTGCGACTAAGTCTTTCATCTGGAATATGCAAAACATTACATCGTTTCTTTTTAAGAAGGTAGAGGGGATCAAATTTGGAACAGAATTTACCAACCCCCTATTGATTCCCGAATGACAAAGAATGTGTAATTCGCAAAACTAAGTCATGTATCTTTGCTTATTTTTTTGGTCAATACAGCATCGTTATACACAAGTTATGCCGTATTCCATAAAATGCCATTAAGTTTGCGAATTTCGTTTAACAAGTGCATTTCACGCAACAATCTCTTTCCCGCGATATGCCATTCACGCTGAAAATGCCGCACTTGAAGTAGCACTTGAACACGATTCGCGGCCGTCTCTGGCAATTACCCGACGCAACGCGTAATCTTTCAAATTTCCGCGATCCGTTCTGGCAAAGTGGCGCTTCCGCTGACACCGAAATAGCTCTTCGAGAGAGAGAGAATCAAACGCGTTCGAATTCCATAAAATTTGAAGAAAGCCCCCGCCGGCGTCAATTTGAAAGCTCACCTACACGAGAAAAGTTTTTTCGCCCAAGTTAAGCGATGAAATAAGAAGTCGAATCCACTTCCAAGAGAGAGAAAAAAAATTAGCACGAGAGGGAATAAAAAAATCAAGAAGTAAAAAAAAGGCAATATCCGACAGAAAGGGTACAGCTGACGAGTGAAGTATGGGGAGGTCGGGGGAGTAGGGAAAATTCTTTAACTCCCCAAACAAGTTTTCTGGCGATGTGAAACTTACATATGTTTCTCATCTGGCACAATGTTTCCGCGTCAACACCTCGGACAGTCTCCGAGCTTTAAACTCTGCAGAAAGAAGCCGTTAAAGTTCAATTTCGAAATCTGCACTCTGGGGAGGGAGAAATCGCAATACTAAAAATCCCTCCGCACTCTAAAAATATCCTCCTCGGGGATAAGTCAGAGAGCTCTCGCTTGAACAGAGTTCCCATTTGCATATATATTTATACATACACACATTTTCCCCCAACAGTATGCTTCGAATTTGTCTTCGCTCTGGACACTTATAAATTCCGGTTGAAAAGCCGAAAATCCCTGCCGGGGATTTTTTTTTCTCTTATTACTTTTATTTTTCCCCCGTCTCCCGACAAGCTAAACCTGCGCGAATTTTCAAGAAGGTTATGTGTGTGTGTGTATATGTGTATTTTCTCCTATCTCCGATAATTTTCGTGACTTGTTCATCTCTCCTCTCCCCCACTTCCCCCCTTGGAATCCCCCTACCTCTTCCTCTAGACGTTGTCTGCTCGAATGAATTCACTCTGAATTAAATTCGGTGGAGAATTTTAGGAAAATTTTTACGGACGTGTCAAGTAATGATAATAAGAATAATGATGGAAAATCCAAAAAGGAGGGTGGAGGAAAAGGGGAACTATGTTTTCGAATATTTCCCCTTTTTGGTGTGTTTTCTGATCTTGTTCTGAGTGCGTCTGTGGAAGAGATGGGGGGGGGGTCACAGAAAATATGTGGCTAGGCAGGATTTTCGCGGTTAGAGTTAAAATAAGAAAATGAAGTTAGCTGTTGAATACGTTTGTATAAAAAGGAAGGGGAAAATATTGAAAAGGAGGTGTTGATGTTCGAAAATAATTTAAATAGGATGCAAGAAAACACTTGAGGTGAAACAGGGAGTTCTTTTTATGTGTTATATTAGCATTCCGATTCGGAAGCGCTTTAAGCATAAACGCTAATGAGCAAGGAATACAGAATGTAGCTAGGAAAGGATATCGCTAAAATAAGATGAAATCATTGAGTCAGTCACATACATTCCATTACAGGAAAGGATGTTTATCATTCATTGTCTATCGAACCCCTGTATTTACCAGGTTCATTTTTGTTAGAATTTTGTATTTACAAACACAATGGGCAGCATAACATTTGTTCTTTAACTCCTCGACAGTGTTTCCCGTATCCAGTTCAGGCAAAACTAACGAACCATTTGTTATGCTTGAACTGATTTTTGGATAAATATGTTTTGGTTCCAGAAAGACCAAAATGCGACTATTTGCTTTTGGAATATATATTTAATATGCAATCACTATTTTCACAATGTATAACCGTTCTTGTGTACCGTATGTTAGGAGAGCGCAATTCTAGTATCATCCATACAAGTCAGTGTTAACACATTGTGTGCGGTACATTTCGCAGCAGAATTGTACAGGGAACTGGCGTTTTGCGCGTAAATTTAATTATTCTTTTAAATCTCAATAGATCAAAAATTATTTAATTTTTTAACCAACTTTTCGTATTTTATATTGAAATATATAAAAAAATATATATAAAGAAACATATAAATAACAACCATAAGATTTTTGTAAACAAAAAATATATATTTTTAGCGGATAAATTTATAATAGTATCGTAAATATAAAAAATCAAATAGAAATAGTAGTATATAATTTTGATTTTTTCCCGTTCTGTGGTTCCGCATCGACTGACGTAAAAACTAGTTTTTATTTGTCTAAATTTTTCCAGAATCTGTGTAGTAGACAAGAACATTCGGCTTCATTTTCTTGTATATACCGTTATTTCGAAACGGATTTGTACCGGGAGCGAACGTTTTGCACTTAAATTTAGTTATTCAGTTAAATCTCAATAGATCGAAAATTATTTAATTTTTGTAACAAATTTTTCTTATTTTATATTGAAATATATAAACAAATATATCGATAGACAAATAAACAAATACATATATAAATACAATATAAATATATAATATATAAATATACATATATATATATAATATCATTTTCGCGAGGATAGATTAAAAAGTTAATTTAAAATCTAAATTGATTTTTTTAATCAATATTCTCGTTTTGTAGTTCCACATTGACTGATGTAAAAACTATTTTTTATTTGTCTAAATTTTTCCAGAATCTATGTAGTAGACAAGAACATTCGGCTTCGTTTTCCTGTATATACCGTTAATTTTATACCATTAAACAAATCATGTGGTTACACTAACCCGTACTAGTACGTGACCCGCGTTTAAATACCAATCGTCAGAAAACTTACTACTAGTACATGTCCCCCGCTCAAGTATTAATCTTCAGAAAACGTACTAGTACGTGTTCTGCATACAATGTTTTAATAATATTTTACCCTGAAAATGTCTTAAATTGAAAAAATGAAATTATGAAAGTATTTGAAATAATTAATTAAATATTATAGTGTCAGTATTGCATTGATTTATGCAATTGAAATTCGTTTATTAAATTCTCATTATTGGTATAAATGTTCATAGCAGTTAGAAAACTGTGTTAATCTACTAGAGACGGGGTAGCTCAGTCGGCAAAGGCAGCGATGTCGTAATTGAAAGGTTGTGAATTTGGAGATCGAGCCGGTATAAGATCTGGCATGTTTGTTAAAGGGGACTGGGGCAAGTAAAATACGTTCTTGGTCACAATGTCCTCTAAGTTCTCAAACGATATCTCTGGGGGTATCAGGCCAAGCCTGTATGTCTTCTGCTTGGTTCCTGCTTCTAAGTTATGTTCAGCGGGAATAGTGTTATTCGCGTCCATAGCATGCCTTTAACTACACTTGCTCCCCAAATGAGGCTAAATGGGTTACTGTTTAGCAGCCTTGTACTGGTATAAAGTCATAAAGTGCCTGTATTACCATCTGCTTTAGGAAAAAAGTCTTAATCTATTTGTTCTATTCTTAGGAGATTTTTCTGTAGAGTTTATTCACATACTGACGTACACACACAATATATATATATATATATATATATATATATATATATACATTTAGAAGTCTTAAACCAGAAGGCGGGGTCAGTTTCGATTCTAGAAAAAAAATCTTTTATTCTTAAAAAAAAGTATTCGATATCATCGGCAACAATCTCCGCTCTATTTTGTTCTCAACTGAATTTTTTTCTACGTTGCCAATTGCGGAAAACTAAAAACAGCCGAATCAATCTCGAGCTAGCGACACTATTAAAGCCTTGCGTCTTCATTTGAGGACGGTTCAGAACTAATTTGTAGAAGCTTTGTGTTATCGTGGAATGGTTTTGGATTTTTAGGGAAGGTAAATGGCAGTTCTGTATAATATCCCTAACATTTGCAAGTATCTGCTAACATTTAAAATTTTGTTGTTTAGAATACTATTTTAAGATATTTGAAACCTGGCACTTTAATCAACTTTTCTGCAGGCACATAGACTGATATTAGAAATATTAGAAAACATCTCAATTTGATTTTTGTGTGGTGGATTTTGAACTTTTTCTAGATATCATCTTTTTAACACCCATTTCCATTCTAGCAGTTCCCATTTATCCCGCACTATATTTGAACATACAGGGATCTTTTTCGTTTTCCTACCTGGTCCAAATATGGTACCATTATTTTTAGTTTATTAGGTTAGCTACTAGATCATCGCGTATTTGTGATTATTTGCTTGGAGTCTTGCTTCATAAAAATCAACACGGCTTGTCTTAGACGTCTATAAACTTCAAGACCTTTTTTGATACCGTTAGAAAATGCTGTCAGTATTAAAATCCTTTTTGTCTATTCCGTTACGTGATATCATACCCTATACTGTTGAACCTCGATCAGATGTTCCCGTATTATTTTCTCAGAATGATTATTTGATATATCTAGTCTGGAGTTTTCTTCACGGTCCTGAATTTTTTCTTCCCGGGAGTATCGTGTTTGCAAAATCTATGTGGACTGGAGAAGAGAGTTATGAGTATTTTTTATTGTGTTGATAAGAAAGCTTCAGGATCGGGGATGGTGACAAAAAGGTTTCTTGCTTATTAGAGACTTTACTAGACGAGAGAGTTAGTAACTTAACAACTAGTGACATTACTAGAGTGGAAGCCTATGCATATACCAGAAATAAAATCATTAGAAAGAGGAAGAGAACTACAAAATGTACCTGAATCAAAACCGAGATTTTCAGACGAACACGAAGCTTTGTAAAGTGCTTTGTCAGAGGCGTAGAAAATAAGATGTGGGAGTTGTAAACACCCATAAGTATTGCAGTAACATATGTTATATATGTAAAGATTTCTTTTAATTTAAATTTATAAATTAAAGGGAGAGAAATCTCGTCCCAATAGAAAATTTTTTGCTACGCCCCTGGTCAAAATAAAAAATATATACATGTGCTGATTTTAATTGCTTAGGTCCAAGGGTAGAGGCACTAGATAAATAGTTTTTTGCATTCAAGTACTCAACTTGTATAAAATAGGAATCAATTACAAAATATTTTTAAATGTTAATGAATATCTAATATCAGTTATATTTTATAAACTGTTATATACTTCCAATTAGTGGTTTAAATAATTTTACTCATAGTCATAATTTAATTAATTTTCAACACACATTACCTGTGTGTACCCTAGTAATTTAAATAATTTCATTCATAGTCATAATTTAATTAATTTTCAACACACATTACCTGCATCTATCGTTTTCAGTTTGTCCCTTTAAAAGACGACAGGTCGGGATTCAATAGTATACTATAGTATCACTCATGCTACTTTAATGCACTTAAGTTTTACAACATGATTTCAGATAAGTATGTTACTGTTATACACACACGCATATAAATAAATTTCGAAGCAATTTTTAAAAAAAATAGTTGATTTTTCTAATGTTCAAGATCTGGAGATACATGTTTCTTGAGGTAATGTTAAATCAATGGAGAAGTTTAATATATTAGTTACTGTGAAAATTATTGAAGATGTTGCTGTACTGTATGTCGAATTTCGGAGTAAAGTAGTCGAGTAAACTGCATGAGTAGGATCAATATTGTCCTGTGGTTTGATTACAATTTAATTTACGACTACATTTGAGGCTATTTTTTTTTTATCGAAATCATTACTTCTCCGACAACCTGCTGGTAAAACAGCTGTTTCTTTCTACCGTCACGTGGTCCAGAATTATTACCAACTTTAAGTAACTCTGAATGCCATAAAACATTAGAAAAGTCCCCTCCCTCTGATCGTAAAACATATCGACACACTCTTTCAGAAATTTCAGTTTGCAGCCTGCACCAAGCGCTCGCGCGTTTTCCTTTTCTCCCTCATAAAGATTTCGGGTTTCTGTCTGAAATTTACGACGCTTTTGTCGCAACAGATGTTTCGAATGTTTAACTGCCGAAAGCCCTTTTCCCTGTAGTAAATCTCTCCCTTGTAAATCACGTGACATTAAGCCACCCCCAGTTTCTTGTGTCTCTTCTCCGTTCATATGCAAACACGCAGGAATATTATGCACCACCAGTCTATAAACTTTTCAACTGCACAACGCGGGCCCGTGTAAATGAAGTCATTGTTGTTAAGTGCCCGTGTCGAGTTCGTGTAGAAAGGGTGGGCGGTCTTTGTTGAACACGTGTTGTCGGTCGCCATATATATTAGTAACTGGTGTTTCTTACGTTACCCTCGTGTCCCGAATGCAAATTAGTAACAGAAGGTGGGGATGGGAGAGGGGTTGGAAGGGGCACTGGGCACAACAGAAGCCAAATCGCTTACGCGATCATTTGCAGTTTGTCTCTAGGGGTGGAAAGGGGGGTTAAGGTTGTAAATGATGCTTTTCATGGGGTGGATACTGATCATGACATCTTTGTTATGAAGCTGAATTTAGATAGATTATTAGACAGGTTTTTTCCCCTTTTTTTATTTCCTCGTGTACTTGCAGGAACTCACAGAAAGTGGATTTAATGGACATCCTATTCCTAGCTCTTTAGTCCAGGTTTCAGTGGCGTAACGTGGGGAGGGGCAAAAAGTCACCTTCCTCTTGCGGTATTTTGTTAGGGGTGGCAAAATCCCTATCGTTGAATGTATATTTAGGAGGCAAAATAATGAAATTCTGCATAAACAAAGAAGCTGTAAACACCTTCAAAATATATGCCCCTATAGGTTCTTGTCTTTTAACAACACGTGCTCAATTGTTTGCGTACAGTTTTTAGACAATAATTTACTGTTAGAATTCAAAGCATGTTTTCGCGATTAAATTTTGTATTCTAGTTTCTAAGAATTTTAAATTTCGTACTAAAAAATCTCTTTAAAGCTTAATATTTCCCTTCTATAAGAAATGTATCCTTTATAAAAATGATAAAAATTTTGTTGGGGATATAAAGATAAAAGTTTAGAATCAAGTCCCATGTAGCATAAATCTGCACTACGCTACTGTTAAATATCGTTGTTCTGTAAAAAAAAAACTCAACATAAAATTTCATGGAAATAGGTTCTTGGAAAATTTTAGAGGATAATTTAAAAAATTACTAATTTAAAAGAAAAATCAAGAGGAATCATGAGTCTAGAATAATAAATTACAAGTACGGTAAAATTGATAAAATATTTGCAATAGAATCTGTAAAATGAAAAATTAATTTACACAAACATTACATTAATTTTTCTTTCTATTAATGTCTAAGATGTTTTTACCGTGTAGGAAAGAACTTAAATATTACTTATGTTTTAAAATTTTTGTAATTTTTTCTTTGGATTGTTAGGGAAAATTACAGCAAAATCTGTTACACGCAGATCCCGAAAACAGCTTCGTAAGCCAATTGAAAAAGAAACCAATGGGGAGGGGAAACCTAAAACTGTCTCGGTGTCTCCAGAAGATGCAGTTGCCAAATTGTCTGGTGGAATACTGTGTGCGAATCATAGATAAAGTATTATAATCTTCAAAAAATTCAACCTCAGGACATTGATGTATATCCGGTATTTATACAAGTCAGAAATTTATTTTGTTATAATGTCTTTGTATGTGAGCACAATAATTAGAAAACTAATTGATAGAGCACAAAAGTTCCATTGAGTATCCAAAATGTCCTCTACCAGGTCTTAGAAAAGGTTTTACTACGATCAAAATTTTGACTAACAAAGACTAATTTGATCGGTATGTTCTGCTTCAAATGTTGACTGTCCATGACATACATCATGTTAATAAGATTTCTTTAAAGTTGGAATTGCAGCTAACGTGTTATATGATGATATACAGAAAGAGAATGTGCAGTGAAAATTTTGAAATTTTCTCTTTTAAAATTTCGTTTATTTATCAAAATTATATTAATGGAAGTCAGTTTAAGTACTTAATATTAACCACTTGCCTGATTTTCCCGAGTTTTCTTGGATTCGTATATATTGCAGTTAATTCGTCGAGAAAACTCGGGCGAAGCAGAATTTGTCAGTACGATTTGTTTTATCACGGTTTTACTAGGCCTGGAGGAAATGAAAAGAAATATTCAGCTTTAATTGGCAGTTTGACAAGTTTTGTTGGTTTTGGGGGTTTTTTTTCGGAACTGGTCACGTGTTTTCCACTAATTGAAACATTAATTTTAGAAAATCATCATAGAGAGTTTTCTGCATATCAGGAAGACTCGGCATTAGTCGTTTATCACTCAGGTTGACTTTATGGCCTTTTCCAGATGGTATTCCTGCTACTACAAAGAAATTAATTCCAACGAGACAGTGTACTCTGTGCTCCCGTAAAACAGATTCCAGAGTCAAGCCAGTAAGAGAAGAGACCAGATAAAAGTGTTCAGAATGTCAACTAACAGTTTGTGTTGTTCCTGTAAAATACTTAAAATTCAGATTAAAACCTACATATTTTGTTTTGTTTCATTTCCTTGTACTTAATTATAAAAATTTATAAAAATGTATGATTTTTTTTCAATCTTATTTAAAAAACAAATTGTGTTGTTCTTTGTTTTAAAAACTATCCTACAAAGACTAATATTTAATTTTTTCCATTTGTCCGAGATAACTCGGCATATTAAAACTAAATGCTTTTACACCTTTAAAATACTTAAAATTCAATTTTAAAGCCTACCTATTTTGTTTCGTTTCATTTCCTCGTATTTAATAATAAAATTTTTAAAAAGTGTAATTTTTAAAATTTAAGTTGATTTTTTTCAATCTTTTTTCAAAAAAATTTGTGTTGTTCCTTGTTTCAAAAACTATCCTACAAAGACTAATATTTAACTTTTTTCCATTTGCTCGAGATAACTCGGGATAGTAAACTAATATTAAAAGTAAATGCTTTTACACCTGTAAAATATTTAAAATTCAACGTAAACCCTACACATTTTGTTTTGTTTCTTTTTTTTGTATTTAATAATAAAATTTAAAAAGTGTAATGATTTTTTTCAATCTTCTTTTAAAAAAATTTGGGTTGTTCCTTGTTTCAAAAACTATCCTACAAAGACTAATATTTAAATTTTCCATTTGCCGAGATAACTCGGGATAGTAAACTAATATTAAAACTAAATGCTTTTACACCTGTAAAATATTTAAAATTCAATTTAAAACCTACATATTTTGTTTTGTTTCATTTCCTTGTATTTAATAATAAAATTTTAAAAATGTGAGGATTTTTTTCAATTTTTTTTCAAAACAAATTGTGTTGTTCCTTGTTACAAAAACTGTCATACAAAGACTAATATTTAACTTTTTTCCATTTGCTCGAGACAACTCGGGATAGTAAACTAATATTAAAAGTAAATGCTTTTACACCTCTAAAAAAACTAAAAATTCAATTTAAAACCTACATATTTTGTTTTGTTTCATTTCCTTGTATTTAATAATAAAATTTTAAAAATGTGAGGATTTTTTTCAATTTTTTTTCAAAACAATTTCTAATTGAAACAGTTAAATAAACACGTAATAAGATATTTTCTATATTTATCATTTATATCCTAATATTACAAATAATTATGTTAGTTTAGTTTGATACGAAGCCTTATGGTCAATTGAATCCAACACGAAGGCTAATTAGAGCATTATGAGTAAAATAAGTACAGTAGTGTTTTATTATTTCGATTTCAGTATTATCTTTAATTTAAAAAAAACTTTATATAATTAAAAAAATTATGTATTACTTTACCAAGACCATAACTTTCAGAAAATCATTGATACGAAGCCTTATGGTCAATTGAAGGCAAATGAAGGCTAATTAGAGCATTATGAGTAAAATAAGTACAGTAGTGTTTTATTATTTCGATTTCAGTATTATCTTTAATTTAAAAAAAACTTTATATAATTAAAAAAATTATGTATTACTTTACCAAGACCATAACTTTCAGAAAATCATTGATACGAAGCCTTATGGTCAATTGAATGCAACACGAAGGCTAATTAGAGCATTACTAGTAAATAAGTTGTGTTTCATTATTTCGATGTCAGTATTATGTTTACTTTAAAAAAACTTTATATAATTAAAAATTTTATGTATTGCTTTACCAAGACCATAACTTTCAGAAAATCATTGATACGAAGCCTTATGGTCAATTGAATGCAACACGAAGGCTAATTAGAGCATTACTAGTAAATAAGTAGTGTTTCATTATTTCGATGTTAGCATTATCTTTACTTTAAAAAAACTTTATATAATTAAAAATATTATGTATTACTTTACCAAGACCATAACTTTCAGAAAATCATTGATACGAAGCCTTATGGTCAATTGAATGCAACACGAAGGCTAATTAGAGCATTACCAGTAAAATAAGTAAAATAGTGTTTCATTATTTCGCTGTCAGTATTATGTTTACTTTAAAAAAAACTTTATATAATTAAAAATTTTATGTATTGCTTTACCAAAACCATAACTTTTAGAAAATCATTGATACGAAGCCTTATGGTCAATTGAATGCAACACGAAAGCTAATTAGAGCATTACTAGTAAATAAGGAGTGTTTCATTATTTCGATTTAGTATTATCTTTACTTTAAAAAAACTTTGTATAATTAAAAATTTTATGTATTGCTTTACCAAGACCATAACTTTCAGAAAATCATTGATACGAAACCTTATGGTTAATTGAATGCAACACGAAGGATAATTACAGCATTACGAGTAAAATAAGTAAAGTAGTGTTTCATTATTTCGATGTCAGTGTTATGTTTACTTTAAAAAAACTTTATATAAGTAAAAATTTTATGTATTGCTTTACCAAGACCATAACTTTCAGAAAATCACTGATACGAAGTCTTATGATCAATTGAATGCAAACGAACACTAATTAGAACATTATGAATAAAATAAGTAAAGTTGTATTTCATTATTTCGATGTCAGTATTATGTTTACTTTATACAATTAAAAAATTATGTATTGCTTTACCGAGATCATAACTTTCAGAAAATCATTGATACGAAGCCTTATGGTCAGTTGAATGCAACACGAAGGCTATTTAGAGCATTACGAGTAAAATAAGTAAAGTAGTATTTCATTATTTCGCTTCAGTATTATGTTTACTTTAAAAAAACTTTATATAATTAAAAATTTTATGTATTGCTTTACCAAGACCATAACTTTGAGAAAATCAAAATACATTAATAGACAAGTTTATCACTTTATAAAGCAATGTATATAAATTGCAAAGTAGCATCAAAACTTGAACAAGATTTTAATTTGTAACATTTATAAATTTAATTGCTTAATTTTACACTTTTTGTTATAGTACTAGATCAGTACTTAAACACATTAATTAGCAGCTCCCAGAAAATAATTCTCAAGACATGTTGACACAGTTAATAATAAATTTAAGAAATTTACATGCATCAAAGCTAATCAGATAACATTTATGAGATAAGTTTAGCATTTTAAAAAGGGAACAGGATCGTTTGAACTAATCCTCTCCCAACAAAAAGCAGAAGTAATAGGATTAAAAAAGGAGAGGGTGGAATAAGTTTATTTTATCCCTGATTTGGAAAAGAATTAATTTGCCTTCCTGGCTATACATTAATAAAACAAAATTTATTAAATATTAAATTATGTTTTAAGGGTTTTTTCTCGTGTCAAATTTATTTGGAGACGGATTGTGTGTTAAATATTTCAACTTAATCATTTTAAAATAACTTTTTTAATGGGCTAGTGGACACTACAAAGTGTTTAACATTGGCTGGCTGTTAACTTAGTGTCATGAAGTTTTGCAAATGTATTAATTAAAGTGTAAGTAATTAAATTTACATTACACATTAAAATTTTTAATAAAATCATTTAAAATTTTTAACAATACATTTTTATGAAAGTTTTTGTTCAAGGCTATACATTAATAAAATAAAATTTATTACATATTAAATTATATTTTAAGGGTTTTTTTCTCGACTAAATTTATTTGGAGACGGATTGTGTGTTAAATATTTTCAATTAATCATTTTAGAATAATTTTTTTAATAGGTTAGTGGACGCTACAAAGTGTTCTACAGGGGCTGTTAACTTAGTGTTATGAAGTTTTGCAAATGTATTAATTAAAGTGTAAGTAATTAAATTTACATTACACATTAAAATTTTAATAAAATAATTTAAAACTTCTACCAATACATTTCTATGAAAGTTTTTGTTTAAGGCTATACATTAATAAAATGAAATTTATTAAATATTAAATTATGTTTTAAGGGTTTTTTTCTCGTGTCAAATTTATTTGGAGATGTTTTGTGTGTTAGATATTTCAACTTAATCATTTTAGAATAATTTTTTTAATGCGATAGTGGAAGCTACAAAGTGTTTTACACTGGCTGTTAACTTAGTCTTATAAAGTTTTGAACATGTATTAATTAAAGTGTAAGCAATTAAATTTACACTACACATTAAAATTATTAATAAAATCATTTAAAGTTTCTAACAATACATTTCTATGAAAGTTTTTGTTCATTTTTAAAATTTTCCTTTCTAATTAGTTTTTCATAAATTCCTAGAAACACGCCTAATAATGTCTGTTTTAAATTTCGATTTTGTTTAGATTGTTAAATCTCAATTTAAATTTAAAAATTTCGATTTTTTTATAAAAATTTTCAATACAAACCTAAAAGTAATTTCCTAAAAGTAAATAAAAATAAAAGTAAAATTTATAAATAATGTGAGAAACATTTTAAAAATCAAGAAAATTTTTCAAAAAATTCATTCATTTTTTAAAAAACTATATGATATTTAAAATATTTTTAAAGCGTAGTTTATTTAGTTATAATTTAATATAACTATATTATGGATGTCTGCTTTAAATTTTGACTTTGTTTAGATCGTTAAATCTCAATTTAAATTTAGAAAATCCGATTTTTTCATGAAAATTTTCAATACAAACCTAAAAGTAATTTCCCATAAATCACCTATTGAATTTCTTTACAGAATATTTTTCAATGTATTCAAAAGTTGTCTTAAGTAAAAATAAGGCAAAATAAAAGAAAAACTTATAAATCGTATGAGAAACATTTCAATAATCGAGAAAAATTTTCAAACAATTCATTTATTTTTTAAAAAATTATCTCATATTTAAAACATTTTTAAAGCATGGTTTATTTAGTTATAATTTAATATAACTAAATTGTGGATGTCTGCTTTAAATTTTTACCTTGTTTAGAATATTAAATCTCAATTTAAATTTAGAAAATCCTAATTTTTCAGGAAAAATTTCAATACAAACCTAGAAGTAATTTCCCGTAAATCACCTATTGAATTTATTTACAGAATAATTTTCAATGTATTCAAAAGATATTTTAAATAACAATAAGGCAAAATAATTGAAGAATTTATAAATAGTGTGAGAAACATTTTAAGAATCAAGAAATTTTTTCAAAAAATTCATTTATTTTTAAAAAGTTATCTGATATTTAAAACATTTTTAAAGCTTGGCTTATTTATTTATAATTTTATATAACTAAATTGTGGATGTCTGCTCTAAATTTTGACTTTATTTAGAATGTTAATCTCAATTTAAATTTAGAAAATTCTATTTTTCCGGAAAACTTTCAATAGAAACCTAAACGTAATTTCCCATAAATCACCTATTGAATTTATTTACAGAATAATTTTCAATGTATTCAAAAGATATTTTAAATAACAATAAGACAAAATAAAAGAAAAATTTAAAAATAGCTTGAGAAACATTTTAAAAATTAAGAAAATTTTTCAAAAAATTCATTTATTTTTAAAAAAAAACTATCTGATATTTATAATATTTTTAAAGCGTGGTTAATTTAGTTATAATTTAATATATATGCATTCACAGTTTCATAACTTTAAATTAGTAATTTCCAGAAACGTTTTTATATGTCCACTATTACCCTAAACAAATGTTTTTCTCTAAAGAAGGGATATTCATTTTATAAAGTCTTGAGACCACAATAAAATCCTTATGAATGATCGCGGTACGCACTTCCTTAATTGACTAATTTTCGCAAAAATTCTACAAGTAGGACAGTGGTATCAGCATGAAATAGTATATATAATTTAATTTAAAAAAAGATTATTCAATTTAATTGATTCAAACTTTTGGAAGACCTGTTAAAAAGTGCATATCTAGGGATCATGACTATTTATATCTGTCAAATATAAGAATAAATATGAGAAAATAGGAAATCAAAATATAAAAAGACGTCTTTTTATATTTTATAGTAGGAACTAGAAACAATTAAAATAACATTAGCTAATTATATTGAACTTTTCAAGTACTAACATCCTTTGGACCCTGCAATATTTGTAGATGATAAAGGGGCTCGTTATAGTAACAACTAAAAGCAGTTATTATAACATTAACGAATTATATTGAACTTGTTAAGAAATAACATTATTTGGCCCCTGTATTATTTGTAGATGTTAAAGGGGCTCGTTGAATTAGGAAAGTTAGACAGCGCCGAACTTAGCTTGAAACTTTTTCCAAAAGTATTACATTAAGCATTAAATCACATCCACTCTTTATTACAATGCCCGAAAATGCTTACATCACACCGTCCAGATAGATCTTTCAAAAACACATGTTTCGTTGTTGCAGAACATGTTTCATTTCTCTTGCAGATGCAAATTAACCATTGTGGGCTGAACGCCTGTGTGCCAGGGGAATCAGATTAGGCGGTATCGGAACATGTTTTATAGGGTTAATAATTCAAACAGTCTTTGTATAGCCTCGGGTGTACAAAACAGGTGATTATTTTGACTAGCTCCTGGGGAGGGGAAGTGTGTGCATTTAAATCATGTTAAAGCGACAGTTTTGAGTAGGAAATTTTTTTTCAAAAGTAAATTATTGTATGAAGTACAAAAAGATCTTTTTTTTTAGCTATGATGGATTATGTATACGTTTTTTAATAAATATTCAGTAGTTTGTGTAGTTTGTTCATAAAAAATATAGGCAAAGTTACAACTCACAATATGCATCTTTAAAGCGAGGTAACAACAGTGCAGCCAAAAACTATTCACTAAAACATATATTTTATGATTCTTAACTTTTTACAGTCCATTGTTCCCAATAGGGAACATAATATTAATAATATTATTTAAAATTAAATTTCATAAATATTCATACAAAACAATTTAGAAATGTAGTAAAAAGTCTACTTGATTTATTAAAATGGAATCTGTATTTCTATGATTAATAAAAAAAATGTATAAAAAAATCATAAATATGATCCTTTTCATCATTTTCTATAGAGCACAAATTAAAAATTCATATAAATGTAAAAAAAACATCTAATGCTTCTAAAATCCGATTGGTATCCTTAAAACAACTTTAATTTATTAAAAAATATGAATTTCGACATTAATAATTAGAAACGTACCTGGAATAATTTATTAATTATTGATGTTCCCAATTGGGAACAATGGACTGTTGCCGCTATACTGCGACGAAATAATTTCCTCTCCAGTTACTATTTATGATATGATGAAGGACCTTGCTGATAGAAATATAAACGCTATTGGAACTATCCATGAACATCACATAAAAAATGCCCATTGATGCTCTCAAAACAGAAGAAAAAACTAAAAAAAGATTAATTATTCAAAGAAAAGAAAAGAAAAAAGTGTACTTACAGCAGCCAAATTTAATACATAAATATAATACTGGAATGGGAGGAGTTGACCTTCTAGATAGAATGTTAGGCAGCTACCATCCAGTGCTTTGTAGAAAGAAATGGTGGTGGAATTATTTTATTAATTCTGTAAGCATGGCTGTTGTTGCTGGTTGGATTTTACATTCAGCAAAGCATTGAAAAAATAACAAGCTGACCCATCTCCAGTTTTGCCGACAAGTTTCAACCACTCTTCTAAGAATTGCACCAAGAAAAGTTGGGCCTCAACCATTACCCAAAGTTCACAGAGAAAAAGTGATGGCCATTTTCTTGTACAAACAACAGAAAGTAGATGTGCACAGTGCACATTAAATGCAAGATTAGCTTGCAATAAGTGTAAGAAAGATTTCATTGCTTTCCAATATATCATGGCATAAATTTATAAATTCATGTTATTGATATTTGTTTAAAAAAAAGGATGTTTTCATTTAAATTTATAAGTTTTAAACTTTATTGATATCTGTGCTTAAATTTAAAAATAGATTTTAAGTTCATCCTAATTATTTTTCTTATTATTTAATATTTAATATATACATCATTCTACTCAATTAGTGAATCCAGTGTATAGTTAGCAGTGGCCAATGTTCCCAATTGGGTTCTTATGAAAATCGTAAAAGAACATTTTTTCCCACAATTAAATGACTAACATATCTTAACTGAAGCATTAGAAGGCAAGATATGTAAAAAAATAATTTAAAATATATATGGATCTGAATTCAGCCTGAAAAAGGTTAAAATTACGGGTTTAGCCTACATTTAAAATTCATTTTTGATTGCTGTAAGAGATTGCTGATTTTGAAATTTTTATATAATGTTTGTAATTGAATAGAAAAATTTTAGAAAGAAACATAATATTTGAATGATAATAGTCAGAATTTGGTTTTTTTTCGAGACTTTAGTTGTAATAGCTGATAAAGAGTCTTAAGTGTGGGAGTTGAAGAACCAGAAATGAGGAAGTTAAACAAAGGAATAATTTAATCAGTGTTTTTATCACTTTCGCTATTCATCCTGTCATTTACATGAAGCACACAAACACAAGCATATATGCATATGCATGTATGTTTGTCTTATGATATGTATTTGTGTTTTGCGTTCTCATTTTTTCATCTAAGAAACATAAAAATAAAATCTATGCTTGCATGTTGTATGTTAAGATATTGTATGACAAGCACTTACATTTTTTTGACGATTAATACTTGAGAGCAGGACTCGTACTACTGTTTTCTGACGGCATTACCGTTAATTCTGTGTATAATTTTGTTTATTATGACTTATATACAGAAACTCTAAGCTCTATATCGTAGTATGGCAATTTTTCTAATTTAAAAATATTTGGACTGCATAGTTATGAATTATGTTCTTACTAAAAAAATTTATTTATGTCAGAAAGGATACAATAGAATAAATCAATATTTTAACACATTGCATGCGGGACAAGTACTAGTACATTTTCTGACTATTGATACTTGAGCGCAGGACACGTACTAGTGTTTTCTGACGACTGATACTTGAGCGCGGATCACGTATTAGAACTTGTTATTGTAACAACATGGTTTGTTTGTGGGTACGAAAATAACGGTATATACAGGAAAACGACGCCGAATGTTCTTGTCTACTACATAGATTCTGGAATAATTTAGACAAATAAAAACTAGTTTTTACATCAGTCGATGCGGAACCATAGAACGGTAAAAAATCAAAACTATATACTACTATTTCTATTTGATTTTTCATATTTACGATACTATTATAAATTTATCCACTAAAAATATATTTTTTGTTTACAAAAATCTTATGGTTGTTATTTTTATATTTCTATTTATATATTTGTTTATATATTTCAATATAAAATATGAAAAGTTGGTTAAAAAATTAAATAATTTTCGATCTATTGAGATTTAACTTACAATTCTGCTGCGAAATGTACCGCACACAATGTGTTAACACTGCCTTGTATGGATAATACTAGAATTGCTCTCGCCTAACGTACAGTACACAATAATGGTTATACATTGTGAAAATAGTGATTGTACATTAAATGTATATTCCAAAAGCAATTAGTCGCATTTTGGTCTTTTTGGAACCAAATCATATTTATCTTAAAATCTGTTCGAGCATAACAAATGGTTCGTTAGATTTGTCTGAACTGAGTAAGGGAAACACTGTCGAGGAGATAAAGAGTAAATGTTAAACTGCCCATTGTGTTTGTAAATACAAAATTCTAACAAAAATCAAGACATGGTTTGGTAGACAAATATCGGTAAAATCTTATGTTTGTTATTTATATATTTCTATTTATATATTTGTTTACATATTTCAATATAAAATACGAAAATTTGACAAAAAAATAAATAATCTTTGATCTGTTGATTTAACTGAGTAACTAAATTTACGCTCAAAACTCCCGCTCCCGGTACAATTCCGCTGCGAAATGTACCGCACACAATGTGATAATATTATTTTTTATTCTTGAAATTTATAAGACAAGTACATCTTTTATTTCAGAATTATTTTAGAATAAAGTTTTTTTTAATTCAATTACTTTTATAAACTTTTGTACTGTACATAACTGAATTTAGATAATTTTCTTAAAAGTAAATACAATTTTATTGGTAAATTCTCTTTAGGGTTTTAAAAATAGTAGACAAAACTTTAAGCGCACCTTTGCATACCAAGCATTGTACGACTGTGTATGGAAAGTACTGACTTAAATCTCTATATGTATTTAAAGAATGAAAACAAAGAAGTTTGCTGAATAATATAAAATAATAAGCACGTAGTTTACGTTAGTGTGGTATTTTACTTAAAAAATTTCAGTTAGTTAAAAATATTGAAGGTTTTATAAGTTAAATATTTTTGTATTCTGAAGTCGAAAACATCCCTTTTACTTTAAAAGAGGAAATAATTTATAATCTGGAAGGTTATCTGGAAGGTCTGGTAGGAAAAGTAAATAGATAAAAATTCTGCTGCGAAATGTACCCGCACATAATGTGATAATATTATTTTTTATTCTTGAAATTTATAAGACAAATTCACATTTTATCTCAGAATTATTTTAGAATTTAAATTCTTTTAATTCAATTTATTTTATAAAATTTTGTATTCTACATAACTAAATTAAGACAATTTTTTTAAAAATTAAATGGAATATTATTGGTAAAGTTCGCTTTAGGGTTTTAAAATTAATAGGCAATTTTTAAGTGTACCGCCCGCTCCCGGTACAATTCGTCTGTGAAATGTACCCACACACAATGTGATAATATTATTTTTTATTCTTGAAATTTACATGGCAAATACACCTTTTATTTCAGAATTATTTTAGAATTTAAATTTTTTTAATTCATTTTATAAAATTTTGTATTCTACATAACTAAATTAAGGCAATTTTCTTAAAAGTAAATGGAATTTTATTGGTAAAGCTCGCTTTAGGGTTTTAAAAGTAATGGACAAATTTTTAAGTGTACCGCCCGCTCCTGGTACAGTTCTGCTGCGACATTTACACGCACACAATGTGTTAAAGTATTGGTAGTTACTAGTACCATTTTCATAAATATATATATGTGTGCGTGTGTCTTAATTGACCACTGTGTTTTTTCTTCTACACAATTCTCAAAATATTTATCTTGAGCAGAAACGGGGATGAATTTAAAGAAGCAACAGAAAATGTTGATCATCCATTATCCAAACTGGTGCGACTAAACATCGCAAAAAGTTCGGTTCATTAAGAATAAATGTTATACTTCCCATTGTGCTTGTAAATACAAAATTCTAACAAAAATGAAGCGCGTAAATACAGATGTTCAGTAGACAAATATCGGTAAAATCTTATGATTGCTATTGATATATTTCTATTTATATATTTGTTTATATATTTCAATATAAAATACGAAAAGTTGGTTAAAAAATTAAATAATTTTCGATCTATTTAGATTTAAGTGAATAAATAAATTTACGTTCAAAACGCCTGCTCCCGGTACAATTCCACTGCGAAACTTACCCGCACAAAATGTGATAATATTATTTTTTATTCTTGAAATTTTTAAGACAAATACACCTTTTATTTCAGAATTATTTTAGAATTTAAATTTTTAATTCAATTTATTTTATAAAATTTTGTATTCTACATAACTCAATTAAGACAATTTTCTTAAAAGTAAATGGAATTTATTGGTAAAGCTCGCTTTAGGGTTTTAAAAGTAATGGACAAATTTTTAAGTGTACCGCCCGCTCCTGGTACAGTTATGCTGCGACATGTAATCGCACACAATGTGTTAAGGTACTGATGGTTACCAGTACCATTTACATAAATATATATGTCTGTGTGTGTGTTAATTACCACTGTTCACAATTCTCAAAATATTTATCTTGTGCACAAATGGAGATAAATTTAAAGAAGCATTAAAAAAAAAATGTTGATCTTCGACTATCCAAGCTTGTGCAACTAAATATCGCAAATAGTTCGGTTCATTAAGAATAAATGTTATACCGCCCATTGTGCTTGTAAATACAAAATTCTAACAAAAATGAAGCTGGTAAATACTGGGGTTCGGTAGACAAATATCGGTAAAATCTTATGGTTGTTATTTATATATTTCTATTTATATATTTGTTTATATATTTCAATATAAAATACAAAAAGTTGGTTAAGCAATTAAATAATTTTCGATCTATTGAGATTTAACTGAATAACTAAATGTACGCGCAAAACGCCCGATCCCGGTACATGTAACCCGAAATGTACCAGCACACAATGTGTTAAGGTATTGATCGTTACTAGTACCATTTTCATAAATATATATGTGCGTGTGTGTGTTAATTTACCACTGTGTTTTTTCTTCTACGCAATTCTCAAAATATTTATCTTCAGCAGAAACGGGGATGAATTTAAAGAAGCAACAGAAAAAAAAAATGTTGATCATCGACTATCCAAACTTGTGTAACTAAATATCACAAATAGTTCGGTTCATTAAACTTTTCATGTTTGCTTGCCGAAGAAACCTCATTTGAATTCAAGGCAAAAGTAAAAAAAAAAAAAAAGCAAAATCTCAACCTTAAACTCAAACTCATTCAATTTTAAAACACCGCTCACGATACTAAGAAAACAAAGTTTCAGCTACAACAGAATTAAGGTTGGGAACGTTTGAGAAAATATTGAACATTGTTTAAAAGTCAATAGACCCGTTCTTCCAGAGGTTTGTTCTGTGGTATGCATTGGAAATTCCAAATAATTATGATTCGCCCGCCTTCCATTAAAATTCTCTCCCGGGGAAACCTACAAAGCACGATGTGCTTTATGCCTCACTCACCGTTGCTTCAAGGCTGATTTAAATTGGGAATACTCGGAGAATAATTTGCTGAACTCCGGACGTTTAAACTTCGAGGAGGGCATGAAGGATTCTAAGACGGCAAAAACTACATAGAATTATTCTCTTTTCGAATTTCTAGAAATGTGTGGGTTTTTTAAAAGGATATTATCGGAGATCCACGATATATATATTTAAAAAGTGATGAATTTGGGATGCTTATATAATCCACTACTGAAATCAATACTGGATTATTTGTAAACAGTGATAGAGTTTAAAAAAGATTCAAAGCACTACACATATAATATTGAATGACACATGAAAAGAAAAGAAAAGAGATCGAGATGGAAATGTAAGTTTCAGTACTTCATTTTAAAGAATCATATGGCAGGCTGTATTAATAACACGCATGTATCTATAAATAACTATATATTAATATGTTTATATATGTGTGCATTTATTTGCGTATATATATGTGTATATAGATAGATATATGTATAAACATATAGAAATTATTATAAATATATTTATATACATATATGAATGTTTATATAGGCTTATATATGTATATATATATAATACATATGTATGTTTATATATATGTATATGCACATACATGTATATAATACACACAGACACAGACACACACACACACACACACACACACACACACATATATATATATATATATATATATATATATATATATATATATATGTATATATGTATATACGTGTATATAATATATATATATGTATTATGAACTTTTTGAATTGTATTTATGAACATTGTTTAAAAGTCAATAGAACCGTTCTTCCAGAGGTTTGTTCTGTGGTATGCATTGGAAATTCCAAATAATTATGATTCGCCTGCCTTCCATTAAATATTCTCTCCAGGGGAAATCTACAAAACACGATGTGCTTTATACCTCACTGTTGTTTCAACATTGCTGATTTAAATTGGGAATACTCGGAGAATAATTTGCTGAGCTCCGGACGTTTAAACTTCGAGGAGGGCATGAAGGATTCTCAGACGGCAAAAACTGGAATTATTCTCTTTTCGAATTTCTAGAAATGTGTGGGTTTTTTTTAAATGATGTTATCGGATATACACGATCTATATATTTACAATGTGGTGATTTGAGATGCTTATATCGTCCACTACTGAAATCAATACTGGATTATTCCTAAGTTAGTTATTGAGTTTCAAAAAGATTCAAAGCATTACACATATAATATTAAATGACACACGAAAAGAAAAGAAAAGCGATCGAGATGAATATGTAAGTTTCAGTACTTCATTTTAAAGAATCATATAGCAGACTGTATTAATAACACGTATGTATCTATAAATAACTATATATTAATATGTTTATATATGTGTGCATTTATTTGCGTATATGTATGTGTATATAGATAGATATATGTATAAACATATAAAAATGATTATAAATATAAATATATATATATGAATGTTTATATATATATATATATATATATATATATATATATATATATGTGTGTGTGTGTGTATATATATAATTACATATGTATGTTTATATATATATGTATATGCATATACATGTATATAATTACATACATATATATATATGCGCATTTATTTGCGTATATATATGTGTATATAGATAGATATATGTATAAACATATAAAAATGATTATAAATATATTTATATATATATGAATGTTTATATAGGCTTATATATATGTCTATATATATATATATATGTGTGTGTGTGTGTGTGTGTGTATTATGAACTTTTTGAATTGTATTTATGAACATTGCTGATTTAAATTGGGAATACTCGGAGAATAATTTGCTGAGCTCCGGACGTTTAAACTTCGAGGAGGGCATGAAGGATTCTCAGACGGCAAAAACTGGAATTATTCTCTTTTCGAATTTCTAGAAATGTGTGTTTTTTTAAACATGATATTATTGAAGATCCACGATATATATTTAAAAAGTAATGAATTGGGATGCTTATACCGTCTACTACTGAAATAAATACTGGATTATTTCTAAACAGTTATTGAGTTTCAAGAAGATTCAAAGCACTAAACATATAATATTAAATGACACATGAAAAGAAAAGAGAAGAGATCGAGATGGAAACGTAAGTTTCAGTACTTTATTTTAAAGAATCATATAGCCGGCTGTATACGTTGTAACGCATCCGGTTCCTGTTTTAGGTGACACAATGAAGAAACAGGTGCTTATTGATTAAATGATTTATTTATCCCTTGCAGCTATATACATATTTCTATATACACAAAATACAGTTTCAATTTACAAGTATGAGATACAATAGACGTAGGCCTGAATAGAGACGTACAAATAAGGTCCCTACCGAATGGTTTAGTAATCGATGGAAGATAACAGTTCGGTAGCTTCGCGTAAAAGTTCTCGGTAGCAATTTTGTAGACAGTACACTCAATTAGACGAGAGTGTTTGAAGTAGCAATTGATATTTTCGAGGAAGATAAAACGAAGTCAGAATTAATAAGAGGAATACGCAATCAATCATGAAGAAGATCGAATTAAAAGAAAATCGAAAGCACAGGGTATCTTTATCAATCTCAGAAAGAGATATATCCCAAGGTGGAATTTTCGATAAGAAAAACTCTCTGATGGAGAGACTGGTCAAGACGACCTCCGAGTTAGCCGACTTTAGCTTACTCTCAATAGACATCCAATCTCAATAGTGATCCCAAGGTGGGATTATCGCTAAGGAAACTCTCCGATACAGAGACTGGTCAAGGCGACCTCCGAATTAGCTGGTTGCTTGCTAACTAACTACTTCTTTACAAAATTTCATATCGTCTCTTTTTAGGGGAGGATCCTATAAGAGAGGGGGCTTCACCCACAATTTCATCATTGGATCATCTGGCGATGATCTCACCTTCAACCAACTGGATTGGTCTAGGCTAGACAATCACCGACCTCAAACCCGGGAGTCTCCGGAATTTCGTGTCGGCGAGGATCCAACGTCGCAGCATTCCCTTGTGGTTCCGATGATCATCTTTCTGGCTGTCAGTCTGGGGTCCCGGTTGTCTGGTCTGTTGTTTTGCTACTGTAGGACACAAAAGTCTAAACATCGTGGTGCCGGGGAAAACAACACCTTTGTCTCCACATAAGCGAAGTCCATTTCTCAAAGCAAAGTCTTTGATGTAGGCACACGGTAAAGGCACGCTGTTACAGCGTAAATACTTATGTATCTATAAATAACTATATATTAATATGTTTATGTATGTGTGTATTTATTTGTGTATATATATGTATATAGATAGATATATGTATAAACATATAAAAATGTTTATAAATGTTTGTATATATATGAATGTATATATGCTTATATATATATATATATATATATATATATATATATATATATATATATGTATATATAAGTATATATATATAAGTATCACTGATATATAGAATGTTTATATATATGTATATATATATATATGTATATATATATATGTATATGTATATATATATATATATATATATATATATAAGGCACAAATAATATATATGCATATAAAGATATAATTTCTTATTTTCGCTTGTGTGTTTGTGTATGTTGTTTTATGCACAAAGGTAATATGTAATTTGCCTTAACAAATTAAAAATTACTAATTTCGCTTGAGCTGTTTTTCTTAATTCATACATACCGTTAAAAAAACCAAGAAAGTTAATATTCTAAGATTTATTGCAGTATGTAATACAGATTATTACAGTATACAGTACTGATTATTAATTACCTATTTCCTACTTATTTTTCGAAATCTTATGGTCCGCTCTTAATAGAAACTTCACCTAGACCAGACTTCTGAAGAATAAATATTCATTGGTAATTTCCTTGGCGAATGTAAAATTTGATGATGAAAAGAAAATGCTTTTGATGATGAAAAGAATATTTTTATGACCAAAATTACTTATATATATTTAAAATATATTAGTTTTTAAAAATATTTTGGACTGCAGATTTTTTTATTAGCATTCAGGTAGAACAAACATGAGACACACACAAGTTGAAAAATTAAATTACATCTTTATATTTCATCTTTTTAACAATATAACGATGTATTTTTGACGGCATCTCTCCTCCGTTCACAAGTACTAAATAGAAATGCAAAATTGCATGGGCATACACTCGGTCTCTGGATCTCGAAAAAATTAAAAGTATCTCTTTCTGAGAAAATTATTCATAGAAAATTGTTGAAATGCATGTTATTAGGGTCTAGAAGACTTATAAGACAGCTACTGAAAATTTGGGAAATTTATTTCTATTAAATGATTTTGTGTGGAATGTTTTTATAATTCTCGAGCCTCATAGGCCCCGCGTATCCATCCGGATTAAATGATTTATTATCAATGGAATTGAAAAAATATTTTGACGATTTATGAATTGAATGAACAAAAATAATATGGAGACTAAGAAAATCTGGTGCAATGAAGAATTCATTTTGCCCTAGAACAGATGTGGATAAAGACAGTAATATATAAAAGACAGCTATAAAATTTTGATATTACTGAAAAATACTTTATATAATGATCTTTTAATACATATATAGCAAAAAAAAAATAAAATAAAATAAATATAAATATAATTTCAACAATATCTTCATTCAATAAATGTAATTGAGTTAATTTGTTATTATAAAATGTAATAATATAATATTGTAATATATACAATATAATATATATTATTACATATATGTTTATATATTTGATTATTATATTATATTTTAAGAAAAGAAAAATGAAATCTAGTACAACAAATAATTTGAACTGTTCTAGAAGAGACTTATAAAAAATATAGACAAACAGTGCTAAGCTATAAAACTGCGATATTACCAAAAAATAATCAATAAGAATTGCATATATTTAAGGACTATACGTCAAAAATATTTCTACATTTATCTAAATCCAATTATGGATAAATAACAATTTATTAGATTTTGTTTAAATATAATTTTAACACTTTCTTTCACTATCATCCTTGTCATCTTTATTCTCAGTTTTTTTAACCCTTAAAAAATACGCAAATGACATTCAACTCTTTACGCT
Source organism: Pardosa pseudoannulata (assembly GCA_032207245.1). Taxonomy (NCBI): domain Eukaryota; kingdom Metazoa; phylum Arthropoda; class Arachnida; order Araneae; family Lycosidae; genus Pardosa; species Pardosa pseudoannulata. The sequence continues at coordinate 83,946,577 of CM063500.1, read as the reverse complement.
GAAAGTTTTTATTTCTCCACAATAGGTTTGTCAGTTTAAATGGTACTTGCTCATTACATATTACAGGACTGAAAACTCATATCTTATCAACAAACTACTCGAAAAATCATATCTTATCTAAATCCATTTATGGATAAATAACCATTTATTAGATTTTGTATAAATATAATTTTAACTCTTTCTTTCACTATCATCCTTGTCATCTTTATTCGCAGTTTTCTTTTAACCCTTAAAAAATACTCAAACGACATTCAACTCTTTACACTGAAAGTTTTTATTTCTCCACAATAGGTTTGTCAGTTTAAATGGTACTTGCTCATTACATATTACAGGACCGAAAACTCATATCTTATCAACAAACCCAGTAACAAGGTTCATAAAAAACAATATGCTTCATTAAACTTCCAACTGTTTGCATAAAAAGAAACTCTTTCAGTTCTTTAAAAAAAAAATGGAAGAATTTTCTTCGATTTCCACAAAGCAGCCGGTTTGAAACACTGAGCATGTTCTTAAGAAAACAGTTCCCTTTACGCTACGTTTCAAACATTTAAGACAATATTGAACGCTGCTTAAAAGTCAATAGACCTTCTCAGTTGCCGGTTCGTTTAACAGTGGCACAGGAACTTTTAAATGAATCTGGACTTGTCATTCTTCCTCGCGTTTAAAATTCTTCTCTTCTTCAAAAATGTTCTTTTAAATATCGAATTTTTTTATAGTCACAGGTTGTTTCAAGTTTGCATTAATTTCGCAGATACCGTTATCGGTATTTTATATCAAGTTTGTTTATTTCTGTACATAAAAGTTTTTGGAAGTACACATAATTAATGCTTCGAAAAAGTGCTAGACCGTAACTGAAACATTTTCTGCTTTAGTGTTGGATTTACATTTTGAAGCATGTGAACTTTTAATCCAATAAAATGTAATCTAATTTTTGTTTTAAATTACCTTTGTAAATTTTAGATGAAGTTGCAAAAGGTATTTTTCTCGATAATCACCGATGAATGTAACAAATTTTGATAGTTTTATTTGCTTCAAATATGCAGAACATAACTTAAATTGTGTCCACAGTAATTCTTAACCAGTGTGAGTCAGTAAACTAGTGCGCTGTGAGAGGTTACTTAAACAACTCTCAATTTTTATAATTTGTTGCTAAAACAATGGCCTATTTTACATATTTTATCACAGAAAAAATGCATTACATATATTTTTGATACTTTGAAAGTTATATTTATAATTACATCAACAGTTTCTTAAAATATCATTCCAAATTTTTTCCTTTAGTTTTTTTAAAGTTTTTTCTTTTGGTGTGCTGTAAAAATTTCATATATTTTTGTATTTCAGTAAAAAAAAGTTGGTACATTGTTTAATGCTATTGAATGCCTGAGAACAATATTCTGACTCGAATTTGGTGTTTAATTTAGGATAGTTTTTGTATTTAAAACTAACTATTTTTATTGAACTAAAACAAACTAGACTTATGCTTAAATTTATTAAACATATAATTTTGTTTTGTTTATTTTTAATGTGCTACTTTTATTTTTTTATGCTAAAAGTAGAACATCTTACTGCAAGAATGTCCAAATGGTTTCGATTAGCTTTGCGAGTATACCTTTTTAAAATGAGAAAAATTAGACATAAAACAAAACTTAATAACGATATTCAAACTATTTAAAATTCATATTAGTGTTGATATTTGAATAATTTATTGAGGTACCTATAATAATTTTATGTTTCTTTGACATCGCTAAATATTATTAAACATTATACCGTTTCTTATATAAGCTAGTCTAGGATGATTTTCGATCAATTTTAATAAAATTTTATATTATAGTATATAAAATTATATATTTTAATTATATAACAAATACAAGCATGAAGGATATTATGATTTTAAAAACTTTTGATAATGATTACCAAAAACTGCTACATATTTTTTTAGAAGAAACTTAAGTCAATTGCTGGATTCGAAATTTTTGAATTCAAAAGAATCTCCAATACATTGAAATGGAATGTTATTAAGCTATATTTAGAGTACACATTTATTTTTTTTTTACCATTTAATCACTTTTTAGAGCTCTATTCATATAACTCCACCTGAGAAGAAATTCAGATAAAAGGATCATTGAGTAGCTAACGGGAATTGGAAAGAAGAAAGACAATTCTCGGATACTTTCATTCTTACCAAATTGCTCTGAGAAAAAAATCAATCTACTTATTCGAATTGCTCAATCATTAGTTATATATTGAAAAAGCTAATCTAACTCATTAACCAAATGACTAAAAAAATAATCAAACAAAAGGATGTAGGATATCATGGCTTTCAAGAGTTTTTACCTCAGACACTTGCACTGTAAAACTTCTACTGCATTTCTCAGGGAGCCAGTTAATTTTGGAATACTCTGAAACTCAAAATAATACCCTAAAATTACATTGAAACAGAATCTATCAACCTGTTATGGAGAATATTTGTTCCTCTTTTACACTCCACCGTACTTAATCAGATCCTTTTTAGAGCCCTATTCATATCTTTGCCCGACTGAAGAGTCCAGATAAACATTGAGTAACGAGCGTGAATTGGGAGATCATGGAAAGGGCCGAGGAATTATTCTCTGACTGTTGAACCCGTATATGTACAGATTCACTCATTGTCACGATTGTGGATAAAAATATAAGTGTTAATTTTGTAAATTAAAATTCTGAATTCCACTTTAGTTTTTTCCTTTATAACTGGATTTTATAAAGTGCTTTTTATACTTTTTAAGGATACAATTTAAATGTTTTGTGAGATTAATAAATGTTATGCACGTTTTCTCTTATCTCGAGTCAGAGGATTAATAACTGTACTAGAACCTTTCACGTTGTTTAGACATGTAAGTAAAGATAAAACTGGACCTAAAATGTTTTACAATAGCTCGTACATACAATATATGTATATATCAAAATTATTTCACTTTAATATTTTCTTAAATAACCTCTTTATTCTAATTCCTTAATATCTATTTATCGAAATGTCTTAAAAAGAATGTTTTCGACTTAAATTCTTCCAATACATTTAAAGCTTTCGGTCCAATAGATGTGAATTTTCTGTTATTAACACGTTTTCCAGCTGTCGCTGGCAATGTAAGCTTCTTATTTTTATATAATATAAATTCGCTACTAAATTTCATGTCCCTTTCGGAAATTCTATCTGTTTCGCCCGTTACACCTTTGTTCGAAGTTTTTTCGTGTCTTTTTCTTGTCGGTTTTTATTTGTAAAGATCTCATTTTTACCAGGTAATGAATAAAGTTTAATCTTCGCTACGAAGTGTCCTGTTTCTTTTTACAAATGGCTCGACTGCAATTCATTAAATAATCTAGTTGCTGACTTCTCCTTGTCAGTGCGGGCAAGTAAAAGTATACTATAATTTTAAATGTAGAATTGTTTATATACTATTACATATATATATATATATATATATATATATATAATATAATATATATATATATATATATATTATATATATATATATATATATATATTATATATACATGCATATATATATACATATTTTACATATATATATATATTTATACATAATATTATACATATATATATTACATATACATTTATATACATCATATACATATATATATATATATACATATATATATACATTATACATATATAATATATATAATATATATATACATATATATACATACATATAACATATTTATATATACATACATATTATATATATATATATATTATATATATATATATATATATATATATATATATATATATATATATATATATATATATATATATATATATATATATATATATATATATTAGGAGACCCGACAGACGGTGTCCTGTTTTAAGCTGTAAATTCAAAAATTGTAAAATATTTTTAAATAAATTATAAATTGTTTTGATGGAAAAGTAAGGAATAAATATTTTAAAAACACTTGACGCCATCAGGCGTACAGTCATCACAAACGTAATTAGATTAATTAAAATTCCACACCAATGTCGGGGTTTCGATCCTGGGATTTCCGATTAGAATCGTGCGCTGACCAGTGCGACACAGATACTTGGTAACGAAGTTTAAACGGTATTATAGTAATCTCAACCGCGCAATTTGGATTTTTAATTTAAAAAACATTTTCTGTCGGATCCAATTGTGAATCTAAACCATTCTCGAATCGACTTAATTACATACACAAAATTTAATTAAAATCAGTCCAGCCGTTTAGGAAGAGTTCTATTACAAACACACTGACAGAAATATTTTACATATAAGAACATATATGCACCACATTTGTTTACATATAATGTTTTTCTGAGCGATTTCGAAACAAGTACAATCTGAATTTCAGTACCAGAAATAGTGGTTCTAAATTGACTCTGATAAGAATGTTCGTATTTTTTCGAATTGTCTCTCATTCTTCACTTTATGTTCATTACTCAGTGGGACTCCTTTTTCAGTCAGGAAGAAACACATAAAAGGGGACACTGAAAACGTGTGATTAAGTGGTAGTGGGTTCGGAAGGAAAGGCAGAGAAAGGATTGACATGGGCTCTTTCAATGTAATCTATGATATTATTTTGAGGTTTGGTATTTCCCTAAACAAATAGGTCTTAAGTGTTCCTTGAAAAGCAATACGATTTTAACACACTGCATGCGGGAAACGTACTTTTACGTTTTTCATATACTGTCATAGTGTGAGACGAAAGCTCATTGGTTAGGGAGCTAATCAGTACATGTTTCGAAAACACTATGTTCGATAGCCGTTCGAAATCGGCTTTAAGCAGTAGGTTCCGGTCTCATTAGCCCTCGTGTACAAATAGTAGACCGTAGCGCATCAATTTAAACCTAAGAATGTCATTGATATTTGCTAAAGAGCGGTAACGTATAAATACGTTGTACGATTGTATGATATTTGTTTGATAGGCAAGGATTTGCATTGTTTCTTTCCAGAGATTTAGTTTGTAAAGTTACTCTGTCTTCTGTTTAGTTACAAGCCTCAGAACGTACGAATCTTGTTTTGTAAATTTGAAGTTTCTTCTCCTTATAATTATTATTGATTACAATCTTGATATAATAAGTCCTTGTGTAGCACCATTTGCATATGTAAGTCCGCGACGAAATAGACTCGAATGCAATGCGTTAAAAGGAAACCTGTGAGGTAAAGGTTTATAAAAGTGATAATATACTAAATATTTCCATTTAAGGATTTCTGAAACCATCTGAGGAATCAGTTGAATGAAAATTTGAATCCTTGGCATATCAGTCTAAACTAGCGTATTTTATTGAGAACAATCCAAACACACTAGTCTCGAATCAAATCTTAGACTGATTCCTCAAAAGATTCAAGATATCAACAAATTGAAAAATATAGAGACTTGAATGAAGGAGAATGATGTGTGTTTAGAACCCGGGTTACTTTAAACTGTTACTGATTTCTCCACAGAGTAAATGTTTTTCCTTCTTCTTATAATTGTTTTTGATTACAATCTTGATATAATGAGAAATTGTAAAAAACCATCTGCATGCGTAAGTACGCTACGAAATAGACCCGCATGCAATGCGTTAAAAGGAAACCTATGTGAGGTAAAGGTTTATAAAAGGGATAATCTACTAAATATTTCCGTTTGAGGATTTCTGAAACCTTCTGAGGAATCAGTTGAGTGAAAATTTGAATCCTTGACATATCAAACTAAACTAGCGTATTTAAATGAGAACAATCTGAATACGCTAGTCTCGGATCAAATCTTAGACCGATTCCTCAAAAGATTCAAGATATTAACAAATTGAAAAATATAGAGACTTGAATGAAGGAGAATGATGGGTGCTTAGAACCCGGGTTACTTTAAACTGTTACTGATTTCTCCACAGAGTAAATATTTCTCCTTCTTCTTATAATTGTTTTTGATTACAATCTTGATATAATGAGAAATTGTGAAACACCATCTGCATGCGTAAGTTCGCTACGAAATAGACCCGCATGCAATGCGTTAAAAGGAAATCTGTGTGAGGTAAAGGTTTATAAAAGGGATAATCTACTAAATATTTCCGTTTGAGGATTTCTGAAACCTTCTGAGGAATCAGTTGAATGAAAATTTGAATCCTTGACATATCAAACTAAACTAGCGTATTTAAATGAGAACAATCTGAATACGCTAGTCTCGGATCAAATCTTAGACCGATTCCTGAAAAGATTCAAGATCAACAAATGGAAAAATGTAGAGATTTGAATGAAGGAGAATGATGGGTGTTTAAAACCCCGGTTACTTTAAACTGTTACTGATTTCTCCACGGAGTAAATATTTCTGCTTTCTCTGTTTGTTCCGAAATACGCTGCAACTTAAAACAATACCCTCAGGTGACATTGAAATGGTACGCTATCAACCTGTTCTCGGGAGCACATATTTTTTCCCTCTGTTACCCTCCACTTAATCACATCGTTTTCAGAGCCCCATTCATATATCTGCGCCCCACTGAAGAAGGGAGTCCAGAAAAAAACATCGAGTAACGAACGTGAATTGGAAGGAGGGGGGTGGAAGGGAAGAGAAGAGCTACTAATACCTGTGCTGGTGTTTCAGCAGAGCCTTGCACACTGTAACGCATGCAGATAAAACTACGTCCTCCCGAAATTTTAACAAGGAAAAGGAGGGAAGGGGGAAAAGGGAGGGAAAGTAAGCGACCTGGCGCCCCGCACCGAATGCCGGGGCCCCTGCCGCGCCGAGATAACGAGCCGGCGACAAAGGGCGTCCATTGTGCATGGGCGCCGGCGACCGTGAGTAACGCGATTTTCGACCCGCCATTAAGACAAAAGTATTATTTTTCGTAAACGTGGTGCTACTGTGGAAGCGAACCACCATTAGCAGGGGGGAAAGGAGGGGGGACATGAATTGTCGAAGATAAGGGAGGGGGTGGAGAAAGGGAGTGCGGGGAGGTGCCAGCTCACGCGTAAGCACGCACGCGCCCCGGGGCAATATGCTGTGTGAGGCAGAGCATAAACATTCTGCTCCTTCGCTGTTTAATTGGATTTAGTATCCACGATTTTCTCGACTTCAATTATACATCTCCTCCCCCGCAGTCAATGCGATAGTGACCTGCCTCTTTCCCCTTCTTTCCCCTATCCCCTTACCCCCTTAGAACCATCTCCCGATGTAAAAAGACACTTACACTGTTCATTCCGAAGGAAAGGTAGCCATTCTTTCTATTATTTTTGTTTTAAAAATTCTTCTTTTTTTTCTTTTTATTATTATCTATACCCGTTCAGGTGTTTTCGCATGTTATTTACTCAGTTATAGTCTGAGCTTTTATTTTTTTGCACCCTTTCTCTCTTTTTACATTTCTCTCGGTATCTTTTCCCCCTTTTCTTTTTTTTTCATTTTTTTTCAGTCCCGAATTTGAATGTATTTCTTTCGAGAGCCCCTTAGGAATGCGAAAGAAAAAGAAACCGCTTTCTATGTTCAACTTTTTTTCTTCTTCTCACGGCAGCATTGTATACTTTTAGAAAATTTTTTCAAAGAAATAATTAACGTGTTGCGAGAAAGAAAAAAGTTTTTGTTTTTGTTTCTGGAGTTTGCCTTTGTGCGGAATTTGTGTACGAATGTTTGGCAGATTTTTTTTTCCTTTTTTTGTTTGCCTTCATTTAGTTTTAGACAGATCAAATAAATAGATAGGGAGAATTCCTTGTTTTCAATTTTCAGGAATGCATCTTTTTTATAATACTTTTATTCTCATTTCTTTTAGTAAGAGAACTAGCTATTCGCATTTGCAACAGTAGACTTGTATCTACATTGAAGTACACTAGAAGAATTTTTTAAAGGAAAACACACTGACGGTTGAATAATTGAAATACAATTCTGTAGAGAAAATTATAAAGCCGTTGCATCTGATTGCATACACACGTATGTAACCAGATGCAATAGATATGTCTTTTATAATGTATCCAGCTGAATACCTCTTATTATAGTTTTTGAGAACGCATTTGGTTATTTGGTTGGATTTGAGTTTTGTGTGCATGTAACAAGATGTAATAGATGTTAAGATATACACTACTAGATACTTCTTAGAATACACTTTGTGCTTGAATATCAAAAAATGAACTTGAACTCTTTTGATATCTTATGTGAATATGGCATGCATTGCATCCATTAATAAGTATGTAAATAACATTACAGTATTATCATTTATGATATACACTTCTAGATTCTTATTGGTACAGATTTATTATGTATCATAAGTTATGTATCGTACGTTAACAACTAGAGTCACTTGAAATTGTATGAAAGCCAGTGCTTTCTTCAATATAAATATAACTAAAGCAACAGTTGTATCATTTCTAATATAAACCAGGTACTTATTGGTATAGTGTTATTCATTGTGTACCACAAATGATATATTTATTACCTAGAGTCATTCGGGTGTTTTATGAGATATCTAATGAATCCATCATTGTGACGTAGTAAAACGCAATAGATGTATCATGTATGACATACACTGGTATGAACTTTTTAATGAGTGTCAGATCAAATAATGTGGATAGAATAATACAAAATTCAAATTTTGTTACTGAATCTCAGACGCATAAATGTACAATCCTACAACTTAATGATAAAGTGAAATTTCATCTCAGAGTTCCCACACTTTTCCTATTAATAGATGTAAAAACATACATTTTTCATATAAAAATATTCAGTTAATATTTAGGCAATGTTTTATTTCGGCAATTTATAGATAAAGACACATTTGTCTAGTTAAAATCTGTCACTTTTTCTGGAAATACTAAGTTAACGTAATTTAACTTGCCATATTCAAAGCACTGTAACTAATGTGTGGATTGAGTCAAAAGTTTGTAGATTGCTTCAAAAGATGCGTTTAGAGATTTCTAAAAGAAAAGGTGAAAAATATTTCACTGCGTAGCGCTTTACAGCCAAGTTGCTTGAAAACACATGAAATAAATAACTGGGAACAGCAAAAAAGGCAAAGAAAACAATTTGATTTTCCTAAATAAATTGAATAAATATGAGTTCTGGGTACAAAGCAGGTGATCGAGTGAGTAGTATTCAGTTACCATGGCTATTCTGAAGAAAAAAAAACGTTAGTCTGCGAATTATATCAAATCAATTTATAAATAAAATACACAATCTGTCACAGACATTGTTTATTTCTTATAGGCTGTTTAGCGATATAAATCATAATGTTTAATGTAGGTTCTTAAGGTAAATCGGCAGACGAAGGACAGTGCGTTCAGTAGCTGATCTCATATGAGGTTCAGTGATTTGTGGCACATACAAAGTTATACAGTCCTTCGGGTCAGCCAAAGTTGCAACGTTCCTCTGATAAACCATGTTCTTTAAATGTTCCCGTATCTAAAAACTATAAGGAGTGAGATTGGAAGAATGCACTGGCCAAGGAGTGAGAAAATATTGGTTTATACCACTGTGATCCGTAAAATGCTGTTTCAAAACCTCGGTACACGGAGTTCCGTAATTGGTGATGCACCATCCTGCATGAAAGTGGTTGACACAAGGAATTGTCGCTGAAGTTGAGGTATGAAGTAATTTTTAGCTTATCATAATACCTCGGAGCTGTAATAAAGCCTGTTACGTTGCTAGTATCCATTTCTTCTCCAAAAAGGAATAGTCCAAGAATAAATTGGGCCTTTAAATTACTCCAGACGGTAACTTGGGAGATGTGGTGAAATTTTGAAAAATACACTTGGATTTTTCTATGGTCAAAACAAATTTTGAATTTTATTCCATTCATATAAAATTTGCCTCATCACTTCAGAAAATGTTTTATGGCCAGGAGTCGTTTTTCATTCGGACAAAAATGTCAGTTTCAAAGAATAAACCTGATCAGTGTTGATAACTAGCAGTTTTGATTATGACTGATCTTATACTGGAAAATTTTCACAAATTTTCTCAGTATCTTCAGTGTGCTATAGAATACATCTAACTGGCGTGATACTGCATTACTGACGCCGTCTTCATTCGTCTGTGACCGCTAAACAACGTTTTTTGCTACCTCTGAAACGGAATATTGTCTGGTAGGTTTTTGCCTTCAGAAACATTGAAGATATCTCTTTTATGTTGAAGAGATATTGGTTATCGACGCATCATCATTCGGTATCAAAAATTGACAAAGAGCTGCAATAGCATTTTCATGGTTTTTGTAAAACAGTTTCACGATTAGGGCACGTTCTGGTAAACTAATAACCATCGTAACTGAAAGATTGCTACTTATTCAGTCTTCTCATTTTTATAAAGTGGATCATTTTAAAGAAACAGAAGAAGTTTCGGTAAATTGCATCTTTTCTCTCATTAATTTTTGTATGGAGTAAATATAGAAGACAAATCAGAAAGATTAAGTCATATAAAATAAAAGTTTGAAATCATTAATAGAAGTTCAAAAAGTCAAGAAAGACGAATGGATAGCTAACTGGTCAATTTATGAATAATTTTCTAACGTATTGAAAAAATGTCATTTATATATTTATAATTATATTAATAATTGATAATTATATTAAACAAACACATTACTGTCATTTGACCCTGTTTTTATTTCTGCTCGAGTAATAAAAACATGAATTACATATTATTGTAAGTCTCGGTGTAAATTACTACGTAGAATGTTGTCTAAAATAGATACCAGAATACGTCAGAATAGGGTAAACTTTTTAATCCCATTTGTATGAAGCTGTATAAAGACTACATAAAGTGTTTACACGATGTTACTCAAAATAAAACTAAATATTTTATCATGTACTGTGAATTTTTTGGAAAGGAAATTATTACTCAACTCCAAACACTGTTAATAAAGGCTTATATAGGTGTTTTGACGTTAAAATATAATGTTCAAAGTCTGCTGAATGTGTTAAGCGGGGAAAAGTTAAATGCAGAATTTTTTTTAGCAAAAGTTTAAAACGTTTTAAATATCAGTATATCGAAGACTCTCTATAAACGTCAAAGAAAATTATTACCTGCTTTCTATAACAAGAAAAGATCCTCACTACAGTGAAAGAAAAGTTTGGTTATAGTAGTGAATTTTAAATTTATTGTAAAGGAATTGGATTTTACAAGAGAGATTTTTTATCACGTTTTTCTCAGCAGAAATGTTTTAATAATATTTCTATTTACATTATGTCTTACAATAATCGAAACTATTTAAAGAAAAGTTCAGACAACAATTCAAATCGTGTGATTTATAATATGAACTAAAAGTTTAAAATATTAAATAATTTATTAATTAGAGTTGTAGTTATAGGAGACAGATACTGCAAACGCAGAAGACATTCATGAGGAGCATATCTGAGCAAACAAAAACGTGATTTTTCTCATGAAATTGTCACATGGTGCATTTTCCTCATAGTTTGATATCCAAGTCAAACTTATCATCGCTTCAAAAACAAATGATTTATGATTTTGAAGTCATATTTAAGATTAAAATAGTTACAGTATTTTAATGTACGTAGTAATTTTTTTTCTGAAAATTTAAAATAATTCTTAATATTTACTCCTTTAGTCTGAAAAGAAAGAAAATATACATTGCTTCTAATATTTTTATTTCTTTTGGTGAGGTGAGTCCAAATCTAGAAAATTCAAATATAAGATTTTTCTAGAACAAAAAGATAATAGTCACAGGAATACGTCACAGTACTGATTTTGTGAAAATTCTCTTCTTTGAACGTAACTATACTAGTATATTTTTTTATTTAAATTTCTCATTAATCTTGTTAATTCGTTTATATTGCATAATAAATTTATCGAATCTCTTGCTTTAGATGATCAACTCGTTGGATAAACTAAGAGGAATGGATGGTTTAAATGGTGTGGTTAATACGTTTTAGTTTATAATAATTTATATGCATTGTGAGATGTTAAGAATTAGTGGAATGTATAAACTAAATAAGAATAATATGAACTAATTTTTTTGTGATTGAGAAATGACCAAAGAAAAGGGATTTGCTAACAGTATGTAGATTCGAATTTTTATTACAAAAATTTTTATTCTAAAATATATAGAAAATATATATAAAGTATATATATATATATAAATATATATATTTAAATATATATTTATTCAATAGAGAATTACTACTAACATTTTTTTAACACAATATGTATAATATGAACATACAAAATACTTAAACATATGAAATAGAATTAATAATATTTATCTAGTTATAATGAAAACCGAATAAGATTCATAAAAAAAAGATTTATTACTACAATGACTTTGAATATTTTCATAACGTCGAAACCATCCACTTTAAAGAAACCAAGATAGAATATATAGCCATTTAATATCGTTCTCAGCGATATTGTATTATATATTTTATCTTTAGATGTATAATAACTATTAAGCAAATGAAACTATTAAGCAATTGCTGTGTATGTTTACATGTCTTTAATATTTTTATGAAAAATTTATTATATTAGGCAGTAAGAAGTTAAATTTCGGAGAATAAGAAAGCCTGAATAAGAGGACAAGGTCCGAAAAACCCAGTCCATTTCAAATTCCGTTAGTTCTGTAAGATCCGAAGCAAATTTCCGGAACGCGGTCACTATATTGGGACAATTTTTCCTTTCTAAATCCCCCCTTAACCCCTTTGTTTATTCCCGCTTACATGACCCAATAAAAGTTATCTGCTCTCTTGCTCCGATGCCTGCCGGTCACCCCGTCCGATACTGAAAACTTGCGGGATGGATGGTCCAAAAGCTCCCCCCCTCTCTCCGTTCCTCCACCCGCCAGGCCATTGATCCTCTTGGTTTTCGGACCCACCCGTAATTGCCTTCCAGCTAATGGTGTATCGTTGGTGCCGCTCCCGGTCGGAGGTCAATTTTAAAGATAAATAGCGGCCGAACAGATATCAAAAGTGATGGATGACCGGCTATCGGTCTCGGCTTCTCGATTAAAATTGATTGAAAACTGCAAGTCCGATAAAATGAGAGAGCCCCGTCCTCTCCCCCCCCCACGTATCTTTGTCTGTTGTGTCCATAAAACTTTAAAGATGGAGGGGGTATATCAAGATCAATTTCCGATTACAATAGCTTTTGTATAGAACAATGTAAAACTGTACCACATATTTATACATAGAGCTGCTGCTAAATTTATACTTTTGCATTGATTTATATTATATAAAAGTACACATACATATCTACAAATATTTACGTATGATATATGTATACACACATATACATATATATCTAATAACATAATATCTAATAAAGTCTAATAAAATTATTTTTTACATTCATTATTTTAAATCTTAATTTATTTTTATATTAATAGTTATAAATATAACGAGAAGTTTTCATTCAATCACAACCCGAAATTCTTTCTTGATTCTAAAAGCAAAAAATATATCGTATATATATAATTAGGAACAATAATATGGAAAATCTGTAATATCAGCAATAATACACTTCTGAAACACCACACGAGATGTCTCTAATCAAAGATTACTTCTATAAGCATTAACTATTGCCTCAGCATTTTACGACACTAAACAAACAGGTATTTAGTCGTCTCTCGCTAAATTGCCGTTGCCACATTAATTAGAGAGATCTTTCTGACACCGTTCGTAGATGTCATTTGTCCGATTTAAAGATGAAATATATATTACGTACGGCCACGACGACTGATGTGTGTCTGTCGAACAGATTTAGCGGACTCTTGGGCATCCCAGCAAGCCCGTGCTGGAGGAAAATAATGGGGCAATTTAAAAGAAGTTTTCAAGTGTAAAATTTGTGGAGCCCCGTCCTTAAACACACAAACATACACACCAACATATATTTTATATATTATTTATATATATTTATATATATATAAATATATATTTATATATATTATATATATGTATAAAAGTAAAGAATAAAAGATTAAATAAGATTAAATAAGAATTCCATTATAGCCAACTATCGAAAAACTAAATTGAATATTTTAGGAAACATATATAAAAAAAAATAAATAATTAATTATGTAAAGATTTAGATTATAAACTGAACATACACGATTATTAGTCACATGATTGTCTACCACAAGTACAGCGACAAAGACAGACAAATAGTCCAAAAAATGTCAATTTTTAGTGGCTTTATAATTTTAGTGACATTTGTTTGTTGATTTTTTTTTTACTTTGGTTTGTGGTCTTGTTTTCGTGTGGAGTTTTTTTTTTTTTTTTTTTTGGACTATTTGTCTGCTTTTGTTGCAGAATGGGGTGACAGAGTATGTGATAGTTGGGTCTAGTCGCGAATTTTCAAGTGTCAATTCATTCCTTTTCAAAATAAAGAATTTAGTATTTAAAATTAAGAATTAAAATGTAAATTAAATATAACCATTAAGTAACATAATAGCAGAAAACCACTCGTGAACTATCTGAGCAAACTGACACAAAGTAGACAATAAGTAGCGACGCGAAGAAATTTTTTCTAGCGGGAAATCTTAAACACTCCACGCTTGTAGCTCTAAAATAACAAAGGATATCTTAAAGACATCATGGAAAAGATTAAATACAGAAATTATATGCAAAATCAAATGATTTTAACCATACCGTGATACACGACGAACGCTTTGGATTGGTTTAGAAGCACTGATCGTCGGTACTGGAGTTCGTATTCGAATACTATTATGGATGTTCGTAGCCATTCGGATTCACTTTAAAAGAGATCTTTCATTAGTTATGTATGCAAAACAGTAGACTTGTTCACAAACGATTCAAAAAATGTCACACCACACCTATTATGTTGTATGTATATATATATATATATATATATATATATATATATAAATATATATATTTAAATTAATATTATATATATATATTTATATAATATATTATATTTACATATTTGTAGGTATTTTATGCAGTGAAAATAAAAAATCTGGTAAGTTAAATTATTAAGCTATGTAAATCATCAAACATGAAAAAAACACAAAGCACAGTAGTAATTAAACGACATGTGACCATAAAAATTTTTATTTTGAAACATAGTATTAGACATCTTCAGAAAAGTTCGAGCATAATATTTAGCTTAAACATACACAAGTAAAGGGAAGATAACAGTGAGTTCTAGTCTTAAAATATAAAATTCTAAATATTATTTGACATAATATCCCTATGATATACACGTGTTCTCAGGCTAAGTTTAGTTTCATGTGTTACCTGTCATTGATTGTGAATAATTTCTACATCGAATTGGGGTGAAAATTAATGTTGTTGAAATTTATTGCGATGGTTTTTTTTTATCATCATTTTGATATCATAAAAATTATATATATTATATATATATATAATTGTTTTAATATATATATAAATATATATATATTATATACTATATTATATATATATATATACATATATATATAATAATATATATATATATATATATATATATATATATATATATATAAAAAATTCATATAAACATATTAACAAAAAAATATACATATATATATTAAATAAATTAACATAAATATATATATATTATATATACATATATATACATATATATATATATTATATATATATATATATAATATGTGTGTGTGTGTGTTGTGTGTGTGTGTGTGTGTGTGTGTGTGTGTGTGTGTGTCAGGTTTAAAAAATTGGTTAAGAATTAAGCTAGTTACAATTTAAAATAGTTTGAACTCATATCTAAAAGAGAAGAAGACACATCGAACGACTATACAGAGTGAAGAATACACAAGTAGACTTATTTGCTTAGGTAGCAAGCAAAAATCAGTATAACTCATGATACATCTCCACGCTTACCGTGGCAAATTATGAAACAAAGGATATTTAAATGACATATCCATGGCAAGAATTACCATAAAGAAGTGTTATATATGAAACAATGTGTCTTCCATGCCTTAACCAGTCGTCAGTGTCATATATAATATATATATATTTAATAATTTATATAATGTGTGTGTGTGTGTGTTGTGTGATATATATGAAGATATATATAAATTCTTTATATATATATAAAAATTATATATATAAATATATATGAATATATAAGCAAAATGTAAATGAAAAAATTTACATATATATATTAAGATATATATACAGAAAAAAAAATATATATAATATATATATATAAATATATATATAAAATATTATATATATAATATATAACTATATATACACTCATATTCTTGAGTGTTATGTTTGAAATAATAAAAATGTTGACTATGACATATAATAAAATTTTACAGTAGTAGGCAATTTTAAATTGGAAAAAGTAAAAACAAATATTCACTATAAAAATGCTTCCCCAATTTACATATAAAAAAATCATATTTATCTATAATACTTTAAGTAACTAATTACACAATTTAAATAAGACATAAGATTTTTGCATAGTCTTAAGTAAAAGGATTACCAATCTCTGTAACATTTGTTATGAAATATCCAAACCTGAAATGTAAATTGAATAAATAAATAATGGAATAATAAAGTATTAAAGTACGTATGTTGCAAAATTAACATTCTATTAAAGAATTTAACAAATATTTGGGTTATATTAACAATCATTTGAACTTTTTCGACCAGGATTCAAGCCCGTGACCAATAAAAAAATATCGCGTGCAGGTAAGAAGCATCATTCAATCGATTAACACATTTACGAAAGAGTGAAAACAAATATCAACGATAAAAATTTCTAATCTTTGCAAGAATAAAATAATCGAATTTGTCGCGATTCTTTAGGTAATTGAACCTGATTATTACACGATCGTTAAATAAGACATAGCACATAAATGGAACAATAAAGTACCAAAGTACATATGTTGCAAAATTAAGATTATATTAAAGAATTTAACAAATATTTGGATTATATTAACAATCATTTGAACTTTTTCGACCAGGATTCAAGTCCGTGACCAATCAAAAAATCTCGCGTGCAGGTAAGAACCATCATTCAATCGATTAACTCTTTTACAAAAGAGTGAAAACAAATATCAACGATAAAAAATTCTAATCTTCACAAGAATAAAACAATCGAATTTGTCGTGATTCTTTAGGTAATTGAACCTGATTATTACATTATCGTTAAATAAGACGTAGGTACATAAAAGGAACAATAAAGTACCAAAGTACATATGTTGCAAAATTAACATTATATTAAAGAATTTAACAAATATTTGGGTTATATTAACAATCATTTGAACTTTTTCGACCAGGATTCAAGTCCGTGACCAATCAAAAAATCTCGCTTGCAGGTAAGAAGTATCATTCAATCGATTAACTCTTTTACAAAAGAGTGAAAACAAATATCAACGATAAAAATTTCTAATCTTTGCAAGAATAAAACAATCGAATTTGTCGCGATTCTTTAGGTAATTGAACTTGATCATTACATGATCGTTAAATAATTCATAGACACATAAAGAGAACAATAAAGTACCAAAGTACGTATGTTACAAAATTAACTTTATATTAAAGAATTTAACAAATATTTTGTTTATATTAACAATCATTTGAACTTTTTCGACCAGGATTCAAGTCCGTGACCAATCAAAAAATCTCGCTTGCAGGTAAGAAGTATCATTCAATCGATTAACTCTTTTACAAAAGAGTGAAAACAAATATCAACGATAAAAATTTCAAATCTTCACAAGAATAAAGCAATCGAATTTGTCGCGATTCTTTAGGTAATTGAACCTGATTATTACACGATCGTTAAATAAGACATAGGCACACTACACGTTCGCCCAAATTAAAGGGCTACCACCTCCGAAGCAAATTTGTCATGAAACACTCCCAAAAGAGAGCCATTTTCCCTAACAAATTACATAAGTCACATTTTAATGACCTCCCTCTGGAGAACGCTTTAAACACTAGATCATATCCCTCCCCCCTCAGCATCCCACTCTCACCCAGTTCGATGAATTCATCTGATTGCCAGTTTAACACCGACCCCAAAATTTCGAGGGGTTTTTAATCGTCCAAAATAAAAACCCCCGGAGAGTGAAACCTCGCTTTCCATTGTCATTATTTTAGACAAGTACAACTTCTATCTACCCCCCTTCCGACGCCAATTGATTCGAACTTTTCACCAACACCCTCCTCTTCCGTAGTAGGGAAAAAAAAGAGGAAAGGAACAAAAAATAATAAAGAAGTAAAAAATAAAAAAACGACAACCAGAGAGAGAGAGAGAGGTCCAATTTATTCGAACACCCCCTCTTGCCTGCCCCCTCGCCAATTCACCCCGGTAAAAACGCTTTCGCTCTTAGTTTTAAGCTGTCGCGAGGCCTTAAAATACCAGTTATGGTTCTGTCAAAAACTCTACCGTGCCTGACGGCTGCAGAGGGTAGTCTAAGAAGACAAATTACAGTAATTTAAGTGCCATTTTCAGTGAAAAACTACAAGTTACCAATTCCTGTGTAATGTTTCTTTCTGCTTTTTCTTTCTTTTATTTTTTTCGTTGCTCCCTTCTCTAATATTTTTTTGAGTTCTTTTCCTCAGTGATCAGCACCCCATCAGGGAAGGGGGAAAGCATCCGATGTTCTTTCTTCCCCCCTTTTCCGTCTGTTATACTCCTTTTACATCTATATGGATGAGACTTAGGGGCGGGAGAAATGGTAAAGTGAGGCCATCAAACTAATATCATGCGCTTAGGCATGCGAATGAGGGAAAAGCGCCCAGCTAGCGGCACGGGACTTTAAATACATTTGTCAACTAATAACGGGCTCGCGTAATAATACGCCAAAACGGGCTTACCGACGGAGATGCTACCGTATTTATTTATTTTTTTATATCCTCCCTATGTTCATCACGCTCTTACATTGCCAAAAACACGACGGTTTTAACAATGATTTTATTTATTGTGTATTTTTTTTCCCTTGAGCTGTCGTCGGTGCCTCGGAGCTCTTTAAATTGATTGCTTCGTTTTCCATACTGTGCATCATCACTTATTTCTGTAGTTTGCAGACGAAAAAAAAATTTTTTTTTCATTATATTTTTCGCGGCAAATATATTTTTGGGATAGTGCTTTACTTTTTTTTTCACTTCTTCCTTATTTCGCTTCTTTAAATCATTTATTGAGTGAGAGGCAATTTATTATCTGCGGACTACAGAATAAGTGTGATTGATTTGTTTAATGAAATAACGATTTAGAATTAAGATCCGAGTGAGAAACGTTCCATTAGTGAACGAATATCAGTGGTTGTGATTGTTTTGTAGTGCACTTAATATCTGTAAGTAGAACCTGGGTTTTAAATATCCAACAATAATCAGTTATGTTCTGGGAATCTTAAATTAGGAATTATTTATTCTATATTAATTTTAAAGTGGTATAAAATAGTAATATACTTAGTCGAAAAAGGAAATCAAACTAAACTATACTTATTAGGAAGTAAGAGGGAATTTCCAATCTGATGACTGCATGATAAGTGCGAACGATTTGTATAATGAAATAACGGTTAGGATTTAAGATCTGAGTGAGAAACGTTTCTCTAAAATAATTTTTTTTTTTTTTTTTGTAGAGTACTTAATGCCTGTAAGTAGAAGTTGAGTTTTAAATATCCAACATTAATCAGTTACATTCTGGGAATCTTAAATTAGGAATTATTTATTCTATATTAATTTTAAAGTAGCATAAAAAAGTAATATACTTAGTCAGAAAAAGGAATCAAACTAGTCAATACTTATTAGGAAATGAGAGGTAATTTGCGATCTGAAGACTACAGAATAAGTAAGATTGATTTGTACAATGAAATAATGATTAGGATTTAAGACCTGAGAGAGAAACGTTTATCTGAAGTAAATTTTCAATGGGTGTGATTTTTTTTTTCTGTAGAACACTTAATACCTGCAAGTATAACTTGAGTTTTAAATGTCCAACAGTAATCAATTACATTCTGGGAATCTTAAATTAGAAATTATTTATTGTACATTAATTTTAAAATGGCGTAAAATAGTAACATACTTAGTCGGAAAAAGGAATTAAACTAGTCTATACTTATTAGGAAGTGAGAGGGAATTTGCTATCAGAAGACTACTGATTTTGGTTTGGTTTGGAGTGCTAAGGTCTACTTTTTGCAACACTAGAGCTAATCAGACCGAGACCTACAGCTTAAAACCGATTACGAATGGCTACGAATATCCATGCCACAGTGGGATTCGAACCCACGAACTCCGATACCGAAGGCTAGCACCCTAAGTAATCGGCCATCGTTCGGCCTGAAGACTGCTGAATAAGTGCGATTAATTTGTATAATAAAATAACGATTAAGAATTAAGATCTCAGTGAGAAACGTTTCTCTGAGGTAAATTTTCAGTGGGTATGATTTTCTTTTGTAGAGTACTTAATATCTGTAAGTAAAAGTTGAGCTTTAAATATCTAGTACTAACCAATTATGTTATGAGAATCTTAAATTAGGAATTTTTTCTTTTGTATGAATTTTAAAATGGCATAAAAACTAACATGCTTAGCAGGGAAAATAAATCAAGCTAGTCCATGTTTATTATTAAGTTAAAGACAAAATATTGCCTGCAGGCCAAATTACCAAATCGTTATTTAAGGAGATAATGATTTAAACATAAGATCCGAGTGAGACACAGTCATCCGTGGTGAATGAATATCGGTAGTTGTGATTGTATAGCACTTAATAACTGCAAGTACAATTTGAATTTTAAGTATCCATCAGTAACTAATTATATTCTCTGGGAATCTTGAAATCAGGAATTTTTTATTCTATATTAATTTTAAAAATATAACTAATAACATAGATAAGTAACATACTTAGTAGGAAAGTAAATCAAAGCAGTCCATGTTTATTATGAAGAGAAAGGTAATATATTATCTGAGGACTACAGAATAAGTGATATCAATTTATTTAATGAGATGAACTGAATGATTAAAAACTGATAACTGTGTGAGAACCTCTCCTATGAAATGAACAAGTATCAACAGTTTCTTGTAATTATCTTAAAAATAAAAACTTAATATCCTAGAGAACATATTGAGTTTGAAATGTCTCTCCAAGTATAGGTGTCCTAATTAATTTAACTAATCAAAATAGGCATTGTTTAATCTATATTCATTTAAAAATGTCATACGGTACCTTATCACGTTTCAGTCTAGAAAACAGAGTCAAACAATTTTCAGTTTCTTATGGAAATGTCAAAGTTAAAGTTACAGATAAATTATACAAATACACTTCATATTTTGAGTGAGAAAATTTTTTTTTACTATTACGATCATTTTTTACTTAATTTAACTAATCAAAATACATATTGTTTAATCTACATTAATCACGTCATACGATACCATATTCTGTTTCAGTATAGAAAACAGAGTCAAACAATTTTCGGTTTGTTCTAAAAATATCAAAGGTAAAATTACAGATAAATTATTCAAATACACTTCATATTTTGAGTGAGAAAATTTTTTTTTACTATTACTATAATTTTTTAATTAATTTAACTAATCAAAATACATATTGTTTAATCTACATTAATCATGTCATACGATACCATATTCTGTTTCAGTATAGAAAACTGAGTCAAACAATTTTCGGTTTGTTCTAAAAATATCAAAGGTAAAATTACAGATAAATTATTCAAATACACTTCATATTTTGAGTGAGAGAAAAATATTTACTATTACTATAATTTTTTAATTAATTTAACTAATCAAAATACATATTGTTTAATCTACATTAATCATGTCATACGATACCATATTCTGTTTCAGTATAGAAAACTGAGTCAAACAATTTTCGGTTTGTTCTAAAAATATCAAAGGTAAAATTACAGATAAATTATTCAAATACACTTCATATTTTGAGTGAGAAAATTTTTTTTTACTATTACTATAATTTTTTAATTAATTTAACTAATCAAAATACATATTGTTTAATCTACATTAATCATGTCATACGATACCCTATTCTGTTTCAGTATAGAAAACAGAGTCAAACAATTTTCGGTTTGTTCTAAAAATATCAAAGGTAAAATTACAGATAAATTATTCAAATACACTTCATATTTTGAGTGAGAGAAAATTTTTTTATGTTTAAACTACATAACAGACGAGATTGATTTTTTTAATGAAACAACAATTTAAAAGAAAGATCCGAATGAATCGATGGGGATGAGTATCAGTGATTATAATTATCTTACAAAGCATGAGCAGTGTTAGTTGAGTCAGAAAAGGTAACGATTTCGTAACTGAAAGATTGCGGGTTAGGAAGCCGAACCGGCCTAAAATCCACCCTGTTCGTTAAAGGTGACTGAGGCACTTAAAATAGGTTCGTGGTCACAAAGTCCTCCAAGTTCTCAACCAATACCTGTGGGGTGGCAAACAAAGCCTGTGGGTCTTCTGCTTTGTCCCTGCTTCAAAGTTAAGAGCTAAGTCGCTACTTGAGCTAAGTCGTTCTTTCAGCTTAAAGATGTTTATTAAAACGAAAGGCGCCCCACTTGTCCTTAACCCTTTAACGGACAGTAGTTTCGTAGCAAAACCACCTATTAAACATCTTTTTTTTTAACTTTACTTTTTGGATTACTTTACTTTATCTTTTTATAATTATTTACGGCTAAAATCTCATACATCTGTGATATGTGAAAGCCACTGATGCAGAATCAAGAGCTTTTGCAATTGAAAAAAGAACTTTTTGGAGACATGGATGAGTTTTCGATTATATATATATATATATATATATATATATATATATATATATATATATATATATATATATATATATATATATATATATATATATATATATATATATATATATATATATATATATATATATATATATATATATATATATATATATATATATATATATGTATGTATGTATGTATATATGTATATATATATATATATATATGTATATATATACATATATATATATATACATATATATACATATATATATATATGTATATATATATATATATATATATATATGTATATATGTATATATATATATATATATATATATATATATATATATATATATATATATATATATATATATATATATATATATATATATATATATATATATAATATATATATATATATATATATATATATATATATATACATACATATATATATATATGCATATATGTATATGCATATATATATTTATATATACATATTATACATTTTATGCATATTATATTTTTTATATTTTAAATATTTGACAGATGATAATTCTACGTTTAACTTATTTATTTCTTTTTCTATTGAAATATATGTATTTAAACTTTCTGTACTTGAGAAGTCAGATTCAATTTATCTTACTTATGACCTCAAATAAAAGTATCTGTACAAACAACACTTTTAAGTTGTTAAGCTATTTATTTATTATACCAGTTTAAGGATTATCATTTATTGTTCTTCCAGTATAGTTAAACTTTTAAAAATGCATAATGTTCAAGCTGTACAAGGGTAGGGGTTAGTCAGTTAAACCACTTCTCAAACCCTAATTTGGTATCCTCTAAGGCAAACCCTTCTAAGGAATGTAAAAGAAAAAAATATATATTTTACATATACAAGGCTTATAGATAATATTTATAAACAAATTATATTAAATTCCCATGAATTTATTTTGGTGACTTTTAAAGGGTTAATACGAGATCCTGCAGGTTCGATCGTGCTTTGTTTGTCCTATTGTCCTGAGAAACAACAACAATCTTACAAAGCACTCGATACTCGTACCATAAGTGCAAATTGAATTTTAGATGTCCCGCAAGAAGCAATTACGGACCTGTGCAACCTTGATTTAAAATAGGATATATTTATGTAAAAATGCTTTAAAACAGGTATTTCATTTTAGTGTGAAAATGGGTGAAACTAAAGTTTATTAATCAGTAAAAAGCAATAGAACTTTTTAGTGGATCACAGAAAAAGTGGGTATATTTTGCTTGGCGAAATAGGATTCATAACAAAAATACAATTGTTAATCTACTGATAGTTTAAGAACCCTTAAACCTTGACAATTTTTAATTTTTCAAAAAAAAAAGTTATAGATTGAGATGTACGCATTTAAAAAAACACATAAAAAATTTTATCAAGTTTAAAATTTTTTGTTAAAATTATAAAAGACACTCTAGTTCTTAGCATTTATTTACTTATTACTTTAAATTAACTTTTCTCAGAATGCAAATCTTTATTGTTGCGCACAAGATTTCTCAAAACTTATTTAATATTTTCTCACAAAACTTTCAGCATTTCAAAATAATGATGTGAGGATATGAAAATAAAAATTTTTAACTAATGCAATAATGCTCTATTAACAAAATAACAATTTGTGAGTATGCAGCATTTATTTTCAATTTTACTTTTTTCATATGTGTGTGTTTTCTACCTACAATAGAAAATTAATGTAGGCAAAAAATAAAAAGAAAGAAAAGAAAAGAAAAGAAAGGAACGGTTAAAATGTTCTGCAAGCTTAAATGACGAAAGTCCTGATATCGTTAACATTATTTTTTCGTTTTATTTACTGAATAAAGTAAATCATTACGAGGTAAAATTTACTTCACCACGTTGAGTTTTGCTGTGCCTCAAATTTAAAATCAATTTTAAATCTGCTCCGTGACTGAAAAAACTTGAGAAACTAAGGTCTAGAAAATTGATGCAAATTAAACGGTATTAAATCTAGTGTCCTGCAAGCTTAAATGACGACACTACCTTACATCATCAACTATTTTCTCGTTTTATTTGCAGAATAAAGTAAACCACTGAAATGCAAACCACGTTGACTTTTTCCAAACCTGAAAAATTTTGAGAAACTCCGGTCTACAAAATTGATCAAAATAGGTTTTTATTTGTTATTGTAATAACAGACAATTACAGATAAAATTATAGTCTACAATCAGAAGCAATTTATTATCTTCTGACTAGAGAAGAATTGAGATTGATTTGTATCATGAGATAATGATTTAGAATTAAGATCTGAGTGAGAATGGTTCCTTCGTGGTAACAAATATCAGTGCTTCTTTAAGATTATCTCTTTTAACATTTTATACCCGCAACAACATATTGAGTCTTAACCCTTTAATGCCAGAATCAGTTCTGCCCATTGCATATTGTTGCATATCTTAAATCAACTTATTATGTACTGCACAGAATAAAATAAATATCAAATTTAAATAATATTGAATACAGAACATTTAGTTGTTATTATTGTTTCTGATACCACTTGGTCAAACCAAGAAAGATTGAGCCATACACTACTCGTATTAATGTAAAGTTGTACGCCTTTGGTCTTAACGAGCCTCTCAAAGGTGAAAGTACAACTTTTGTTCAAGTGGCTCCTCGTAATTCTGAAGCAGGGACCAAGGATAAGATCCACAGGGTTGGCCTGCCAGCTCCAGAGGTATTGGTTGAGAACTTACACCAGTAAAAAGTAAACGGAGCAATATTTTCCAATAGAACAACACCGGAAATCACTAATATTTCAGCCAAAAAAAAAGTAAAATATTTTCGGTCATTAAGTAGATTTAACTTACCCTATTTCACTCAGATTCAGATATTCCATTTGTAAAAGACCCCACACAGCTCATCCGCGTGTAAGCCACGTTATGGCAATATTCATTATATATTTTCCCCAAGAAATACAAATCTGTATTTCAAAGAATATATATTCAATAAGCAAGTCAGCTATTTTAACATTTATTGTCATCTAAAATGAATAACATTCCTATAAAACGTTAGAAATATGCCACAATAATCATACTAGAGCTTTATGCGGATAAGAAATTAAACCTATTCTGAGCTTGTCACTTATTTTTAGAGATAAGAGGATTGGCCTTGGCATCATACCAATGATCTCTTTAACAAACAATATGAGGGCGCTCTGTATTATTCTTACTACAAACATGGTAGAATTCGTATACATTCCTAAATGCACATAAAAATTTTATAGACCAAAAAATAAATAAAATAAAAACAGGTTTTTGTGAAAGAAACACAAATAAAGATACTCAATAGGGAAAATGCCTTATCATTACAAAGCGTATAACTTGACCTTTTAAAAATAAAACAAAAACATTTACTATTTTTGTTTGAATTTTCAAGGTACAGTCAGTACCGGTTATATGGTCACCTGCTTTTAAGGTCACCCCTCTTATATGGTCAGTTTTCTAAAGTCCTGTCTAACTTAATTGGGAACATATGTTAAAGTGCACCGCTTATACAGTCATTTTCTTTTACTTGTTACTGGTTATATGGTCAGTTTCATGTTTTCAACATGTTTCCATTTTTTTTAAAGAAGTCAGTACGAAATCGGAGAGGACCTGAATTCAAGCCTTTATTTTCCTCTTTTTCCTCTTTCTTGTTTGTGTAGACTCATCGTCGGAGTTTCCCACCTCCCTTAATTCTATTCCCCCCTGGAAAACAAACTTGTATATCTGATTATTTTTAAATACATTGAACATGAATGTACGTATGTACGTGTACTGTACTTCGATTGTAAGTTAAGCTAATTAATTTACTCACAATAAAACATTGCATATTTTTACTGTAGTTTTTTATTTCTCGAATTAATTTTTAAAATCTTCTTAAAAGTATAATTATTTGTTTATGAGTACTACATTCTGATAGGTGAATATAATCCTGACACAATTCAATAGGGTTGTATTGTTCAGCATGTATAGTCACCTCGGTTATATGGTCAGATTTTTCTGGACCGCTGAGCTGACCATATAACCGATACAGACTGTATATACAATTTGTATATTCCCCTCCTTTTCCCCTTTATTGTTTGTGTAGACTCATCGCCGGAGTTTCCCACCTCCCTCAATTCTATTCCCCCCTGGAAAACAAACTTGTATATCTAATTATTTTTAAATACATTGAACATGAATGTACGTATGTACATGTGCTGTGCTTCGATTGTAAGGTAAGCTAATAAATTTCCCCACAATAAAACATTGCATATTTTTACTGTAGTTTTTTACTTCTCGAATTAATTTTTAAAATGTTCTTAAAAGTATAATTATTTGTTTATGAGTACTACATTCTGATAGGTGAATATAATCCTGCCACAATTCAATAGGGTTGTATTGTTCCGCATATATGGTCACCCCGCTTATATGGACAGATTTTTCTGGACCGCTGAGCTGATCATATAACCGATACAGACTGTATATACAATTTATATATTTCCCTTCTTTTCCCGTTTATTGTTTGTGTAGACTCATCGTCGGAGTTTCCCACCTCCTTCAATTCTATTCTCCCGTGGAAAACAAACTTGTATATCTAATTATTTTTAAATACATTGAACATGAATGTACGTATGTACATGTGCTGTGCTTCGATTGTAAGGTAAGCTAATAAATTTCCCCACAATAAAACATTGCATATTTTTACTGTAGTTTTTTACTTCTCGAATTAATTTTTAAAATGTTCTTAAAAGTATAATTATTTGTTTATGAGCACTACATTCTGATAGGTGAATATAATCCTGACACAATTCAATAGGGTTTTATTGTTCCGCATATATGGTTACCCGCTTATATGGACAGATTTTTCTGGACCGCTGAGCTGACCATATAACCGATACAGATTGGATATACAATTTATATATTTCCCTTCTTTTCCCGTTTATTGTTTGTGTAGACTCATCGTCGGAGTTTCCCACCTCCTTCAATTCTATTCTCCCGTGGAAAACAAACTTGTATATCTAATTATTTTTAAATACATTGAACATGAATGTACGTATGTACATGTGCTGTGCTTCGATTGTAAGGTAAGCTAATAAATTTCCCCACAATAAAACATTGCATATTTTTACTGTAGTTTTTTACTTCTCGAATTAATTTTTAAAATGTTCTTAAAAGTATAATTATTTGTTTATGAGTACTACATTCTGATAGGTGAATATAATCCTGACACAATTCAATAGGGTTGTATTGTTCAGCATGTATAGTCACCTCGGTTATATGGTCAGATTTTTCTGGACCGCTGAGCTGACCATATAACCGATACAGACTGTATATACAATTTGTATATTCCCCTCCTTTTCCCCTTTATTGTTTGTGTAGACTCATCGCCGGAGTTTCCCACCTCCCTCAATTCTATTCCCCCCTGGAAAACAAACTTCTATATCTAATTATTTTTAAATACATTGAACATGAATGTACGTATGTACATGTGCTGTGCTTCGATTGTAAGGTAAGCTAATAAATTTCCCCACAATAAAACATTGCATATTTTTACTGTAGTTTTTTACTTCTCGAATTAATTTTTAAAATGTTCTTAAAAGTATAATTATTTGTTTATGAGTACTACATTCTGATAGGTGAATATAATCCTGCCACAATTCAATAGGGTTGTATTGTTCCGCATATATGGTCACCCCGCTTATATGGACAGATTTTTCTGGACCGCTGAGCTGACCATATAACCGATACAGACTGTATATACAATTTATATATTTCCCTTCTTTTCCCCTTTATTGTTTGTGTAGACTCATCGTCGGAGTTTCCCACCTCCCTCAATTCTATTCCCCCCCCCCTGGAAAACAAACTTGTATATCTAATTATTTTTAAATACATTGAACATGAATGTACGTATGTACATGTGCTGTGCTTCGATTGTAAGGTAAGCTAATAAATTTCCCCACAATAAAACATTGCATATTTTTACTGTAGTTTTTTACTTCTCGAATTAATTTTTAAAATGTTCTTAAAAGTATAATTATTTGTTTATGAGTACTACATTCTGATAGGTGAATATAATCCTGCCACAATTCAATAGGATTGTATTGTTCCGCATATATGGTTACCCCGCTTATATGGACAGATTTTTCTGGACCGCTGAGCTGACCATATAACCGATACAGACTGTATATACAATTTATATATTTCCCTCCTTTTCCCCTTTACTGTTTGTGTAGACTCATCGTCGGAGTTTCCCACCTCCCTCAATTCTATTCCCCCCTGGAAAACAAACTTGTATATCTAATTATTTTTAAATACATTGAACATGAATGTACGTATGTACATGTGCTGTGCTTCGATTGTAAGGTAAGCTAATAAATTTCCCCACAATAAAACATTGCATATTTTTACTGTAGTTTTTTACTTCTCGAATTAATTTTTAAAATGTTCTTAAAAGTATAATTATTTGCTTATGAGTACTACATTCTGATAGGTGAATATAATCCTGCCACAATTCAATAGGATTGTATTGGTCCGCATATATGGACAATTTTTTCTGGACCGCTGAGCTGACCATATAACCGATACAGACTGTATATACAATTTATATATTTCCCTCCTTTTCCCCTTTACTGTTTGTGTAGACTCATCGTCGGAGTTTCCCACCTCCTTCAATTCTATTCCCCCCTGGAAAACAAACTTGTATATCTAATTATTTTTAAATACATTGAACATGAATGTACGTATGTACATGTGCTGTGCTTCGATTGTAAGGTAAGCTAATAAATTTCCCCACAATAAAACATTGCATATTTTTACTGTAGTTTTTTTCTTCTCGAATTAATTTTTAAAATGTTCTTAAAAGTATAATTATTTGTTTATGAGTACTACATTCTGATAGGTGAATATAATCCTGCCACAATTCTATAGGGTTGTATTGTTCCGCATATATGGTCACCCCGCTTATATGGACAGATTTTTCTGGACCGCTGAGCTGATCATATAACCGATACAGACTGTATATACAATTTATATATTTCCCTTCTTTTCCCGTTTATTGTTTGTGTAGACTCATCGTCGGAGTTTCCCACCTCCTTCAATTCTATTCTCCCGTGGAAAACAAACTTGTATATCTAATTATTTTTAAATACATTGAACATGAATGTACGTATGTACATGTGCTGTGCTTCGATTGTAAGGTAAGCTAATAAATTTCCCCACAATAAAACATTGCATATTTTTACTGTAGTTTTTTGTATATAAAATGTAACACCGAGCGTGAAGACGCAAGCAGTAGCCCAGATGCGCCATTTAATATCAGCTGCAGAATTAATGATTCGTAATTTAAATCGCTATACTTCCCCCTACTTTTCCCTAGTCGACCCGGGGCGCCCGCCTGTTTACGCCCAGCTGAGCCCAGGAGCAATAAATAAGTGCTGAAAGGGCTGAAAGTCCGGTTAAATATTTCGGCAGCAGCACAAAGACAACCCAACTCTCCTCTTCCCTACTTTTGCCGTATCAGTGACAGTCCGTTATTGTCAACAATAAACTGTCCACTAATGGACAGGCTCTTTATCATCGCTTGTCGCTGGCCACAAGCCGGCTCTGTCTGGAAAGAGAAGGGGCTGAGGGGTGTGTATGAGTGGGAGAGGGCTCGCTCTTTTAATTACAGTTATGAAGAGATAAAGTAGGTGACGGTTAATGGGGCTGATGCTCAGTGTCGTAGGCTGGGCTGTAAGGAATGGCGATAATTTGCGAAGTTAATGGTTGTCCGCGCAGTTATACGCTGTATAACAGCCATTAGACGTCATTAATAGTCACGAGGTCAGATTGCATGCGATGTCATTCAAAAAAGATAATGATTGACGGCGGGTAAAATTAACAAATTTGCCAAAGTTATGGAAATTCTAAAAATTGACCTTCCATAAAATTTTTCCAATTTTTATGATAATGATAAATAATTAATCCTTTAAATTTCAAAGTAATAAATTTTTAGAGATTTAATAGGATTGGGTTATAAAGTTAACTATGATTCTTAAAAATGCAAAACACATATATAAAAAATTACATTCTATCAAGGGACAGGCGTGGATTTTTTCCACTTTTTTGGGAATAAGGGTGACTTTAAAACTATCCCCTTATTAACTATTTAACTATCATAAAAATAATACTTTCTTAAAATTTTAAGTGTATTGGTATAAGAATGAATAATTGCCCATAAAATTATGCAATAAATAGTTAAATAATTTATAAGGGTTATTTAGGATATGTTTATTTGGGGTCATAAGGGAGAAAAAGCAAGTTTCTTTTTTTACCCCGTAAAGCAAATTTAAACACATATATTTCAAAGAGAAAAATTAGTTATGTATGGTGCTAACATCTATTGATAATTTAAAGTGTCAAAAACATATAAAATCAAAAAAAAAAAATCTTTCACATGTCTTTAAAAAGAAGATTAAAAATATAATAGGTAGCTTTGTTGTGAAACCACATTTCTTTACAGGATTCATATTTAATGTATCAATAATAATCATTTGTAACAGAAAGAAGTTTAAAGGAGTGTAATTAATTTTTAAAATAGGGATTTATTCTATTGTAACCTTCCTGATGATAAATAATTTTTTGGTAAGAATATAATTCATAACTATGCAGTCCAAATATAAGAAATTGCCATACTAAAATATAGGATCTTAGAGTTTCTCTATCTTTAAGTTACAATAACAAAATTACACAGAATTAACAGTAATGCATAAATTATGCTAACTACATCCCTTGTTGTTTTAGAGTATTACTGTCTACTGTTTTTCTACACAAAGGCTAATGAGACGAGGACCTAATGCTTAAAGCCAATTTTCAACGGCTGTGAATATGAAGATCCATGTAAGCAATAAGTTTATAACATGGTATAAATACTGTGGGGCATTAAAAAAATCAGGAAACTGTAAAATATTGAAATTTTGTTTCTTGTAAAAGGACAATTGTAATATATAGTGGATCACCTCCTATTTTGAATGCTATCTGCACCCTATATAACGAAAATTTCCGATTTAACATACATAACGTTGCGGGCATAGTCGTGAAATTATGAAGTTTCTCTCTTCTTATTAGTGCATTATGCATTCTATGTAACGGAAAAATTATATTATAAAAGGGGTGGCGAAGCTCTTTGATAGTACGAGTCATTTTTCAAAATTTGAAATTTTTTACTTGCTGCAATTAAATTATTTAAATAGTATGCAAAGATATTAAAAAAAATTTTTACAGAAATTATATTTATTGAATATCATTTGGAAGTTCTTCGTTCTTTAATTTTTCAAGGAAATTTTTGAATGTTCGATGATTTTTTGCATTTGTGCGAAAGTAATTTACAAAGTGTTCCACTATTTTCATAACACCATGATATTTTAAATATTTTGTAACGAGATGTTCTCGGTGAATTATGCAGTAAATCGGTATGAATTGTGAAATTTAAGAATCATCTCTTAAAAGCGAAATAAGACCAATTTTTTTACCCAGCCTTGTTGGAGCTCCATCAGTTGTAATAATTTTTAAAAATATAAAAACACAAAAAGGAAAAGGGAACTCGAGTACATTTATCGAAAGCCACAAAAATTCCTTCAAAGAGCCGCAGGTTTACCACCCCTCTATTATAACATGCATAAACGTTTTGAGGCATAATCGAAAAACGATGAACAGTAAAATGTTAAAATTTGTGGTTTTTAGACTTAGTTGTGCATCTTCTCTTTTTGACTCCAATCTGTTATCTTGCCTTTGCCTTATCTTGCCACTCGTTACGCCTGGTAGGTGCATAAGATCGCAATACTCGTCGTCCCCTCCCCCTCCTGTCGTCAGTAGAATGTCTTGTTATTGTTCAACTTGGCCATCTAAGATGGTATCTCTCTCGTATTGTGATATCATCTACAATAATATGCAATCTATATCAAGAAAAATATCATTATAACAGACATTAATATTACAGGTTTACAACAATGCAAATCCAAGGTATCACGTATTCATACCCATTTCTGACAATGCTATTTAAACAGTGGACATAATGCTTTTAAAATCCATTTTTAGAAAATAGGAATCAAATTCTTTCATTAGCAGAGAATAGTTTTGAATTTTTACTGTTTATTACTTTTAGAATAGAGTGAAAGAAGTATTGGCTTCACCGACGAAGACTATCTACTTTAAAACAAAGGTTTGAGATGTTCTGGATGTCTTCAGGTGTATAATCCACAGCAAGTCATGAAATACAATGCAGTACAAATACAGAAAAAATATTACAAACACATTCATATACATTGCATACAAATACAGACAAATACAATAAGTAAAAATAAATTAAATGACAGGAAACTGCAAAATATATTTACATGAAAATTATATATTGTGTGGTACAGGAGAAATTATAAACTTTGGAACATTTTGGTCTTCGAATTTTTTACTGGCCAACTCTCGAGTTCTAGTACTTTAGTCGAGAGAGTTTTCTTATGTTGTTGTTGTTGTTGTTTCTCATGCCACTTGGACAAACCAAGCACGATTGAGCCTGCAAGCTCTAGTGTTAAGGTCAAGGTGTGTGTCTTTCGTTTTTAATGAGCACCATGAAGGTGAAAGTACGACTTCGCTCAAATAAGTCCTCGTAATTTTGAAACAGGGACCAAGCAGAAGACCCATAGACTTGGTCTGCCACCCCCAGAGGTATTAATGGAGAACTAGGAGGATACTGTGACCGCGAAGGATTAAGAGTCCCAGTCACCTTTAACGAACAAGGTGAATCTTAGGCCGGCTCTGGTTCCGAACCTGCAACCTCTTAATTACGAGACTATTGCCTTTGCCGACTGAGCTACAGCGGCCCAGTTATCTTATAGTTTAGCTGATCAGCCAAATCATCCTCTAGACCTGATCTGGAGCTTGAAAGAAGTATTGTAAGGTCTAAATTTCTGGTTTAGAAAGAAGTATATGTAAAAAGAAATTCTCAAAATAAAGAGTATTAATGTTGCGGGTGACCACCAGATGGCAGTACTTTAGTTGTACTCAGACAACATGATTACCATGAGATACGAAACCTACTTTGATTCTTAACCCTTTATTTGACAAGATGTTTTTTCAAATATCGATTAAAAATATATTTAAATAAATAATAATAACAATAATAATAATAATTTAAATAATCCCCTATATAATAATAGCCTAAGTTATCTGTACGTCTGTCCTCCAATTTATGAAGCGGTTGGACCTGGAATGGATAGAGGCATCCATTCAAAGCGAATAAAGTTTATCTTCTCCTAAACTATCGATCCGATTCTAAAATAAATTTGTATAAATATGCTTCATATCACAGGAAAAAATACTGTCGTGTTTAAACCTTCGAAATCCAACTCTTCCTTCCTTTTCGAGCGTTTAATGCCATTATTTCAAGTCCTATTTTCCCCGGTTAAGAGCAGGCGATTAAATTTATCCATTTATCACTTAATAAATAGGTAACAATAACAATTTTTTCTAGCATTGTGACATCATTCCTTTAAACATCTCATTGAACCTTTTAGCTCAACGGAAATCAAAAGTGTGCCAAAAAAAATCAACTTCAGACCTTGTCTGATGCCATTTTTTTCCCCAGTTTGTTTGCAGTTCTTTCCGAATTGTCAGCTCGTTTTCGAAATCGTCGGTTACAAAGTCACCTTAAAACATTAAAATTTGGAAAAAAAATCCGATTCCAGAAACAATAATGACAGATTTTGACGCGAAATCTATGCGAAGGAAAATACAAAAGTTATCAAACTGACGCTTCGAATAAAGAATCATCCCTGTTGAGAGAACATGTGCAATAAAAGTATGTAAAAAAAAGCAAAAATTTCCGACAAAAGGAATTACATTTTACTGATTCCACGAGAGGTAGAACGCATCGCGGTGCCTGTAAAAATAAGCCGATAAATAAATAAAGCAAATAAATATGAGCGCTGGAGAGGGGTTACCCTGTAATGATGGAGAAAGAGAAGGTTTGATTGGAATCTAGAAAGATGCGGGGTTTTTAGGAATATTATGGACGTTGTTTAGGAGAATGAGAGCCAAGTATAGGACCGGATGCACTTACTAAGTCTGCCAATCAAGTTATCTGAACACAATGAGGGATCATCTACAAATTTTCTTAACTTTTTTTATGTTCGTTGTATTTTTAGAGCAGTGCGCTCGGTCCATATGCGCAGGGTGTGCACTGCACACCATAGCAAAATTATGAGAGACAATAATTTTCTGCACCTATATCTACCTATCTTTATATGGCATATAATAAATATTATTTATAATATATTCAAATATTATGTTGATTTGCTTGCTTGTAATTTCGCAGTGCGTGCGGTACTCGGTGCTGCACCACGTAAAGCGTTCAAAAGCAAACATAAGAAATTTTTATGTGTACGTACTGCGCACTAATAGAAAATCTCGCTTTATATGTATGAGCTACTGGAGAAGAACAGCATACTATGTCACTGAGGCAAGTGCAGCTATTTTTCCTGCACTTGGCATTCAGAAATCATCCAAAGGTACGGTTTATTAAGCGTTGTATTAGAGAGGGGACTTACGTGCTGAAGCGCTTTTGGTTTTTTAATGGATTAATTGGCCATACGATTTTGCAGACGGTTAATGTTTAAATTTATATATTGTAAGATTTTGTTTTCATGGAAATATAAAAGAAGTATTTCATCAATATAAAGGAAAATGTTTTAGTGTGGTAAAGTAATTTCGGTGATGTATTATATTTATAGAAATAATTCGCAGAAAAACAATTTTGTCTTGTTAGAAAAAAAAGAAAGGAATTCTAACAGAATAGTCCAAATTTTACAATTCATTGTGTTTTACAGACAGTATATAAATTATATCTGTAACACCATATCCCTGGTTTTGTTTTTAAAAAGTGTGAAGATATTTTTCGCAGAATATATGATTTCCAAATGTTAAAAACAATAAATATAATTTAATCCACTGAAGAACGAGAAACAGTTCGTTCTATTGCGCCAGCGTGCAGGGAAATCCTCTGCACGTGGACTATACTTTCGGTTTGTCTGCGCCAATCAAAATCCTGATGAGGCGCCGTGTGGTACTACGTTTACTGAAAATATAAATTTTTCATGGAAATATAAGCTTTTCGTTATTTTATTAGTAATACGGATAGACGTATGGATTTTGTGTACAAATGAATAATAAACGTTAAGGAAGTGTTTAATGTACATATTTATGGTTTTATTATTATTGTTGTTGTTGCTCTCTGCACACCCTGCATGAACACCTACCGCACGCCACTGCTTTAGAGAAATTCCTGTATTGAACATTTAAAATTTCTCTCTATATATGTTACAGCTAAAATGTGAAATACGTCATTTCATAGAATAGCTACCTATTTCGTGAAATAACTAGACAAGTCAGTTAAAATATATAAAGCTATTGAATTCTACTATTTAACTAGATTTTCTATAGAATAACGATTACTAGACCGTTAACCCGCTGACTTCCAGACGCATTTTCGATGGTTTGCTCAAGGCGCCGATATGAACTTTTCATTATGCGATGCATATGCTGAAATATTATTTACAGTAGATAAAATAAGTTATAAAATCATGCTTTAAGCAGTTTTCGGGGAAGGGTGAGGGGGTCACTAGTGACTCCCACTGCACGGTAGGCAATTGTTACGATTGTCCTTTTTTTTTCAAACATCGTGGTTCATTCAGTGAATGTCTCATTATTGTTACAATTCAAACCAAAGATAAATTCTTAAAGAGCAAAAGAATTTTACTAAAAAATGTTGACATATTGTTTCCGATTGCGTTGATTCACCTTTTCTTTGCTTTGAATGTCAATCTGACTCATCGCAATATGCACTTATAAAATGTATATTTGTCTTGTACTAATAAAATTATTTTTGACTTCTATATTGCATTAATTTCTGCAAATCATTATAATAACTATGATATTATTGAAAAATTTATCAGTATCCATATTTACTATAATTCTGTACTTTTATTATTTGCTGCACTGCCGGTCACCCATGGCCCCCAAGGCTCTGTAGCCAAGTCGAGTGCCAGTTGCTGGAAACCACCATGGTAGTCAATGTGTTAAAGTATGAAATAAGGTTCTTTAAACAGGTTCTATCTGCTTTTACTCAGTTTTAAACTGCTTTTAGCTGCTTTGCAATGACGTGTGCGTGTGTACGCTTCATTCCGTTACTATTAGACGTAGAATTTAAATGGTGTATTTATATTAGAGTTTTACATTTTGGATAAGTAACAAATAATTTTGCAACTTGTTTTCAATTAATGACTTCTGCTAGAATAGGAGACCTACCAAATGTATTTTTCGAGAGATTTTAGCTATTTATGATCAATCAATTTATAAAATAACTTTAAAATATTTTAATTTTCACTTTAATGGTCTACCATTAGCTTTTTTCATAGAATAACTATGTAAAGTATGAAATTTTTCATCTGTTATATACTTTAACTAATTTGTCAAGTTAGTTCATGTAATACCTAGTTATGCTATGAAATAATTGAATTATATCCATTAACGGCAACATATATGTGAAATAATTTGGTAATATTAACAGCTTTTTACCCTACTTATAAATTCCATCTAATTCTATATTAATCTATGAAAATCGTCTAATTATGAATTGTTTATAATTAAAAATAATTCGATTTTTTTCTACCTTGCAATGAATTAAAAATCCTCCTATCTTCATTTTCTCTTTAAATTTATTTACGAAAAATTTATTTTGATATCTAACTGCAGTTAGCAATTACGTAATAATATAAATGAAAATAAAAATTAGAAAAATTTAGGTAGAGGTTATTTGGGTGCTGATGTTATTTTCAGTGCTGTAAAAAGATAACAAATTTGATTTAACAAACTAAGCCTAAAATGCTAAGGCAACTTCAGAAAGAAACAAGTAGAGAGAGAAGTATGCACATAGATATTTTGATGCTTCGAGTAAGCAGTGTAAGAAGCTTGTAAAAGCAGATTGTGTCGAAGTATACTTTTACAAGCCAATGAGTTCTACTTACTAACAATGCAGCACATAGCTGTGTTGGAAATTTCTCTCCCTATTTTTGCCTAAAGTCTTGTTTGGGGCTTAGAATTTCATGCTGTGTTACGGAACAAATGATTTTCTTTCTCCTTCATTAAGCCTTGTTGACTTTTTTTTTTTTTGTAAATGTGAATGGATTTTATATCAAAATGTTTGGATCTCTAGTTTTAAACCATACGAGCAGGTACTCTTTTCACTTGGAATCCCGTAGAGATACGTTTGATGCAAAAATACCTTAAGAGAAAGTAAAACTGTTGAACAAAATTTATTTATTATAACAACCTTTTATTTCATTCTATAATAAAAATAAGTTTTCCTTTAAAAATAGATTATTTAGTAATTTTCACAAGTTATTTCATGAAATGCCTAGTTTTTTGTGAAATAATTAGATTATGCATTTTAACGATAACATATGTGTGAAATAATTTAGCAGTATTTACAGATTTTTACTCTAGTTATCCATTCCACATAATTCTATATTAATCTATGAAAATGGTGTAATAATGAATTGCTTAAAACTAAAAATAATTCTAAATTTTCTTCATCTTCCAATGAATTAAAAAATCCCTTATCTTCATTTTCTTTTTAAATTTAGCTACGAAAAATTTATTTTGATATCTAACTGCAGTTAGCAATTACGTAGTAATAAAAGTGAAAATAAAAATTAGAAAAATTTAGGTAGATATTATTTTGGTGTTGATGTAATTTTCAATGTGTAGAAATTAACAAATTTGATTTAACAAACTAAGTTTAAAATGCTAAGGCAACGTCAGAAAAGAACAAGTAAAGCGAGAGTATGCACATAAATATTTCGATGCTTCGAGTAAGCAGAGTAAGAAGCTTGTAAAAGCAGATTGTGATGAAGTATGCTTTTACAAGCTAATGAGTTCTACCTACTAACAATGCAGCAAATATCTGTGTGGGAACTTTCTCTCCTTATTTGTGCCTAAAGTCTTGTTTGTGGCTTAAAATTTCATGCTGTGTTCCAGAACAAATGATTTACTTTCTCCTTAATTAAGCCTCGTTACAATGTTTTTTTACTTTGTGAATGTGAATAGATTTTCGATCAACATGTCTAGATCTCTAGTTTGAAACAATAAGAGCAGGTACTCTTTTCACTTGAAACCCCACAGAAATACGTTTGAGGCAAAAATACCATAAGAGGATGTAAAAAAATATTTATTATAACAACCTTTTATTTTTTTATATAATAAAAAATAAGTTTTCTTAGAAAATAGAATATTTAGTAAATTTTACAAGTTCTTTAACTAAGCTCTAAATTTATAAATGAAGTCTTCACAAACAAAATGAACATAAAGTACATCTGGGAAAAGTAAAGGAATGGAATCTTTAAACTGTCTAGATACTAGTTAATTCTTGGAAATTTAAAAGAAATTTAGATAATATTTAATAACCAGTGTTAATCCTAACATAAGAGATGCATTTGCATATAAAATAGCAGTACTTTAACCTCGACAAGAAATTTTATTTTGTAAAATGAAAAAGAAATTTGGTTCACTCTGGTTGTAAAACCCTCAAATGTTACTTATGATGGATGTCTTTTTTCAGAAAGGAAAATTTGAAATATACATCAAATGAAATTTCATGTACATTTGGTATGATTGGATATTTTCAATATTTATTACTTTGATTGAAATTAACATAAGCGCAAAATCGTTTAAAAAGTATATGAATTAGAAAATAATATTTTTTATTACATTGGAGCAAAATATGTATTCTGTGAACCACAAATACATTATTCAGACCCTTGTGAGCTTTATGAATAATAGATTATATTATGCAGTGGGATAAATACCAAGTTTTTCAATTTCTTCAGAAATATTATTTTTTTTTATTTTAAAATCTCTAGTATCTAAATATTGCTGTATATTCTGTTATAAATCTTTCTACGTCATATTTTTTACAGACTGTGGGAGACTTAATTTCCAAATTACGCTGTACATACATCATATATATATATATATATATATATATAATATATATATATATATATATAATATATATATAATATATAATATATTATACAAAATATATATATTATATATATATATATTATATATATATATATATATTACACATATATATACATATATATATACATACATAAAATATACATAAAGATACCATATATACATACTATATATATAGAATATATATATATATATATATATATATATATAAATACAAATTAATATATATATAATATATAATATATAATATATATTTATATATAAATATATGGAAAATTAATCGTGAGAAATTTTAATGTCTAAAGTAGTATAGACAAGTATACTGGCCATTAAAATATTCTTTTCAAACATCAAGTATTTATTAACTATTTCTACTATAATCATAGTTATTTTAATTATTACTTTATAGCAACTACAAAAACAGTATGTAGATAAATTGCTTTAATTTCATTGCTATCAGTTATTTCCTTTCTACATATATATAAAAATAATACAAATAATAAAAAAATTTATATATATATATATAATATATATAATATAAATATTATATATAAAATATATATATATATATATACATATAATACATATATGTATACATTATAAATACACATATATATAATACATATATTATAATATTATATATATTATATATATAAATATATATATATGGAAATTTAATCGTAAGAGATTTTTAATCTAAAGTAATATAGACAAGTATAACATTAAAATATTCTTTCAAACATCAAGTACTTATTAACTATTTCTACTATAACCATAGTTATTTTAATTATTACTTTATAGCAACTACAAAAACAGTATGTAGATAAATTGCTTTAATTTCATTGCTATCAGTTATTTCCTTTCTACTTTCTCTTCAACAAAGAAAGAAGGCAAACTGTTTGGTGCCAGAAAAGCAAAACCACGTTTTTGTGTATCATAAATCTACAATATTGGGAGAACCTAACCAACTTCTGTGTAACAAATTGTTGTCATTAAATCAAGCACCTCCTGCTACCAATAGCTAAAAAGTGAAAGACTTAAATTAGTGTTTCCGTCATTCATAAGGAGTATTGACAAATTTAAAAGCACGTCTTCAGCACCCAATGAGAATTGAGTAATACTAATTAATATTTATCACCAACATAAAAAGCAAAGTATGGAGAAGTTGATTGTATCTTCCCTATCAAATGTTTCGTTTTCATTTGCTCTTCAACAGCTAAAAAATACAAATTGCTTGGTACAAGAATAAAGCAATTACTTGTCTTTGTACGCGTCTTTATGTTAGATAGCCGCCATATTGGGGAAATTTTTCCACTTAATTGCTGTGTAACAAACTGTCTGTACTGAATCAAGTGCCTTCCAACAACAACAGCTGAAAAATAAAAGACGCTAATTAGAATCTTCCATCATCAATGTATTCAGTTGTGTTGACAAGACGAAAAGAGCTTTCTAGAACGCAGTGCGAGTTATCTACTCCTAATTATTATGTTAACAACTACAAAAATAATTATAGAGTAAATGGTTTTCTCCTTTCTGCCAATTATTTCATTTTTATTTGCTCTATCACAAAGATCGGACACAAACTGCTAGATACCAGTATAAGGGATTTTCGGATCTTTCTATATCGAATATATATCTTTCTAGACGTATATTACATATCTAACATAGTGGGCAAGATATACACTTCATTTCTATGTAAAAAATTGAGTACTGACTCAAGAATGTGTTTAATACCTTTGCTTGAATCTTTAGGTGAACTCTTAAATTTACAATAATGAATTAAAAATATGCAATGTCATTGCTCCTTTTCCCAATGCGTAAATAAAATACAGCAATAATTTCTTTCTCGTATACTCTCGAAGTTATAAAATTCTCTTAATTTTTATCAGAAATTGATGCTGTCATTAAGCTTAGAATCTTATACTTCAATAACAAAATATTTTTATGAAATGGTGTTATAAAAACTTGATTGAATATATCATTATATTTATATATATATATATAATATATATATTTATATATATTAATAATATATTTTATAAAATATATAAAATATATTATATATGTATATATATATATATATACATATATATATATATATATATATATATATATATATATATATATAATTATTATACATATAATATAAAATATTATAAATATATATAAATAAATATATATATAAAATTATATAAAATAATATATATATATATATATATATATATAAATATAATATATATATATATAATTTATATATTATATATATATATATATATATATATAAATATATATATATAATATATATATATATATATATTATAATTAACTGACATGTTACAGTGTTCTGTAGCGCGATCTATTTGCTAGAATGATGCCACATTTTGTAGGAAGATTAAACAAGACGGGATGCAAATCGATACGGAAATTAATTTCTTAACTGTGTCATTGGTTGTAACGTGAAATTTAAATTAAAAAAAACTCTTCTTCTGCTCAGCGTACGTGATATTGCAGATCAGAGACTTTATCATTGTTTATGCAGATTTTACGTTTTTTTTAAGTGTTGCCATATTGCACTTGAACTAAATCAGAAAATATGAATAATAAAAAGTAATTTTATTCCGTACTAATTTGCATTTGTTAACACTCTATTTTCTATAACACAGTGCCAAATATTCCCCTAGCGATGA
The DNA here is from genome assembly GCA_032207245.1 of Pardosa pseudoannulata. Lineage (NCBI taxonomy): Eukaryota > Metazoa > Arthropoda > Arachnida > Araneae > Lycosidae > Pardosa > Pardosa pseudoannulata. Next base: position 83,904,186 of record CM063500.1, on the reverse strand, counting down.
CTTTTGGAACTAATTTGTTTTTTTGCGGAATCCTTCGTCCCCCGTTTTGTTTAATCTTCCTACAAAATGTGATGTCATCCTCGCAAATAGGTCGCACTACAAAACACTGTGAGCACTGTCAGTTTAATTATGGCCACCCGGTATAAATATATAAATATATATATAAAATATAATTTAATATTATAAAATATTATATATAAATAATATATATAAATATATATAATATATATATAATATAAATATATATATATCATATAACAAATATATATACATATATATACATATATATACATATATATATGTATATATTAATATAATTATAATTATATATAATAATTATTCATAATTATTTTAATAAATATTATTTCAAAACTAACAATATTTTATTTAATAATTTCATATATCATTAAAATAGCTAGAAATTCAAAAATTTTATGTCTATTTAATTACAAAAACTGGAATAATAAAACTAAAATAAATTATGCAAGAATTCAATATTACTTGGATTCAATTTTGTAATTAGTCTGCTGGATCCAATTAATAGAGTATGGCTCATACCCTCACTTCAAAGAATTGAAGGCTATTAATTTTAATATTTGTTCAAATATTCGTAAAAACTCTTCTTTATAGTGTACGTACTTTTGCAGTTCATATTTAAGGAAGCTGAGAGTTTTTGATTTTCCAAGATATAGAAATCTTTTAACTTAAAAAAGATTCAAAATTTTTATCTGAACAAATTTTACCAACTAAAATACTTTATTAATGTCAATAACATGATTATTCTCTTATATTACTAAGAAAACTTCTTCCTTGTTTTTATTTTTTAGCTAAACATAAAGAGTTAAATGAGTACTTACCAAAAACAAAAGTTTAATAATTAGTGATGCAATAGATCCGCTTAAAACTTTTCTATTTCTTTAAAAATTCTAAAGAATATTTTGTTTCCAATAAAAATAAACTTACTTCCTTAGTGAAATGGTTTTATTTCTATTATGTTAAATACAAAATTTTATAAAACGAATTGAATAAAAAAATTTTAAATTCTAAAAAAGCGTATTTTTTATTGAAATTTTATTAATTAAAAATATTTTTATTTATAAAAGAAATAAATTATATTCATTAATTGAAATGACGTGATAAAAATGTTTATACAAAATTCTGCGTCTTTCAGTAAGATAGATTTTTTTACAACTGTACTGAATTACTGTAAAAAATACATTTTGAGAAAAACTCAAGTAAATTTTTATTTTTTGTATATTACTATGCTTTATATTGTAATATCCTCATTATCGACGGTTTAAATCTTGATTCCGATAAAAAAATATAGATTTTTAGAATCGGCAAAACACCTGCAGATTTTTAAAATAAAAATTGAAAAATTAAGTTTGTCATTCACTGAGGACGTCCTACACTTTTAAAGTTGAGAACGTCCTAGTTAATTTAACACTAGGTTTATGAACGTATCTTATGTACCAGGGGTGGCCAGCCTGCGGCTCGCGAGCCACGTGCGGCTCCTTGAAGGATTATTTGTGGCTCTCGATAAATATACTCGAGTTCCCTTTTCGTTTTTGTTTTATTATATTTAAAAAAATTATTACAACTGATGGAACTCCGGCAATGCTGGGTAAAAAATTCCGTCTTATTGATCATTTAAGAGATGATTCTTAAATTCCACAAATCATACCGATTTACTGTATAATTCACCGAGAACATCTCGTTACAAAATATTTAAAATATCCTGATGTTATTAAAATAGTGTAACACGTTGTAAATTACATTCGCACCAATGCAAAAAATCATCGACAATTCAAAAATTTTCTTGAAAAATTAAAGAACGGAGAACATCCAAAAGACATTCAAAAAATATGATTTCTGTAAAACAAAATTTTTAATACCTTTTTGGCATATCTTTTAAATAAGTATTTAATTGCGGCTCTCGAAAATTTTTTTAATTTTGAAAAATGGATCGGGCTATCAAATAGCTTGGCTACCCCTGTTCTATACCTATCTCTACGAATATACGTCAGTTTGACGTATGAACAAATACATGTAACAACCCCCAGAAAGCAATGTAATTATACACTATAAGTAAAAAATGAAAATAGAAGATAATATTGAGGTTCACAATAATATTACTAATTCAAAAAATAATCTAGTATTTATTTTTCAATACTCGAATTAAGCAACTAAACCCTTAAATCTCTTCACACTCTGAATTCATTTGCTATTATGCGTTTCGTCCTTTCTACTGTTACTTATTGCTTGTTTCATTTGAGATAGAAATATTGGATGACGGATCGTTTTGTCTTTACATTCCTACATATTATTGTTGTAATATTTGCAGGAGTAGAACTGCTTTACTAAAAAATTTTGTCTACATTACGATCGCATCAAATTGACGCATATCCGTAGAGATAGGTATACCGCATTGAAAATTTCAATATTCAACACTTTTAAATTTCAATATATATTTACCTCGTTCAATAGATAAAAGTCAGTTCAAAAGATAAAATAAAAATGTTACAGGTTATTTTAATTTTCCTTAAATTCGAAATACCTTAAAATGACGCATAACTCAAGCCTAATATTGAGCTTAAAAATATTTTTAAATAACTATTACTTTTCTATGTTCCTTACTTTAAATTGTTGTTAACATTTTGTTGTGTAATGTAACAGCAAATGACCTATGTGATTTTGGATTAGAGGAAGCCATGCAAAGAGTGTATTTTTTGTATGAATTTTACCTTGTAATCACTAGATTCAATTGGTACATGATTACATCCCTAACCACTTCAAAGGTATACTGTTAGTTAATTCCAATTGTATAACAATTCCTGTTATAATACTGAGTTATAACAATTCCTGTTATTCCTGTTATGTTTTCCTGTTTCATTTGAGATAGCAATATCAGATAACTGATCGAAATATTGTCGGAAGATTCCTATTTATTATTACTGCAATGTTTGCAGTAGTAGAACTAATTTACTGAAACTTCTGTATACATTAAGATCGCGTCAAATTGAAACATAATCACAGATATAGGTATACCATATAGAAAATTTTAATATTTCAACACTTTTAAATAAAATAGATTTCAATACATATTTACCTCGTAAAATGGATAAGGGTCAGTACAACAGATAAAATAAAAATGTGAAACGTTTTTGTAATTTTCCTTATAAAATTCGAAATGCGTCAAAATAACGCGTAAAGTAAGTCTAATGTTCAGCTTAAAAATATTTTTTAAGTAACTATTACTTTTCTATGTTCCTTATCATAAATTTTTGAGAACATTTTGATGTGTAATGTAACAGCATTTGATCTATGTGTTTTGGAATGTGGTTAAACCATGCAAAGAATGTATCATTTGCTTGAATTTAATCTTGTTATCATTGTATTCAATTGGTAAACGATTACTACCCTAACCACTTCAAAGGTATACTGTTAATTAATTCGAATTGTTATTGAGTTAACAATTCTTGTAATAATATTGTTTCCTGTTATAATATTGAGTTATATTAATTCCTGTAATTCCTGTTATGTTTGTTTGTTTCATTTGAGATAACAATATCGAATAACGGATCAAAATATTGTCGGTAGATTCCTATTTATTATTGTTGTAATGTTTGCAGGAGTAGAAATAATTTCCTAAAAACTTTGTCTACATTACGATAGTGTCAAATTGATGAATATCGATAGGTGTACAGCTAACAAAGTTTCAATATTTCAACACTTTTAAAGAAAATAGATTTCAATATATATTTACCTTGTTTAATGATTAAAAGTCAGTACAATAGATAAAATAAAAATGTGAAATGTTTTTGTAATTTTCCTTATACGATTCGAAATGCGTCAAAATGACGCGTCCCGTAAGCCTAGTGTTAAGCTTAAAAATATTTAAGTAACTATTTCTATGTTCCTTATCATAAATTTTTGCTAACATTGTGATGTGTAATGGAACAGCATACGACCTGTGCGTTTCTGGATGAGGGGAAGCCATTCAAATAATATATATTTTGCTTGAATTTAATCTTGTAATCACTGGATGGAATTGGTAGATGATTACCATTCTAACCACTTTAAGAATATACTGTTAATTGAGTTATAATAATCCCTGTTATTCATGTTATGTTTGCTTGTTTCGTTTTAGATAGAATACTCGGATAACGCATGGTATTGTCTGTACATGTCTATCTATTATTGTTGTAATGTTTGCAGGAGTACAACTAATTTACTAAATTAATTTTTCTACATTATGATCGCATCAAATTGAAGAATATCGATAGGTATACTACATAAAAAATTTCAATATTTCAACACTTTTAAATAAAATAGATTTCAATATATATTTACCTCGTTTAATGATAAAAATCAATACAAGAGATAAAATAAAAATACCAAAGGGTTTTGTAATTCTTCTTAGATTCAAAATGCGTCAAAATGACGCATCTCATAAACCTAGTGTTTTTTTCTATGTTTTTTACCTTAAATTTTTACAAACATTTTGATGTGTAATGTAACAGCATATGGCCTATGTGTTACGGGATAAGAGGAAGCCATGTAAAGAGTGTATCTTTTGCTTGAATTTAATCTTGTAATCACTGGATTGATTTGGTAGATGATTACAGATCTAACCACTTCAAGGGTACACTGCTGATTAATTCCAATTGTTATTGAGGTATAACAATTCACGTAAGTGTTTACTCCTTGCAACCATGTTAGACCACACTAGTAGAGTTTAAATCACGGTGCTGGCGCAAAGAAAGATTAGCTGGGAGGATTGTGATCTAATAGACAAAAGCCCATGTAGCGCATTCGTCTATCATCCTTGCTAAATCATAACTGACATAATCCATGGATGTGTACAACAATCCCTGCAGCTGCAAACAATCCCTCATCTCTAGATCCCCCCTCCCCCTACTTCAAAGAGTGGGATGGTATTCACAGAATCCTCTCTTCTCGAAGGGCAATCAACGACGCTTTGTTAAGGGCCAGCATTGTTGGCCAACATTTAATTCGTCCCCTCTTCCGGGCACCCTACAGAAGAGCGGAAGACTCTATCATATCCGTATATCCCCGACCGACGGATTTGTTAGATGCGATAATGGAGATTAACTTTCACCTAAAAGATGAGCTGGATTTTAGAGTGTGAGTGTAGAGGGGAGGGATTTAACGAGCACTTCAGAGTAAAAAAAGTATAAAGAGAATGGATTCTATAACAAAAAGTATAACGATTACGTTTTAGGGTTTTAAATACTTCGATTTAGGTGAAAAGCATAATATACCATTATAGACAATAGTGAATTCTTCTTACTATTTTTCTAAATAATATGAAGAATAACATGGAAAATATTAACCAAGATCAATGAACGAAAAAATTTAGAAAAATCTGATGCACATTGTTGTTGTTGTTGATGTTGCTTATGCCACTTGGACAAACCAAGCATGATTGAGCAAGAGACTACTCGTATTAAGGCAGAGTGGTGCTAATTTAAAAACAGGGACCAAGCAGAGGTCCTGCTTGGCCTGCCACCCCTAAAGGTATTGTTTGAGTACTTGGAAGACTATGTGATAACGAACATATTTTATGTGCCCCAGTCAGCCTTAACGAATACGATGGATCTTGCCGAACCCACAACTTTTCAATTACGAGATCTCTGTCTTTGCCGATTGAGCTATCTCAGTTCACACATATTGCAATTTTTCTATATAAACTATTTGTAAATCCCAAATACTTTGTTTAAGCTTGGTTATGCTTTAAGGCAAAGATAGTGAACATAAGATTTTTGAACATATTGCCATTTTGTGTAGTTGTTCTTTTAATCCACTTGGTCAAACCAAACACGATTGAGCCATACACTACTCGTATTAAGGCAAAAAGGTGAATCTTTCGTTTTAACGTGCACCACAAGTGAGAAACTTCCGCTTTTCCTCAAGCAGAATACCCATTTGCTTAGCCTGACACCCCTAGTGGTATTGATTGAGAGCTTAGAGAACATTTTGACCACGATCATATTTTAAGTGCCCCAGTCAGGTGACTGGGTGACAAACACGACGGATCTTAGGTCGGCTCTGGCTCCGAACCCGCAACCTTCCAATTACGAAAACATTGCCTTTGCCGACTGAGCTAACGAGGCTTGCGCCATTTTGTGTGCACTCATTTGCAAGTGGTCGCATGGGGTCAGATGATCTAGGAAGATAGTTTGTAGCCCGCTGAAACACCTGATTTGTCTTCGATTTTGCAAAGATAGTGAATATAAGATCTTTGACATATAGCCATTTTGCGTTGTTGTTGTTTTGAGCCATTTTGTCAAACCAATCACTATTGAGGCATACACTACTCGTATTAAGCAAAGGGGTGAACCTTTCGTTTTGACGAGCATCTCAAGGGTAAAAGTAAGACTTACGCTCAAGTGGATTAATGTAATTTGGAAGCAGGGACCAATCAGAAGACCCATAGGCTTAGCCTGCCACCCTCAGAGGTACTTGTTGAAAACTTGGAGGACATTATGACCACGAACCTATTTTACGTGCCCCAGTCACCTTTAACAAACGTCTTTGGCCGGCTCAGGCTCCAAACCCTCAATCATCCAGTTACAAGAGCGTTGCCTTTACCAACTGTGCTACCTCGGCTCTATGATACACATATATTTTTTTAACCTTTTGGGGACGGGTGGTCTATATTTTGACCAAGCCCTACAAGTCTCAAAAGTATGGGCTTGGTTGAAATAGGCACCAAGCAATTCATTACCTATTTACCCACTGCATTGTACAGGTGGCTGAAACCTTTCTTATCAATCACTCCTACTATTTGTCCTTTTACTTCAATTTTTCACTCATTTTTAATTATATCCCTTATATCTTCCCTAATGCTTATTGCTGTACAAAGTGACAATATCAAAAACATTGCCTATAAGAAGAAAACAAGAGTACCATCCTTACCTATACGAATATGGAGAAACATCCCTTCAAGAAAAATTTAAGCGTAAAAATAAGTATGTTTTTATAACTTTTTGATTTATAATGTGAACAATACCTTGGACATAGTATTAATCAAGTCATATCTACACATGATGAGATTATGACCGTTTCTGGTTGTTAGAGTGCAGATATTTAACAAGTACTTCAGAATAGAAAGAGTATAATGAAAAGAGAATGAATTCTATGAAAAAGTATAACAATTACATTTTAAGGTGTTAAATATTTCAATTTAGGCGAAATATATGATAAACCTTTACGTATACTGACAGACAATAGTGATTTTTTTAACACTAAACATGCCATAGCTGGTCAAATAACAGGTAATTTATAAGTAAAAATACAATGGGTAATGGATTAAAAGAGAAATAAAAGAAATAGATATGTATTAAGTGAATAAAATAAATAAATAAAAGAAAGAAAAGAAAAGAAATAAAAGAAATAGGTATGTATTAAGTGTTGGCACGTTTAGAGAAACGTTTGTTTGAATAATATGAATTACAAAGGCTGATAATATGGCTACTCAAAGTAAACATGTGTGAAATATGCATTATACTAGATAACCCGACAGACGTTGTTCTGTTTTAAGGCTGTAAATCCAAAAATTGTAAAATATTTTTAAATAAATTATAAATTTGAATGTTTTGATGGAAAAGTAAGGAAAAATATTATTTTAAAAATACTTGATGCCACCACGCGTACAGAAATTAGATTAAATTAAAATTCCCACATTGCCTGTACTGGGATTCGATGCTGAAAATTCTCGTACTGAAGCCCTTTGAGCAGACCACTCAGCCACAGATACGTTGGCTGTGAAGGGTTTCAAGCGGCCTTATATTAATATCAATAAGTGTACAATTCTGGATTTTTAATTAAAAAAACATTTTCTATCAGATCAAATTGTGAATCGAAACCATTCTCGAATTAACTTATTTACCTACACAAAATTTCGTCAAAATCAGTCCAGTAATTTAGGAGGATTCTATCACAAACACACATAAGGAATTTTATATATATATATATATATATATATATATATATATATATATATATATATATATATATATATATATGTGTGTGTGTGTGTGTGTGTGTGTGTGTGTGTCAAGCATGTGACAATTCAAAGAGCCGATGACTATTACACAGTTAAACATTCAACCATCAAACATCGCGTTGGCCAGTTGACTGACATAAGCTAACAAAAGAATCTTTCTCAGCGTCGATTCCTAAGCGACCCTACCTCAAGCCGTTCTCTCTCAATAATTACGCTTCAAGCGCTTTTATATGGAGTTATTATACATGGAATTGTTTCATATGGAGTTAAAAACGCAATATCAGAAAATTATTCTCAATTTTCTTTCAACCCAAAAGGTAAAAGTTAAAATTGGGGTGTTTCTAAAAGCAAATTGAGCTTTATCTTGCAGTTTTAAAGACTAAACCGCTGACTTTTGGGTAAAAATATTGAGTTAGATAGACCATTGTATAAAAAAATAAAAATAATAAACACTGTATATAGCTTTTTTTAAATTATTAGAACTCTTTTCCTCGGTACGGTAAAGTGAGAAACTGAAGGTTAGAAAATCATTATCACCTTTTTTTTAAATATAAAAATTAAATGTTAAAAGAAGTTTAAGAATTTTACAAGTCTTACACATTTATAGATTATAGTAATATTAAAGTATTAAAAAAACTCCTCCCGTAAATTTTAATCTAAGGAGATCGACGTATAAATTAAAAATTAAGCTGCATATACAATTGTTTGAAAACCTTAGGAAGTTTTCTTAAAAGCACGGTAATACAAAAAAGGCAGTGATAGAAAATTATTCCCATCATTATTTTAACACTAAAGATAAGAAATAAAACAAGGATACTTTTTAAAAATAAAAAGCAAGGCATTTTTGAAGTTTTAAAGTGCATAATTATAAAGCAATATACAGCATTGGCAGTAGAAACTCTATCGTTGATATTTCTTTAAAGTATATGTAAAAAGAAAACATTTATTGATTGATACAATGACATAAATTTACATAGAACTGTAATATCCGTAATACATTAATTTTCAAAACAAATGCATGAATCAAGAAAAAACATTTTAGTTTCTCAAAGTATAATAGTAAAATTAAAATTTACTGATAGTCACTGGTTGTAAATAATATTAAAATTTTTATTTAGGGAACAATTTTGAATATAAACATAAAAGACCACATACAAGAAGTTAAATATTTATTAAAAATTGTTAATTAAAAATCTTCATGTTTTAGATTACCGTAATGTATCAAGCGAGTCAATACTAAAATTAAAATTTACTGATCATCACTGGTTGTAAATAATATTAAAATTTTTATTTAGTGAACAGTTTTGAATATAAGCATAAAAGATAACATACAAAAAGTGAAATATTTATTAAAACTGTTAATTAAAAAATTTTATGTTTTAGGTTACCGTAATGTATCAAGCCAGTCAACATAACTGAGCTGGTTTGAAAAGAATGCAGGAAAAAATCAACATGGAAGTGATCCAAAGTTGATCATAGTATACATAGAAATTTCTTAAAACTTAAAAAAGTGTGATATATAAATTAACATATAAAATGTATTAAAATTTAAAGAATATCTGAATTAAGATTTGTTAATGACTAACAAAAGTAATGTTAAAGAAATATTGAATAAAATTGACTATTGGCGTTGCGATAACACATTGTGTCTTCTCTAAAGATACAAAAGCAATACTATTATTAATGGTTGAGTAGCAAAAGCAAACATAGAACATCATTGTTATGTGTCTGTGTACTTCATGGATAATAATTCCAAGCAAAATAACGTAAATGTTCGTATTTCTAAAGGTTCTGGAGTCCTGTAAGCTACGATAAAGGAAATGATATCGTAATCAGTGACGTGAATTTCCTGGTGAACAAACAGACATTATCTGTGAGACAGTTTTATGGTGGTTAAGATGTAAGAAGACAATCGGGAGCTCGAATTCAAACAGAAACCGTAAAAGTCAGACCTTTGCTTCGTAATATGCATCAGAACAAATGGAAAATGAAGATTCTTTTCAGCTCCAAGAGTAGCAAGCAGAAAAAGCAATCATTTGGTTAATTACCAACATAGGCTTTGTTCTAACGGCTCGCGGTCTTCTTCAGGGCAAAAGAGATGCTCGTTTATGATCGAACCAAAAACAGATGCAAAACAGAGAGTACAACAAAACAAAGAATGATATCGTAATCAGTGACGGGAATTTCCTGGTGAACAAACAGACAACACTATCTGTGAGACAGTTTTATGGTGGTTAAGATTTAAGAAGACAATCGGGAGCTCGAATTCAAACAGAAACAGTAAAAGTCAGACCTTTGCTTCGTAATATGCATCAGAACAAATGGAAAAGGAAGATTCTTTTCAGCTCCAAGAGTAGCAAGCAGAAAAAGCAATCATTTGGTTAATTACCAACATAGGCTTTGTTCTAACGGCTCGCGGTCTTCTTCAGGGCAAAAGAGATGCTCGTTTATGATCGAACCAAAAAAAGATGCAAAACAGAGTGCACGCGATATTTATCCGATGGAAACGCATGAAAAGTGTAACAAGAACAAAAGATGGATGGCGGAGCAAAAAGAACTATTTGAGAGGGACCAACACTTCTGCGTTGAATGGGAGAATAAAAGAGGGGTTGGATGGGATTAGAATGAAATAAGAAGGATTGTTCCATTAGATACGGAAAAGAATCGGGGGAGGGCGAGAAGTGGGTGGAGCGAAAAGCGTGGGTGAGGGATGGGTGGGTGTCGAGGAAGGGATGGATGAGGAAAGGGAATTAACAAGGCAGTTAAAATTCAAACGCCGCTTCTACCGGAAGTAACGGAGGGACATAATGAAGAGTCTGGAGTATCGCCGGAAGTGCAGAAGGGAAGCATCTGGTCACGTGACTCGCTCGAAAAGACGGTCGCCAGACGCCTCTTCCGATCACGTGACTCACTTGAGATGATATGTATGCTTCTCTCTCTTTTTTTCCTTTTTGGAATGTTAGGGGGGAAAGGGGGTGTCGGTTCTTTTCTATTTTTGTTTCTTGAAGCCTGGATAGGGCACAATGATTTGGGCGACAACATACTCGCAGAGGAGGAAGGAAAAGTTTTAATTAGGGGTGAATAGTGAGTTTTGTCGTCTGCTCACTCGCGTGCAAACGGAGAGTCACAAATGAGCGTGTGGAAGAGTATTCGTCTTTTTAAGAGGAGGTGGTACAGGTTAATGACGATCGTGTTCGGGTGTAAACCCAACCATCCAAGAATACATTTATTGACCCATTTAATAGATCTTTATTCTAATAGTTCGTAAAATGCTTCTATTCCCGAAAGTTCAGGGGTGTGTTCAAAAACTCAAATACTTCGGCATATCATTTGTGTTGCACTGGTTATATAACATAAACATATTTTTCTATATAATATAATACAAACATATTCCGTACTGTTTATAATTTACTTTATTTACACTGCATTACACATGAGTGCCTGAAAAAGTGTTTTCTGCTTTACAGTAGTGTGTAAAAGGGAAAGAATAACAGCTTTTTTATATATCTGTCTAATTTAATTTGCAATTTTAGGAACTCTGAAATAGAAATTTCTCGAAAATTTTCAATTTCTACTCTTTAAAGTAAAATTAACTAATGTTACAAAGTTTAAAATGAAATAATAGGCATTGCAAGAGTCTAGGATAGTTAAAGGAGTGCTAAGCATATTCTTAACTATAAGAGGCTAGTATATTAGAGCATTTCTTGTACTTCTGATATATTCTATTTATACTCCATTCAATATAAGTGACTGTAAAAGTATTTTCCGTTTCTATTAGTGCAATAATTGCAAACTGAATACAAAACCGTTTTGCTTTTTTGATACCATCTAACTAATTTAATTTGACGTTTTAAGAGCTCTGGGTACAAATTTCTAGAAACTTTATTTTTGCTTTTTACTTTTTAAGGCACAGTGGAATAATACTGCAAACTTTTAAACTAAAATGAGAAAAACTGAGCCTATTTTTCTAATAGAGAGCACGTAAATTACAGAGCTTCCTACTGTTTATAATTTACTTTTTACACATGAGTGCCTGTAAAAGTGTTTTCCTCTTTACAGTAGTAAGTGAAAGGGGAAAACAATATAAGCTTTCTTTATATCTGTCTAATTTAATTTGCAATTTTAGGAACTCTGAGATGCAAATTTCTAGAAAATTTTCAATTTCTACTTTTTAAAGTAAAATTAACTAATGTCACACAGTTTAAAATTAAATAATAGGCACTGCAAGGGTCTAGGATAGTTTAGAGAGTCCTAAGCATGTTCTTCCTAGAGAAAGAGAGTAGATTAGAGCATTTCTTGTACTTCTAATATATTCTATTTACACTCCATTCAATATAAGTGACTGTAAAAGTATTTTAAGTTTCACTTTAGTGCAATAATTCGAAACTGACTAAAAACCGTTTTTTTTTTTTTTTTTAATACTATCTAACTAATTTAACTTGACGTTTTACGAGCTCTTTTCAAAAAATTTCTAGAAACCTTATTTTTACTTTTTACTTTTTATGGCACAATGGAATAATATTGCAAACTTTTAAATCAAATAAAAAAAAACTGAGCATATTTTTCTAATAGAGAGCATGTAAATTACAGAATTTTCTATTGTTAATACTTTATTTTATTTACACTGCATACCCAATGTGTGCCTGTAAAAGTGTTTTCCGTTTCACAATAGTGTACAAAAGGAGAAACAAAGTATCACTTTTTTGATATCTCTCTAATTTAATTGTTAATTTTTGGAATTCCGAGTTGCAAATTTTTCAATTTCTACTCTTTAAAGTAAAATTAACTAATGTTACAAAGTTTAAAATGAAATAATAGGCATTGCAAGGGTCTAGGATAGTTAAGATAGTGCTAAGCATATTCTTCCCTAGAGAAAGCGAGTAGATTAGAGAATTTCTTGATCATCTAAAATATTCTATTTACGCTCCATTCAATATAAGTGACTGTAAAAGTATTTTCCGTTTCACATTAGTGCAATAATTAAAAACTTAATACAAAACCGTTTTACTTTTTTGATACCATCTAACTAATTTAATTTGACGTTTAAGAACTCTGGGCACAAATTTCTAGAAACTTTATTTTTACTTTTTACTTTTTACGGCGCAGTGGAATAATACTCTAAACTTTTAAACTCAAATAAGAAAAACTAAGCATATTTTTCTAATAGAGAGCACGTAAATTGCAGAGCTTCCTACTGTTTATAATTTACTTTTTTTACACTGCATTACACATGAGTGCCTGTAAAAGTGTTTTCCGCTTTACAGTAGGAGCAAAAGGGAAAAAATATCAGTTTTGTTTATATATGTCTAATTTAATTTGCAATTTTAGGAACTCCGAGATGCAAATTTCTTGAAATTTTTCAATTTTTACTCTTTAAAGTAAAATTAACTAATGCTACAAAGTTTAAAATGAAATAATAGGCATTGCAAGGGTCTAGGATAGTTAAGAGAGTGCTAAGCGTATTCTTCCCTAAAGAAAGCGAGTAGATTAGATAATTTCTTGTTCTTCTAATATATTCTATTTACACTCCATTCAGTATAAGTAACTGCAAAAGTATTTTCCGTTTCACATTAGTGCAGTAATTGGAAACTGAATACAGAAACGTTTTGCTTTTTTAATACCATTTAACTAATTTAATCTGACGTTTTAAGAGCTCTGAGTACAAATATCTGGAAACTTTATTTTTACTTTTTACTTTTTATGGCACAATGGCACAAATAATACTGCAAACTTTTAAACTCAAATAAGAAAAACTAAGCATATTTTTCTAATAGAGAGCACGTAAATTAGAGCTTCCTAGTGTTTATAATTTATTTTTTTTTACACTGCATTACACATGAGAGCCTGTAAAAGTGTTTTCCGCTTTACAGTAGTGAGCAAAAGGAGAAACAAAATAGCAGTTTTTTGATCTCTCTAATTTAATTTTTAATTTTGTTAACTCCGAGATGCAAATTTCTTGAAATTTTTCAATTTTTTCTCTTTAAAGTAAAATTAACTAATGCTACAAAGTTTAAAATGAAATAATAGGCATTGCAAGGGTCTAGGATAGTTAAGAGAGTGCTAAGCGTATTCTTCCCTAGAGAAAGCGAGTAGATTAGAGAATTTCTTGTTCTTCTAATATATTCTATTTACACTCCATCCAGTATAAGTGACTGTAAAAGTATTTTCCGTTTCACATTAGTGTAATTGGAAACTGAATACAGATCCGTTTTGCTTTTTTGATACCATCTAACTAATTTAATTTGACGTTTTAAGAGCTCTTATCACAAATTTCTGGAAACTTTATTTTTACTTTTTACTTTTTATGGCACAATGGCACAAATAATACTGCAAACTTTTAAACTCAAATAAGGAAAACTGTGCATATTTTTCTAATAGAGAGCACTTAAACTCCAGAACTTCTTACTGTTTATAATTTACTTTTTTTACACTGCATTACACATGAGTGCCTGTAAAAGTGTTTTCCGCTTTACAGTAGGAGCAAAAGGGAAAAAATATCAGTTTTGTTTATATATGTCTAATTTAATTTGCAATTTTAGGAAATCCGAGATGCAAATTTCTCAAAAATTTTCAATTTCTTCTCATTAAAGTAAAATTAAGTAATGTTAAAATGTTTAAAGCGAAATAATAGGCACTGCAAGAGTCTAGGATAGTTATGGGAGTGATAAGCATATTCTTCCCTAGAAAAAGTAAATAGATTAGAGCATTTCTTTTCTTCTAATATATTCTATTTACACTCCATTCAATATAAGTGACTGTAAAGGTATTTTCCGTTTCACATTAGTGCAATAATTGGAAACTTAATACAAAACCGTTTTACTTTTTTGATACCATCTAACTAATTTAATTTGACGTTTTAAGAGCTCTGGGCACAAATTTCTAGAAACTTCATTTTTTCTTTTTACTTTTTATGGCATAATGGAATAACACTGCAAACTTTTAAACTCAAATAAAAAAAACTCAAATATAATTAGGGTATATTTTTCTAATAGAGAGCACTTAAATTCCAGAACTTTCTACTGTTTATAATTTACTTTTTTACACTGCATTACAAATAAGTGCCTGTAAAAGTGTTTTCCGTTTCACAGTAGTGTGCAAAACGAACAACAATATAACAGCTTTTTGATACATCTCCCTAATTTAATTTGTAGTTTTTAGTAAAATTTCCAGTAAAATTTTCGATTTCTTCTTTTTAAAGTAAAATTAACGCTAATACTACAATCTTTAAAGTGAAATAACACACACTTCAGGATTCAATTCTATACTTCCCAGAGGAGGTGCGTAGATTAAAGAATTTCCTGTTCTTCTAATATATTCTATTTTCACTCCATTCAGTATAAGTGACTCTAAAAGTCTTTTACGTTGCACAGTAGTACAAAAATTAGAAATTAAATAGAGAACCGTTTTGCTTTTTTAAATGCCATCTAATTTAATTTGACGTTTTAAGAGCTCTGAGCACAAATTTCTAGAAACTTTTTTTTCATTTTTACTTTTTATGACACGACGGAAGAATACTGAAAACTTTTAAACTCAAGTAAAAAAAACTGAGCATATTTTTCTAATAGAGAGCACGTGAATTACAGTTTCCTATTGTTTGTAATTTACTTTATTTACACTGCATTACTCATGTGTGCCTGTAAAAGTGTTTTCCGCTTTACAGTAGTGAGCAAAAGGGGAAACAAAATAACAGCTTTTTTGATATCTAATATAATTTGTAATTTTAGTTGCTCCATAAAGAAAATTTTACGAAAATTTTCAGTTTTTACTTTTTAAAGTAAAATTAACTAATGCTACAAAGTCCCTACACAACTCTATTATAATTAAGGGGGTTCTAAGCATATACGTCCCAAGAAGAGGCACTTAGATTAGAGAATTTCTTGCTCTTCTAATTGATCCTATTTACACTCCATTCAGTATAAGTGAGTGTAAAAATATTTTCAGTTACACAGTAGTGCACTAATTGGAAGCTAAATACAGAATTGTTTTGCTTTTTTGATATCATCTAACTAATTTAACTTAAGAGCTATGGGTCCCAAATTCCTCGAAACTTTTTTTAGCTTTACTTTTTACTATAAGACGGAAATAATACAGCAAAATAAAATTTATAATTGCTGTAAAATTTTTAAAATCCAAAAGTAGACACTGCACGTTTTTAGGATTATAGAGGCATGCTAAACATTTTTTTACAAAGGTACATTTACGTTATATAATTTCTTCTTACTATAATTTATTCTATTTACATTCCATTTACAATGAGTGACTAGGTAATTATTTTCCATTACACAGTAGTGCACAATAGGGGAAAAATATCAGCCCCGTATTTCTTTCTTAACATCCTCTGTCTAATTTAATTCGAAGGATTTTTAAACCATCGAATTAAATTAGATAGACGATATAAGAAAAAGAAATATATATTATGAGATACAAATTTCTCGAAATTTTTCTTTTTCTACTATTTAAGGTAAAATAAATTAAAACTGACTGCAAAATTTTAAAATCAAATAACAGACACATCAAGATAATTACGGGAGTTCTAAGTATATTCTCGCAAATTAAAGACTTTAGGTTTTTATTATTTATTCCATTTTTACTCCGTTCAGTACTAGTGTTTATAAAAGTATTTTTCGTTTTGCATAAGTGCACGTGATTGGAAAACAAAATAACAGAAACGTTTTACTTTCTTGATAATTCTAATTTAATATGACGTTTTCAGAGCTCCACACCGTAAAGTTTTTTAAGCTCTTACATTTTAGCTTTTACGGTAATACAATAATACAATAATATTTCACAAGTTTAAATTTAAATAAGGAAAACTGAGCATATTTTCTCCCACAGTTGGTATGTAGGTTTCTTATTCTGTATAGTTTAACGTATTTACACTGTATTACTTATGAGCGCCTGTAAATATATTTTCCACTTTAAGGTAGTGCTCTAGAGTTGAAACAAAATATCAGCTTACTTTATATATTCTGTCTAATTTAATTTGACGTTTTTTTAAATTTCTCGATAATTTTCGATTTTTATTTTTTAAGATAAAATTTATAATTGCTGCAAAACTTAAAGTAACTTTCACGGTCATGATAATTGCTTCAAAACTTAAAAATTGAATCATTGACACTGCATGTTTTTAGGATAGTTATGGATATTCCATTTCTACCCAGAGAATGTGTGTAAATTAGAAAATTTCTTATTTTTATAATTTATTATATTTTCTCTCCCTTCAGTATAAGTGTCTGTAAAAGTGTTTTTTAATATAAATTTTAAAATTAAAAAGTAACGCATATGATTAGAAACACAATAACAGAACTGATTTTCTTTTTTGATACACTTTGCTAATTTAAAGGATCATACGACTCTTTAAAATTAAAAAAAAAATGTAAAATAATTATCATTTTTGACTTCTTCTAGCTTTAAAACCATCAGTTTTACAAAAAAAAATTAACATAGAGCAAGCTATTATCTTTACTTATGTGTCTCATTCAATTTTAAAACATAAAAATATTTTTACAAGACAGTTTGGAATAAGAGAGAGTTTTAATAAAAATAATATCAAGGCTAACACGCAATAAATATATAATTAAGTTGAAGATAAAGTTATTCTTTTAAAACATACTACAATATATCAAAATATCTTTGAACTTTAATTTGTATGCATTTAAGATACATACATATTTTTTAAAAAAAGACTGGATGCTAGTGCTTATACAATATAGTTGCCCTCTAGAAAATCGTTAAAGTGTCAAATAAATTTCCTAAATTAATTGATTAGCTTTGCTTTTAAGCAATTTGCATATAATTTCAACACGTTTATAACAAACCAATTTTCTAAAACTGGTAAAAATTAAAAATTAAAATGTTATTGTTTATTTTAAAATTTTTCAGTTAATGTTTTTATAGGAGCTAATTTTAAAATGTCTATTCTCATGATTTTTCATATAATCGGGTTATTCGTATCTTTAGATAATTTTTTAAAACTTATATTAAGAAATATATTGTTATGAGCATATATAGAATATACTAAGAGGAAAAATTATAAAATTAGGAAATTGTACATAATTTTTTGTAAGAAGAGTTAACAAAATTACCATTAGTACTATCTCTTCAAAGATCAAAGTTATTCTTTTCTCAGGATTACAGTGTTGTCAATTTAAAGATAAGGTGCTGCCATCCGGCGGTGTCCCGTTGAGTTAATATACGTTGAGATTCTTCGGTAAATAAATATTTTCACTAACACAAAATTTTTAAGGCTACAATACTTCTTTTACTATTTAAAACGCTTTGTTACAACTGCAAATATATCAGTATCTTAGTGTGGCAATTTAGTAGACGGGTGTTGATATATCCGTTATATTGAGAATTTCCTTTATATTTTATTGCAGATTGCAAATGGAAGAGCAAAACTAAATATCACTACTGTCTTCCATATATAATTTCAGTATTTTTTGATAACAGTCTTTGAGTAACCTAAGATAATTACATACGTTTATATATCCCCGACGACAAAACTAGTCAAGTTTTCACTGACTGATGAATCAAATTGAATGGTAAAGTTTTCTTATACGTTACACTCAAAACTGTCAAAATTGATCTAAGTATATATATATATATATATATATATATATATATATATATATATATATATATATATATATATATATATATATATATATATATATATATATATATATATATATATATATATATATATATATATATATTATATATATATATATATATATATATATATATATATATATATATATATATATATGTATATATATATATGTATATGTGTGTGTGTATATATGTATATATATATGTATATATATGTATATATATATATATAACATATATGTGTATATAAGTATATATATATATATATATATATATATATATATATATATATATATGTGTGTGTGTGTGCATATAAATATGTATATACATATATATATATATATATATATATATATATATATATATACATATATATACATATATATACATACATATACATATATATATATATATATATATATATATATATATATATATATATATATATATATATATATATATATATATATATATATATATATATATATATATATATATATATATATATTACTCCTTAAGTGTATACATTTTTCTTTCGATATATTTCCGAAGTTCTCAGCATTTTCAGAACATTATCTGTTTTAAATATTTCTCATGCAAACAAAGCAGACTCTATTGCAAATACGAAATGGGGGTAGGGTGGGCAATCCGTTTTTCTCCCGCGCTTTTCTCCTATATCGATTATAAAAACGTTTATATCGATTTCACATTATCGGCTCGCAAAATACTAAGATCCAAAGCAAGACAGAATGCAAGTAATAAAGCGATTAGCGAAAGGGGAGGGAAAAAGGAGTGTTAGAGGATGAAAAAAAAATATATATATGCATTTTTGAATCTTTCGTTTTCAGAATGTGTATTTTAAAACTTAGGAAGAGGCATTTATTTCTTTTGATTCCCTCTCTTAATGTTAAATATTGCTTAAAAATTATTTTTTTACTCTTCAATAAAGGGGTAAAAAATTAGTTTTAAACGGCAAACGCGTTAAAGGCGGAGGAGATTTGCTTATTGATTTTGAAATGCATCGTTTTTTAATGGCTTTTTTTTCTTTCTAGATCATCTTCCTAATGCTTACATTAGCATAGCAGCAGTGGTGTAAGTCATCGCTACACAATTTCATGCGGGTGAAAATTTGTTTCCTAGAATGGCTCTTGAATTATTCTATAGGAAGAGTTAAATTATAAGAATTGTTGGTTTAAAGTAAAGTGTGTGTTTATTAGCTAAGATATTCAATTTACTAAAAATGTATCTCTAAAAAAACAGTGAACATTTGGCTGTATGTATGAGTGTTACCCGCTATGTAGATTACTATATTATTATTCAATAATTCCTGATAATTGACTTTTTGCTTCATTAATATCAGAAACTAAATAAGTCAAAATAAATTTTCTACACTGGTGTGAAAAACTTCAGCAACAGGTGGTTTTTTCCATAACTCCACGTGAAATTATCTGAGAGATATGAAATTCAGAAATAAGGGAGAACATTATGTACGTAAAGGATGACGAAAGCATCTGCTCTGGAAAAGGATTACAATGCATACGGTATGGAATCAAACAAAAATATGCTTTACAGAACGCATAGTATCTTGACTCATGATTGTCTATCGAAGAGGAAGAACAACAAGCAGATGTTCTTTAACATAGGATCCTTAATATGTCCTCCTCTATTGCAATGGTTGCTTTGCACTGTCTCCGCATACTCAGTACCAGCTGGTCAAAATTTCTTGCGTAGAGGTGCCCATTCCGCAATTAGAATCTGTTTGAGTTGTTGGGTGTTCTCCGAAGGATGTAAGAGTGCTGTAATGCGTTTCTCCAAAGCATCCCACATATGTTTGATGGGATTTAAATCAGAGGAGTACGCTGGCCATTTCATTCTAATGATAGCTTCCCTTTCCAGTAGCTCCTCAACAGCAAGAATCTTCATTTTTATGCATTGTCATCCATAAAAATGAGGTCTCGGCCAATAGCACCTCGGAACTGACTCACATGGGGAAGGAGTACCTCCTCACAATAACGATCCCCGGTTACAGAAGCTCTGTCGAAAACGTGGAGTTCGGCAGCATAATGCCTCCCCAGACAAGAACTCCAGGACCACCGTAACGATGTCTTTCCTTGGTGTTCCTTGGATAAAACTGGGTCCCGACCTCTCTCCAAATCAAAACGCGTTGAGAATAGCTTCTGGTACTGAACTGACTCTCATCCGCCAAGAGGACACGACTCCATTGATCAGTTTTTGTGATCTCTACACCACTGTAATCAGTGGCGTCGCTGGCCAACTTCCAACGACGGGAGGCAGCGTTCAGGACAGCGGGTAATTAGGCCCCCTTTGTGAAAGCAACTATATTAGTCAAAATAAACTCTCTATATCGCTAACTTAGTAGGATACTTTGTTGTTTCTTCAATTTATTTGAAAGGCCTTTAAATTTATGTCTGAAGGTCTCGAGATCTTGAGTCTCGAGCAGGGCAAAGTCCAAAGATTAATATTGTCTGTGACCCTTAAAATAGGTTCGGGGTTGCATTTTCCACCAAGTTCCCAAACGATACTTCTGATGGTGGCAAATCAAGCCAACACCTTTAACTCTTTGCTTCTACAATATCAGCAACTAAATTAATCAAAATAAAATTTCTACATCTATAACTTAATAGAATATTAAGTTGTTTCATCAATTTAAGTGAGAGGCCTTTAAATTTATGTCCGAAGGATCGAAAGCTTATGACGTTGGACTCGAGTAGGGTAAAGACCAAAAATTAATGTTAGCTAGGATCTGTAAAATTTATTAGTGGTTACATTTTTCCAAGTTCTCAAATGATACCCAAAAAATTAAAGGTGAAGGCCACCACCTTTAACTTTTTCCTCAACAATATCAGAAACTAAATTAGTCAAAATAAATTTTCTGTATCTCTAAATTAGTAGGATACTTTCTTGTTTAATAAATTTATTTGAAAGGCCTTTAAATTCATGTCCGGTTATGGTCTCGAGACTCGAGCAGGGCAAAATTCAAAGATTAATACTGACTGCGCCCCGTAAAATAGGTTCGTGGTTACATTTTCCTCCAAGTTCCCAAACGATACCTCTAATGGTGGGAGGCCAAGATGCCACCTTTAACTTTTTGCCTCAAGAATATCAGCAACTAAATTAGTCAAAATAGATTTTCTATATCTCTAACTTAATAGCATACTTAGTTGTTTCATCAATTTATTTGAGAAACTTTTAAATTCATGTCCAACGGGTTATGGTTTCGAGGCTTGAGCAAGAAAAAGGCCAAAAATTAATCTTGGCTGTGAAACGTAAATTAGGTTCGGAGTTGCATTTTCCTCCAAGTTCCCAAATAATACCTCTGGTAGTGGCAGGTCAATCCACCACCTTCAAATTTTTTCTTCAACAATATCAGCAACTAAATTAGTGAAAGTAAGTTCTCTATATCCCTAAATTAGTAGGATACTTTGTTGTTCCTTCAATTTATATGAAAAAGTTCTTTAAATTCATGTCCAAAGGGTTATGATTTCGAGGCTAGGGCAGAGCTAAGTCCAAAGATTAATGTTGACTGTGCCCCGTAAAATAGGTTCGTGGTTGCATTTTCCTCTAAGTTAACAAACGATATCTCTGGTGGTGGCAGGCCAAGTTACCATATTTAACTTTTTACCTCAACAAAATCAGGAATTAAATTAGTCAAAATAAATTTTCTATATCTCTAACTTAATAGCATACTTAGTTGTTTCATCAACTTATTTCAGAGACCTTTAAATTCATGTCCGAAGGGTTATGGTCTCGAGACTCTAGCAGGGCAAAATCCAAAGATTAATGCTGACTGTGCCCCGTAAAATAGGTTCGTGGTTACATTTTCCTCCAAGTTCCCAAACGATACCTCTAATAGTGGCAAGCCAAGCTACCACCTTTAACCTTTTGCCTCAAGAATATCAGCAACTAAATTAGTCAAAATAGATTTTCTATACCTCTAACTTAATAGCCTACTTAGTTGTTTCATCAATTTATTTGAGAGACCTTTATATTCATGTTCGACGGGTTATGGTCTTGAGGCTCGAGCAAGTTTAAGGCCAAAGATTAATATTGGCTGTGCAACGTAAAATAGGTTCATCGTTGCATTTTCCTCCAAGTTCCCAAATGATACCTCTGGTGGTGTCAAGCCAAATCTAGGTCTCTTCTCCATTTTCTTTGTTTCTAAATTAAGAGACTTTCTTTTAGAAAACTTGTTCTTTCACCCTTGTGATGCTCTTTAAAATGAAAGGCGTACTTAATTCAAGTAACCTCTAGCACACGAGCTTAAATTGTCCAAATAGCAATAGTAATACAAACAGTTCGAACAACCTATCTTTTTCAAAGTATTATTTCAAAGTAATTCTTATATTAAAATATTTTTGTATGTTATTCATATCATTTTAATATGTATATCTTTCTATTAAGAATTAAATAAATATTACAAATTAATTTAAAAAGCCAGCATATGTAGTTTAAAAATTTAAATCAAACATGAAATCATTAAGAAATAAAGGTAATTAAAAATGGTTAAGGGAGGGGAATTTTAACTATTTTTTATTGTCGATCTCCAATTTAGTTAAAACTAAACACAAAACTTCTTTCAGTGATGTTCCTTTCATTAACCAGTCAACTAGCTACTTCAGTGACCCCACGTTCAGCCAATTACAATTAAGGAAATGTAATTAAAATTTCTATAGTCTTGCCCAGGGGTGGCTAATTGGTGTTTGTGGTGCAATTTTCGAAATTTATAATGCCGCACTTATTACTGTAAGTTAAATATTATTCAGGTGATTTATTGATACTTTTTATAGATATTATGTATATTTCTTTATTCAAGTCTACTAGCCTCCCCCTTTGACCTCCTTAAAGTCCCTTATTTGCCTCTGAACCCTGTACCGCCCTCGTGCAAGACTTTGGTGTCCAAAAGGGGGTGCTATGTCCTTCATAGGAATCGATATATGATTAAAGAGACTGTGCTTTATTTCATTTCTAAAATGAAAGCCATGCTCTTTTAAAATTTAAATTTTATATTAACTATTTGATTATATTGCATATCCACACTAAAAATAATTTTAAACATAAAATAAACTTATTTTTACAAATGATTAACAGCTCAGTCGGTAAAGGCAACGATTTAGTAATAATTTAGTAGCGATCCGCTATCAAAATGTGTTACCTTTCATTACTATATTTTGATAGAATTTTTTTTTATAAAAAAGTAATAAATAAATAAGCTTTTAAAAATGGAAAGAAAGAAATAAATAAAGATCAGAAAAATAAAAGAAATGAGAAGTTGAATTAAAGTTTTTTATAAATTCTTTAAGTTTCTGTAGATCATATCGACTATTGTCGATTCTTTAATAATAGTTCTCTAAAGAATCATTAGCTCTTCTTTTTGTTTTTTTGTTTTTAGGAAACATCTATAATTTTGGGTAAAGTGGTGTGAGTCTGTGGGTAAATGATTACATTTGAGGCCTGACGTAACATCTAGTAGTTTATTTTTCTTTCCTTTGTATCAATCCGTACTCTATATAATTATAAATCTCAATTTAACGTGTATTAACGCTGTGGGACATAACTTAAAAATTATTAGCTGTAGAATATTGAACTTTTGTGCCTAGGACTACTATAACATCTAGTTATACTCTTCCTCTTTGGATTGCAATCGGCACTTTGTATTATGAAAAATTGCCGGTTTGAAGCAGGTAAAACAGAAAGATATCTATGTATTCACAGGCAGATGAATCAATATTTTAAGCCTATTAATAATAGTTACAAGTTTTATTAATGGACTTTTGATAATATTTGAAACTACTATTATTGGATCAGTATTTAATTATCTTAATATTTATATGTATTTTTGCATAAGATATTATCTTCTTCTATAGCACTACAGTCTTCTATAGGCCAGGACTGTCTCTAAAAGTTTCTTCCATCTGGAACCATCCGCAGTCACAGTTCTCCACTGGTTGACTGCAATTTCATGCAACGTTTTCTCAACCAAATCAATCCACCTGGTGTTTGGTCTACCTCTTTTCCTTTTTCCATCAACTGTATATACTCCATAAAATATTATACGAGTAATAACATAATAATAACTTTATATAATAATACGTATAAATATTAAGATAATTCTGATGCCGTGTCGTACAATCGAATAAAAAGATGTTCATAATTTAATATTCTTACAAGGAAGTCATGTACTTCATGACTAACATGAGACTTTTTTTCAATCGGTATACATATTTTATGACATTTTTAAAATATACTACTTGTAATGACAAAATTAAATGTTTTTTATAATTCGAGTGTTAATTAATAAATTGTAAAAATTTCATTCTAATAGGAGCGGAACATTTTATTTTGTGATAAATTGAAACCAAGCATTAAAAGTGTATCAAAAAAATGTAGAGATTTTAACTGTGGATAGGTCAGCTTAAATGGGCTTTTGAAAAATATAAACTAAAAAAATTAAAGTATAATATTTCGTGATATTTGTTAATTTAATATAGCATTCAACTAAAGTAAAAGTACTTACGTTAGTACCTTATATTGATGGGGTTCTCTGATTCTGATTTATTACTAACACAAACCCCTATTCAAATCGCAGGGAACGGTTCCAAATTCTAGCTGGCCAACCGCACGAAAAATACACCACTTTTCCTTCGTCATGCCATTTATTTATTATTCTGCCGAAGAAGCAAGGCAACGACTAGTCTTAACATCATAGAACATAATACATAGAAATATTAAGATGATTCTGATTACGTATCATGCAATCGAATAAAAAAATGTTCATAAATTAATATAATTACAAGGAAGTCATGTATTTCAATGAGATTTTTTTCAATCGGTATATAAAATTTATGTTATTTTTAAAAATATACTTCTTGGAATGGTAAAGATAAATAGGTTTTTTAACACATTGTGTGCGGGTACATTTCGCAGCGGAATTGTACCGGGAGAGGTCGTTTTGCGGATAAATTTAGTTATTCAGTTAAATCTCAATAGATCTAAAATTATTTAATTTTTCAACCAACTTTTCGTATTTTATACTGAATTATAGAAACATATATATAAATAGAAATATATATATAGATAACAACCATAAGATTTTTGTAAACAAAAAAAATATTTTTTAGTGGATAAATTTATAATAGTATTTTAAATATGAAAAATCAGATAGAAAGAGTAGTATATAGTTTTAATTTTTTCCGTTCTGTGGTTCTGCATCGACTGATGTAAAAACTAGTTTTTATTTGTCTAAATTTTTCCAGAATCTATGTAGTAGACAAGAGCATTCGGCTTCGTTTTCCTGTATATATCGTTATTTTTGTGCCCACAAACAAACCATGTTGTTACACTAACCAGTACTAGTGCGTAACCCGCTCTCAGTTATCAATCTTCAGAAAACGTACTAGTACTTGACCCACGTTCAAGTATCAATCGCCAGAAAACGTACTAGTACGCGTCCTGCATACAATGTGTTAAAATTTAAATTTATGTATTAAGAAATTGAATTTTTGTTTTCTAGATAACCAACACACACATTGACATGTGTGTGTTTGTATTATTTTATACAGAACAGACTTATATTTGCAACTCTATAATAGAGGGATATATATTAGAACATATTAATATATTGATATTTGGTAAACGATATATCACAGTATTAAAATTCATGTACTAGTACATGTCCTGCATACAATGTGTTGATAATTCGAGCGTTAAATAATAAATTGTAAAAATTTCATTCTAATTGGTGCGGAACATTTTAATTTGTGATAAATTTAAAAAAAAAGCATTAAAAATGTATCGAAGCAATGTAGGGATTTTAATTGTGGATGGATCTCCTTAAATGTCCTTTTCAAAAATATAAACAAAAGAAATTAAAATATAATATTTATGAAGTGTAATAAATAAGCTTTTAAAAATGGAAATAAATAAATAAATAAAGATCAGGAAAATAAAAGAAATGAGAATTAAAATTTTTTTTTAAATGTCGATCAGTTTGTTACCATATCGAATGTTGTTGATTCTTGTATAATTGTTCTCTAAAGAATCATTAGCTCTTCTTTTTGTTTTTGTTTTTACGAAACAAATATAATTTTCAGTAAATTAGTGTGGGTCTGTGGGTACTTACCCACAGACCCACACACTTATAATGGGACGTTGCCAAATGAAGCGAGCAAAATTATTTTCTGACATCCCCCCCCACCGCATCGACTCTAGATCTTTCTCTCTCGCTTCCTAACCCCCTTTACTCCAGTCTTAATTCAGCCAGGGGCATCATCAGCCAGGGCTACGGCTTTCCAACTCTCATTTCGTGGAAAATAAAAATTTCCCTTCACAGGGAATAAAAAAAAGAGGCCCATATTCGAAATAAAAATAAACTCCTGTTTTCTCCAGCTTTAAAGTGATTTATTTTCCAGATAAGATCTAAAAACAGGGACAGAAAAAATTACATAGATATAAAAAAAAAAATTCGGGGAAATAATAGGGAAAAAATTCCCCTCACGCCGTAGTGATGTATATATCTATACCAAATACTTGTTTATTTATTGTTTTTTTCCTTTTCTTTATTGTGCTGTCTTGATAGAAAATAATGGACGGTTTCGGCGCTATCAATCAAGATTTTTTTTTCTACTTTCTTCTTCGACTTTTTTCTTTTTGTAATAAAAAAATACTTTTCTTATCTTGTCTTTTTAAGTATAGGAGGTTAGATTCTATGGGTGTAAGATGAAAGTGCGGTAAAGAGAAAGTGTTGTTTGGCCTAATTTATTACTTTTCAACTGTTCGAAAAAGACTTCAACGTGTTGCAGAAAATCGGCACAATGTTATTCAGCTTTCAAGCATTACTATTAGAAACTTGGAGTTTCACTTTTATAATCTGTATAGATTTGCTTATTACTGATATGTTTTTACAGATATGAAAATCAACACAACGTTATTCAGCTTTTATGCGTTTAACTATCAGAAACTTCGAGTTTTACTTTTATATTCTGTATACTTTTGCTTATTACGGATATATTTTTACGGTTATGAAAATTGATAAAATGCTATTCAGATTTCAAGCGTTACTATTAGGAACTTCAAAGTTTACTTTTATAATCTGTATAGTTTTGCTTATTATGGATATGTTTTTACAGATATGAAAATCAACACAACGTTATTCAGCTTTTATGCGTTTAACTATCAGAAACTTCGAGTTTTACTTTTATATTCTGTATAGTTTTGCTTATTACGGATATATTTTTACGGTTATGAAAATTGATAAAATGCTATTCAGATTTCAAGCTTTACTATTAGGAACTTCAAAGTTTACTTTTATAATCTGTATAGTCTTGTTTATTACAGATATATTTTTATTGATATGAAAATCGACACAATGTTATTCAGATTTCAAGCGTTACTATTAGAAACTTCGAGTTTCACTTTTATAATCTGTATAGTTTTGCTTGTTATGGATATATTTTTATACGATTCACCTTGAAAAACTAACAGTAAGAATTTTAAGAAAAACATGCTTTTATCATGTTTATGTATATATATATATATATATATATATATATATATATATATATATATATATATATATATATATATATATGTTATATATATATATGTATATATATATATTATATATATATATATATATATATATATATATATATATATATATATATATATATATATATATATATATATATATACGTAACAGTAGGTTCCCTCTTAGACGGCTATTTTTAACACATTGTGTGCGGGTACATTTCGTAGCTGAATTGTACATGGAAAATCTAACATATTATTCTATGAATAAGATAAAAATAAGATTTTTAGAACTGAGAAAGAAATAAACAGTATGAAGAAAATTCAGAAATTGAGAACAAAATGTGAATTTTAAGAAATATTCAATATGACTGCTCGTCCTTATAGATGAAGAGCTGCGATTTCAAACATGATAAAATATTATTAAAAAAAAGAGAGCATATTTATTTTGTTGTATCTCATCTTTAAATTGTATATGACTGCTCCATACAACTGATTAGGTTTAAATAAAAGTTTTAAAAATATACATGTTTAAAATTTATTAAAATGGATATCCTAGCAAAAATTAGTAAAAGAATGCACCCATAAACTGCAATTTTTTTGTTTCTTTATTTGTCAGTTCATGAATAATATCTGTTAATTCCAAATTTTTACACAATTTTGTTCAATTGCTAATTAATAATATCTAACAAAATAAGGAGACAGTACAACTTGGTATCAAAATTATACATAATAACTTACATTTTACCAGTTCTTATAAGACTGCTTGGATTTTTTTAGTTGTCATTTTTGAATATATTTCAAGTAAGAATTCCTTTAGAATTGGACTTAACAAATTGTGTGCGGATACATTTCGCAACTGAATTGTACCGGAAGTGGGCGTTTTGCGCGTAAATTTAGTTATTCAGTTAAATATCAATTGATCAAAAATTATTTAATTTTTTAAACAACTTTTCGTATTTTACATGTTGAAATATTTTGAGAATTGTATAGAAGAAAAAACACAGTGGTAAATTAAAACACACACATATATTTATGAAAATGCTACTAGTAACAATCAATACCGTAACACATTGTTTGCGGGTACATTTCGCAGTGGAATTGTACCTGGAGCTGGTGTTACACTTAAAAATTGTCTATTTCTTTTAAAACCCTACAGCGAGCTTTACCAATAAAATTAAATTTACTTTTAAGAAATTTGTCTTAATTTAGTTATGTAGAATACAAAATTTTATAAAATAAATTCAATTAAAAAATTTAAACTCTAAAATAATTCTGAAATAAAAGGTGTATTTGTCTTATAAATTTCGAGAATAAAAAATAATATTATCACATTGTGTGCGGGTACATTTCGCAGCGGAATTGTACCGGGAGCGGGCTTTTTGAGCGTAAATTTAGTTATTTAGTTAAATCTCAATAGATTAAAAATTATTTAATTTTTAACCAACTTTTCGTATTTTATATTGAAATATATAAGCAAATATATAAATAGAAATATATAAATAACAACCATAAGATTTTTGTAAACAAAAAATATATTTTTTAGTGGATAAATTTATAATAATATCGTAAATATGAAAAATCAAATAGAAATAATAGTATATAATATTATATAATTTTTTCCCGTTCTGTGGTTCCACATCGACTGATGTAAAAACTAGTTTTTATTTGTCTAAATGTTTCCAGAATCTATGTAGTAGACAAGAACATTCGGCTTCGTTTTCCTGTATATACCGTTATTTTTGTACCCACAAACAAACCATGTTGTTACACTAACCCGTACTAGTACGTGTCCCGCGCTCAAATGTCAATCGTCAGAAAACGTACTAGTACGTGTCCCGAATACAATGTGTTAACTACATCCCTGCTTAAAATGCTGGTAATTAATGTATGTAAAAAATGAAAAATAAGTGAAAAATTACAACTTGAAAATTCCTTAATTATGTATTTTAAGCATTGGAAACTTATTACCTTACTAAGCATTGGGACTTATGAAATGTAGAATAACAGGCATCAGTTTCCTCCACTGAATTCCTTCCCCTTCCTAAGTCAGGAAATGATTTTCCGTCCTTTAAATAGGGGTTGGTGTTAGTAATAAATCACGATCAGAAAAACCCATAAAAATAAGGTACTATCGTAGGTACTTTTACTTTAGTTGAATACTATATTAAATCCCTAAATATCACCAAATATTATACTTTTATTTCTTTAGTTTATATCTTTTCAAAAGGACATTTAAGGGGACCTATCCACAGTTAAAATCTCTACATTTTTTTGATACACTTTTAATGCTTGGTTTCAATTTATCACAAAATAAAATGTTCCGTTCCTATTAGAATGAAATTTTTACAATTTATTTTACAATTTATTAATTAGCGCTCAGACTATAAAAAACTATTTACGTTTGTCATTCCAAGAATAATTTTTTTTAAAAATACCATAAAATTTATATACCAACTGAGCAAATCTCATGTAAATACACGACTTCCTTGTATATTAAATTATGAACATCTTTTTATTAAATTGCATGATACGAACTCAGAATTTTTTAAATATTTCTGTGCATTATTATATAAGGATATCATGTTATTAAACAGAAAAAAGACTAAAAGTTTAAAACAACGAATGATATGCAAATCTCTTGTAATAAATTGACACATTTAATACATGTTTACTTTAACTATAAAAGAATGCATTTCCATCAACTTATTCGTATATCTTTTTTCGTCCTCCGATTGAACCAGAATTCCTCTTAACCAGATTTATTCCTGCCCCAGTTAGTTCTGTTAAAAGGTAATATACTGTAGGATAATAATAATAATAATAAGTAAACTAAATTATCATTGTTGTACATCGGGATGAAAAAAGCGTCTACCAAAGAGCTTAACATTTTCCATTTCTTATGAATAAACTAATTACTTTACAATATTTCAATGTAGTTCAAGAGATACTGGAAACTTAATAGGACTTTGTACCTATTGAGGCCACTTTTACTGACCATCTGACATTTCTATCAATTACAAATCCTGAGATAAAAATAGTTTACATTAATGTAGAATTGTTGTTGAATGATTAAATGTGAAGGTTAAAAGAATGACGTCATAATGCTAGAAAAAACTTTATTTTCATATACTTACAATGTGATAAATTGATGAATATAATCATCCCCTTCTCTTAAACGGAGAAAATAGGGCTTAAAATAATGGCATTAAAAGATCAAAAAGGGGAGAAGAGATGGATTTCGAACGTTTTTGAATTCGCTTTGAATTTTGCGAACGCTAACTTACCAAGAATCCAATATGGATGCCTCTATTCATTCCAGGTCCAACCGCTTCATAAATT
The DNA here is from genome assembly GCA_032207245.1 of Pardosa pseudoannulata. NCBI lineage: Eukaryota > Metazoa > Arthropoda > Arachnida > Araneae > Lycosidae > Pardosa > Pardosa pseudoannulata. The sequence goes on along the minus strand of CM063500.1, from coordinate 83,872,652 downwards.
CGAGGACAGACGAACAGATAACTTAGGCTATTATATTATAGGAGATTTTAAAATCCTATTGCATTAGGATACTGTAACAATAAGTTACATTCGGTTCAGCTTTTTTACCTCTTTCCGCTAGCCATCGTCAAAGACATACAGAACAGGACCGCTTTGAACTAGAAGAAACTTCAGACTTCTCCCAACCAATAGAAGGGCCCGTTGGTTTGGCGCGATTCTGACCCCTCCGTTCTTGAGTGAACCCCTGTTTTTTCTCCGCGGGGCAGTCTGATTTTTTTAGAGGACAAGGTTGTTACCAGAGGAAAGAAGAGGGTGAACGCTGCTGGCATCCGCGGCTTGTGGGATAGACATTTTTTGGAGCGACACGAGAAAAAGGAAAAGAGACGCCATGTTTTTGCGAGTCGAGAGGAGTCTTCCATATCTATAAATGATAAGTTGTATTCCAGTTGTATTCCTTAGACATTTAATTGTATAAAATCATTTAATCAAGACATATTTGTCAAGGTGGTTTATTAATGAGTATTAATTTCTTCTTTCTCAAACACTAACCCAACGTAACATTATTTATACAGGTACTTATTAGAAGTATACATACATAAGAAAACCTGTACCGTAATTTTTCACGTATAGTTCGCGAACTATCTATGTTTAACCCTTAATTTGGCTAAGTCTGACCGCTACACCGGACATGTATATTTATAACTACTTTTATAATATAATTGTCAGTATTCGCCACAGCGGACATTAATTATCTCAAAAATGGAAAATGATATATTTTTTTATTCATTTTACAGAGATCCTAATGTCTATACAGACATGGGAAAATAACAGAAATTAAAAAATATTTGAAAAACATCTCGTCAAATTAAGGGTTAAAAAGCAAATTTCTTCAGCCGAAAATTATCTGCCTGTGTGGACTATGTGCTGGTTGTTATTGCTCAAATCATCAAAATCGGAAGGAGGGGGGGAAGCACGTCACGCGAAGGGCCGATGATCAAATGCAAACAAAAGTACGATTCACCAGACGCCAAGAAAACATCTTATCGTATCGGTAATAAACCATGAAAAAAATACAACCCATAAGCAGAACGAATCAGTAGTAGAAAGTAGGGCAATCTTAAATTGTGTCCTGGAGTACTGGAAAATATCGATAGTCACTATTTACAGCTCCGATTGACAACACCGAGTGGATGGGTTCAAGATCGAAGGTTGAGGGTCGAAGGTCATTTCACCACGAGGATCACTCGTAACAGTGTTTCATTTTCAAAGTTTTGATTTGCTGTAATATTGGTCATTCATTATACATTTAAAACATCTTCATAGTTTTACTGCTGATTTCAAGTTGAAAGTAATTCAGCAGGTCGACATTGAGTTTAACGAGAAAGCAGTAAGAAACTGACGCAAGCAAAAGGAAACATTAAAAATATGAGATGAAAGCGATCCAATCATTGTGGAAAAATACAATGACCTGCAAGAAGAGATTTACATAGCTGGGTTCTCTAAAAGAGAAATGTAGACCCCTCTGTTTCTTCAGTTAAAATTCGTCTTCGAGCCTATGGCAGAAGAAATGATTTCAAATTTTAAAGGTGGAATTAATTGAGTCTAATCCAGATTTTTCGGCACTCTACTGTACTTAGGTTTTTATTCTTAAAATGATTTAATATTGTCATATTAAATACATATTTTTGCACGTATAGTCCACGGACTATCTAGAGTTACGGACCATCTGATGATTTATGAAATATTTTAATTAAAAGGTCATGTCGGTGGACTATACGGTATGAAATTACGGTAGTTTTATTGAAGTATCCTTAACAATAAACAATGTCGCCCTCCGCATACAATTTCTGGCTATGGCCCTGAAAACAATACATAAACGTTTGGTTAGATTTTTGTAGTCTCCATTCTCCAAGGGTAGAAGTATTCATCAGTTCTACAACTCCGCATGCTTTACATAGTTCATGGAATATCTCAATATTTATTGAGGAATTTATAGCTGCTCCTATACCAAAAGTACCGAATACCACAAATATTCTTTTATTCCTCCTAAATTTCTCTTGCCAGCCCTTAGTCTCCTCTTAAGACCTGTCATGCCAAAGAATCTGACATGTTTGGGAACAGAACAAAACAAAACAAAAAAACCAAACATAAAAATAATCTCCCCCCCCCAGAAAAAAAAGAAACTTTCAACCACCACTAGGCCGCAATAATATTAAAAATTTTTCATTGTCAATGAAAAAAGATGTTCTATATAATGATAATAATAAACGCCGGTTTTGGATCAAAATCGAAAGTTACACGATCGTCTGCCTCCCTTGCTCCAACCCTCCTCCCTTCTTTTTTTTTTCCAAGGGAAATAAATAAATAAATTGAAAAGTCGAAAGAATGTCGCCGAATCGAACGAAGGGAAGGGATAAAGAGATAGAAAAGTGAGCCCCAAATCGAATCCTCCCGTCATCAATTATTCGATTTTTGCCACTTGGCTGGGGACGTTTCGAGTCTGTTTTGCGTCACCAACGACTTTATATCATATTTTTTTTCTCCATGGTTTTTCTTTGGGGGTTGAGACCCCCTTGTAGCTCTTTCCCACTGGCATAGGTTCAAGAACAGGAATGGTGGGTGCGGAAAATGAATCTTTTCCACCGAATTCGAGAAAGGAAAAAAATGGGGTAAAGGGGGAGAAAATAATAAAAAAAGAGGTAGGAGAAATTTAAGGGAAGAGGGAAGTTAACTGTCTGGCGTTTTAACCGCTAGATGGGTTCTGGGTTGGCTCTGCTTATCTTGATTTGGCGGGGAAAACATCTAAATACAGTTTGAAAATGTGGGGTATTTTCACTTATTTTCCCATTAAAGAAATTCCTCGTTGATATGTTTTATTACTTATACATCAAAAAGTATTAACTGTTTGTAATGTTAAATCAGTTATTTCATAACTAGACTTTGTTTCACAGGTAAAATTAAACACAATATCTCACTTAAAATAATAGTTTTGTATAAACGTTTTTTATGAATTAGATAGTTTTAAAAATTTAATTTAATTCTCAATTACTATTTATTATACATAAATACCTTTACATACTTTAAAGCATTTGTCTAATACCCAGATAAATTTCAGTTTAAATAAGAGTATTTTGTACAAATGCCTTCTAAAATTACATATAATTTAAAAAATCTAATTTAATTCTTAAATACTATTACTATGCACAAATACTTTTGCAGATTTAAAAATTTGGTCTAGTACTCGTTGATCTTTTATGTTATTCATACATCAAAGAGCTTAATTTTTAGTAATTTAAAACTAGTTATTTAAATAGCATGCTTTGCACAAATAAGTTTTTAATTATAAACAGCATGTTAGTAGATTAAGTATATTTGGTATAAATGTCTTCTCCTAAAAAAATATACAATTTTAGAAAATTAATTTAGTCTTCAAATATTTTTTATTGTACATAAATATTTTTACAAATCTTAAAACAAAAGCTTAATTCTCATTGATCTTTTAAGTTACTGATACAACAAAATGTGTTGACTGTTTGTAATGTTAAATTAATTATTTCATAATCATACTTTGCTGCATAGATAAGTTCTAATACCTAAAATTTCAGTTGAATTAAGTACATTTGGTACAAATATCTTCTAAAATTACATACAATATAAAAAATTTAATTTAATTCTTAAATACTCTTTATTATACACAAATACTTTTACAGATTTTAAAGCATTGGTCTAGTACTCGTTGATCTTTTATGTTACTCATTACATCAAAAAGTGTTATTTGTTTGTAATTTTAAATTAATTATTTCATCACACTTTGCTGAATAGATAAGTTCTAATCATAACTAAAATTTCAGTTTAAACAAGGATATTTTGCACAAATGTTTTCTAATATTACATACAATTTAAAAGATCTACTTTAATTTTTAAATACTGTTTTCTATGCACAAATATTTTTGCAAATTTCAAAATTTTGTCACGTACTGGTTGATCTTTTATGTTGGTCATACATCAAAAAGTTTAATAATTAATTTATTATTAATTTATTAATTTAAAGTTCTGTAATAAAAAACAAATTATTTAATAACTACTCTGGATTAAATAGATTTTTAATCATAATGAACATGTATGTTTGGTAATAAGTATATTCGGTATAAATGTCTTCTCCTAAAAAAAACATACAATTTTAAAATTTTAATTTTTCCTCAAATATTATTTATTGTACATAAATATTTTTACAAATCTCAAAACAATAGTTTAATACTCATCGATCTTTTATGTTACTCATAACATCAAAAAGTGTTAACTTTTTGTAATGTTAAATTAATTATTTCATAATCGTATTTTGATTCCTAGATAAGTTCTAATAACTAAATTTTCAGTTGAAATTAGAAAATTTTGTACTAATGTCTTTTAAAATTACATGCAATTTAAAAAATTTAATTTAATTCTTAAATACTATTTATTTTACACAAATACTTTTACAGATTTTAAAACACTGTTCTAATACTCGGTGATTTTTTATGCTACTCTTACATCAAAAAGCGTATAATAATACACTAAAACATGTAAAAAGTGTATAAAGAGTACAACTGTTTGTGATACTAAATTATTATTTCATAATAATACTTTTCTGCATAGATAAGTTCTAATAACTAAAATTTCAGTTGAAATAAGAAAATTTTGTACCAATGTCTTCTAAAATTACATTAAAAGATCTAATTTAATTCTTAAATACTGTTTATTATACACAAATACTTTTACAAATTTTAAAGCATTGGTCTAGTACTCGTTGATCTTTTATGTTACTCTTAAATAAAACAGTTTAATTTTAGTAATTTTAAAACTAATAATGTAATTAGCATACTTTACACAAATAAGTTTTTAATCATAAACAACATGTTAGTAGAATAAGCATATTTGGTATAAATGTCTTCTCCTAAAACATTAAAAATTTAATTTACAACTTTAAAAATTTAATTTAATTTTCAGATATTATTTATTATACATAAATATTTTCACAAACGATAAAACAAATTTTAATACTTGTTGATCTCGTATGCAACTCATACATCAAAAAGTGTTAACTGTTTGTAATATTAAATTAATTATTTCATAACTAAACTTTGGTTTATAGGAAGAATTATAAACAATATCTTACTTAAAATAATATATTTTGTATAAACGTCTTTTATGAATTAGAGAGTTTTAAAACTTTAATTTAATTCTCACTTACTATTTATTGTACACAAATACTTTTACATATTTTAAACTCTTGTTCTAATACTCGTTGATCTTTTATGTTACTCATACATCAAAAAGTTTAATAATTAATTTATTATTAATTTATTAATTTAAAGTTTTGTAAAGTAATTGTTTGTAATATGAAATTATTTCATAACCAGACCTTGTGTCATAGGTAGTTCTTATCACAAATAACATCTGAGTTGAAATAAGTATATATTTTGTATAATTTTTTTATATTACATACAATTTTAAAAATTTAGTTTAATTCTAAAATACTGTTTATTAAACACAAATACTTTTACATATTTTAAAACATTAGTCTAATATTCGTTGATCTTTTATGTTACTCATGCATCAAAAAGTATTAATTGTTTATGATGTTAAATTAATTATTTCATAATCATACTTTTCGCATAGATAAGTTTCAATCATAACAAAAACTTTAATTGAAATAAGTACATTTTGTACAAATGTCTTCTCCTAAAATTACATATAATTTAAAAATTTTAATTTAATTCTTAAATGCTATTTACTATACACAAATACTATTAAGTATATTAACTCATTGGTATAACACTCTTTGATCTTTTATGTTACTCATACACCAAATGATTTAGTATGGTTTTTGTAATGTAAAATGAATTATTAAATTAGTGTACTTTGCATAAATAAATTTTAATCATAAATAACATGTTAGAAAAATAAGTATATTTGGTATACATTCTTATAAAACTACCTGATTTACAAATGATTTTTCCTAAAATTATATAATATAATAGATAGTACTTAATTTTCTAATATTGCTTATTTTTTATAAATATTTTTTAAACAATGATTGATATTTTGATTCAGTTCTAAACTTTCGTTTGTAAAACTTTGTTTTGATTTGATATTACTGAACAAAATTATATTAATATAGAAGCCAAATTCCATATATTTTTTTTTTAATTTTCATGTATCATTTATTATTCATGATAATTATTCTTGAATACAGGAAATTAAGTTTCGATTATGCATTAAATTTTGAATTCTCTGTACAGAGCAGATTTTTCATAACTACCCTGTCTTTTATTTCCCTTTCGAACAAAAACTCCTTATGTCTTGTTTACAAATGATTTCCCACAGAATTATATATAATGAGAGTAACGTTCTGTAGAAAAACGAATGGTAAAATTCTTAGTGACTCCTTTGACATCTTTAAAAGATGGGAATACTTTAGTGATTTATTTAACAATAACCATCCTACCTACTCATTTCGTGAGTCCCCCACTAAATCAAATGGATCTTTAGGTGTCTTCTCCTGATCTAGAAGTGGTTGAGTTACCACTTTAAACTCCGAAGCTAAACAAGGCCTCTGTCCATGATCATATTCCGGCTTAACTTTTGATTTGCAGAGGTTGTCTGACAATAAAATGCATATATGATATAATTTTATCTGTATGCAATGAAGGAAAACTGGCTTCAGATTGGACTCACGGTGCAAATACTCCTGCACATTAACACTAAAAAATACCATATAACAGGTCAAATTACCCATAAGGTGTATGTAAAAAATGCGATGGGAAATGAATTAAGACCCGTTATATGGTATGTTTAGTGTTAAAAGAGAGAAACTACCTATTGCTGTAACTACCTAGGTATTATTGTTTTGAACAACATTTATAAATAACTTTCAACCATTCTGTTTAGTAAATTATCTCCTATGTCTGAAGATATAGTTGGTAAATATGAATGCTATTTTAGGAAGGGAAAATCCTTTTGAAAGTAAATTTTCAATTTGATACACATTCTTGAAAAATCCAGAGAGTTTAACATTGTGCTGCATCGCATTTTTATTGATTTCAAAATAACATTTGATAGTGTTAATCATTGCTTTTTTTAGTGGATTTTGCCAAATAAGGCCTCCGAAACAAACTACTAGAGCTTATTAAGGCTACTCTGACTTCACTCTTTTGTGTAAAGATTTTCGGCAATCTCACAGATTTTTTAGAAATCAGAAATGTTGTAAGGCAGTAATACCAAGGTTAAAAAAAACATAAAAATAAATAAATAATAAAAAAGAGAGACATAAATGTCTATGATAACATCTCAGTACTGGTATTTAAAAAATTTTAAACGTGTATTTAAAATATAAGTTAGGTATGTTATATTTAAAATTTAAGTTATGTTCATACTTGTAAAGAAAGTCATGCTTTTTTTCCACATCAATGCTTAAATATTTTATGGCGAATATATATATGAAGCGCCAACTTTTGGCGTCTTTTCTTACAGTGGCAGCCCTAAAGGGTAAAATCCTTCAAGGGAAAGACATGGCGATCAACCACCGAGTGAATACAGGAATACAGTTACTGAGCACAGATTTCCACCCACCCTCCTCCTTCATTCTCGATATATTTTTCTCTTTTTTCCCTCTTCTTTTTTATCGTAAAATGAAAAATATTACACCTGCACATGCACAGCCCTCCCATAAAGGAATAAAGGAATCTCGATCCAGGCGACTATCATTGATTGCTTGAGATAAATCCGAACCCTTTCTGTTCCGAGGTTCCATACATCTCCAATAAGTGTCTCTCTGTACTTTATACTTTTTATCTCTCTCTGTCTCTTTTTTTTTTCTTCTTGCTTTTGCTCTTAATAGAGTACTATCGAGCTCTCGCGTTCGTTACGGTTACGGAGAGTGGGGAGTTCCAACAAAAGGTTTTCTTGGAGAACACAATGCTTTCAAAGGGAGGTTTAGGCCGTAACTGAGCCTGACTGACTCAGTTACGGTTTCAGTATCGAAGCTTGGGAATCTTTCCATCTGGTCTTAGAGTGACATCATATTAATGACATAAGTTTTGAGAGAACTGCTTATAGTAGTTGAATGTTTGGCAACTTTTACTTTTTATAAGCAGTAATAAACAAAATATATGTTTCAATCTTTTTAAATACCAGTACTCATTAATAGCTTCAGTTAATTTTTCAGTAATTTTTTCAAAGTTATTTAATTTCCTCAAAAGTCAAGTGCTATGTTGTACCATAGTTATCATTATTAATTTCAAAACTCTTCTATTTTTAAGACGTCTCCAGCTTCCTGAATGAGTATTGGTGCAATACAAATGTGTGCCTGTGATGTAAAAGTGTGTTAAACTGTTCTATATTTAATCAGTTCTTATAAGCAGTGTTACATATAGCATATATAGCAGCTATATTTATCAGTTATTATCAGTTTTTATAAGCAGTAATAAGCAAAACATATGTTTCAAAATTTTTTAAATACCAGTACTCGACACTAGCTTCAGTTAGTTCTTCAGTAGTGTTTTCACAGGACTATTACTTAATTTCCTCAAAAATCAAGTACTATGTTTTACCATAGTAATCATTATTAATTTCATATCTATTCTATTTTTAAGATGTCTTCTGCTTCCTAAATAATATTGGTGCAATACAAATGTGTGCCTGTGATGTGAAAGTGTGTTAAATATTTTTGAATTTAAACAGTTATATTATTTAAATTCAGTTATTCATACAATTGGGGATTGAAATCTATTCGTACAATTTTCATACATTTTAATTTTTTTCAATAAATTATTTGCAACATTTTTACTACATAGGGTTTTAGAGTGACATCATATTAATGGCATAAATTTTCAGAGAACTGCTTATGGTAGTTAAATGTTTGGCAACTTTTACTTTTTATAAGCAGTAATAAGCAAAATATATGTTTCTAATGTTTCAAATACCAGTACTAGATACTAGCTTTAGTTAATTCTTCAGAAATATTTTCACAGGACTATTACTTAATTTTCTAAAAAGTCAAGTACTATGTTGTAGCTCGGTCATTATTATTAATTTCAAAACTGTTCTATTTGTAAGATGTCTCCTGCTTCCTAAATGAGTTTTGGTGCAATACATATGTGTCTGTGATGTGAAAGTGTATTAAACTGTTTTATATTTAATGAGTTATATTATTTAAATTCAGTTATTCATACAATTAGGGAATAAAATATATTGTACAATATTAATAATTTTTTTCAATAAATTATTTTCAACATTTTTAATATATAGGGTCTTAGAGTGACATCATATTAATGATATAAGTTTTGAGAGAACTGCTTATGGTAGTTGAATGTTTGGCAACGTTTACTTTTTATAAGGAGTAATAAGCAAAATATATGTTTCAAATTTTTAAGTACCAGTACTCGTTACTAGCTTCAGTTAATTATTCAGTAATTTTTTCAAAGAACTGTTACTTAATTTCCTCAAAAGTCAAGTGCTATGTTGTACCATAGTCATCATTATTAATTTCAAAACTCTTATATTTTTAAGACGTCTCTTGCTTCCTAAATGAGTACTGGTGCAATACAAATGTGTACCTGTGATGTAAAAGTGTGTTAAATATTTCTATATTTAATCAGTTCTTATAAACAGTGTCATATATAGCATATATAGCAGCTATATGTATCAGTTATTATCAGTTTTTATAAGCAGTAATAAGCAAAATATATGTTTCAAATTTTTAAATACCAGTACTCGATACTAGCTTCAGTTAGTTCTTCAGTAATGTTTTCACAGGACTATTACTTAATTTCCTCAGAAATCAAGTACTATGTTTTACCATAGTAATCATTATTATTTTCATATCTATTCTATTTTTAAGACGTCTCCTGCTTCCTAAATGAGTATTGGTGCAATACACATGTGTGTCTGTGATGTGAAAGTGTGTTAAATATTTCTATATTTAATCAGTTATATAATTTAAATTCAGTTATTCATACAATTAGGGAATAAAAATGAAAATGGTAGTTGAATGATTGACAACTTTTACTTTTTTTAAGCAGTTACTTTTACTTGTAATAAGCAAAATATATGTTTCCCATTTTTTAAATATCAGTACTCGATATTCGCTTCAGTTAGTTCTTCAGTAATTTTTTCATAGGACTATTATTTAATTTCCTGAAAAGTCAAGTATTATGTTGTACCTCAGTCATTATTATTCATTTCAAAAATCTTCTATTTTTAAGACGTCTCCTGCTTCCTAAATGAGTGTTGGTGCAATACAAATGTGTGTCTGTGATGTGAAAGTGTGTTAAATATTTCTATATTTAATCAGTTATATAATTTAAATTCAGTTTTCCATACAATTAGGGATTGAAATATATTTGTACAATATTCA
>CM063500.1:83847256-83857256 GCA_032207245.1 Pardosa pseudoannulata | reverse complement strand
CTCAAATACTAATTACTAAATGTATTAAGAAGTAGTTTTATTTGTTCTGTGATTATTCTAAGCTACTCCTTTTTTTAGATTCCTGGAATAAAAACTTTTCTCAAATACTACTAAATGAATTGAGATGTAGTTTTCGTTGTTCTCTGATCATTTTAAGCTACTCCTTTTTTTAGATTCCTGGCATACAAACTTTTCTAAAATTCTACTAAATATATTAAGAAGTAGTTTTCTTTGTTCTGTGATTATTTTAAGCTACACCTTTTTTTAGATTCATGGCATACGAGCTTTCCTCAAATACTACTAAATGTATTAAAATGTAGTTTTCTTTGTTCTGTGATTATTTTAAGCTACTCCTTTTTTTAGATTCTAAGTAGTTTTATAATTTCATACAGCAAACAAAGTATTAAAGTCACAAAAATCTCAATAATCACATCTCGAAGGATATTCTTTTCAACATGGCCGAATAAAAGTCAAGTTTCATTATAATGACCAAACGTACGTACAAGAAACTAATTTTGAAAATTTAAATATCCCTTTTCACCATTGCTGAACTGATTTTTGTCTAGTTTAGTCTTGACGTCTGTAGGTGCGTAAAGTACGAGTATGTATTTCGCCTAGATCAAAAACTATAAGACTTAGAAGATCAGAATTTTATATTTAGGACTATTATAGTGTGTAGTTGTGCACAATCTCTTTTGATTACAATCGCTCGTATTAAGACAAAAGAGTGCGCCTTTCGTTTAATGAGCACTTTTAAGGTCAAAGAACAACTCTTGCTCATGTGGGCCCTTGTAATTTATAAACAGGGACCAAGCAGAGGACCTATAGGCTTGGCCTGCCACCCTCAGACGTATTGTGGGAGAACTTGGAAGACACTGTGACCACGAACATATTTGACGTTCCCCAGTCATCTTTAACAAACACGGTGTATCTTAGGCTGTCTCGAGCTCCAAACCCGTAACCTCCCAGTTACGAGATCGTTGCCTCGGCGACTGAGTCTCCTGCAACTCCTCTATTGACGTTTTCATGTGAAGTTGTAAAAATCTTTTAAAAAACAAAATAAAAATCCCTTTTCTTGTATCAAATAGTTTTAAATGTCTACTTCTTAATTTTCTGGTACGGAGCATAGAAAGCATTAAAATCATGACGAAATATCTATATGACGAATAATCTCAATATATTGAATATTAGTGCTGATGGTCTGCACTAGATGGCAGCACTTGTACTCTACTCACAATAATTTAATTTTAATTTTTTATATATATATATATATATATATATATATATATATATATATATATATATATATATATATATTTATATATATATATATATATATATATATATATATATATATATATATAAGATGCGGAGAAGATCGTCATGTTGTGTTCACATAAGATTTTTTTTGGAGTTAAAGTTTCAAGTCATTTTTCACAAGTTTTTCACTCAGGTTTAAGTATTAGTATGAGCAATCTCAAAATTCCAATCTGCGATTTAATTTTAGTTAATGTTTTTCGAAAATTTTAAAAATATATAATCTATTTAAAAAAAAAAAAAACATCTAAAAAGTAGTTAATTTTTATCTTGGAACGAAAATTCATTTTCACATTTAATCCCAAACTGTAATTATATCGATCTTAATTTATATAAGTTACCTGATAATAAAATGATAAGTTACCTAATTTATATAAGTTATCCTTCTTATATAAGTTACCTGAGATCAGAAATGATCACAAAAGAGTTTCGAAAAAGATACGTAACGTAATGTTTAATTTTGAGTGACTTCATAATTTATCCAAAAATAAATTAGCTTCCAAAATGTTTAAAAATTCTTTTCGATAACATTCTAAATAAATGTATAATATACCTTTCGCTGCAGAATATATATATATATATATATATATATATATATATATATATATATATGTATATGTGTATATATATATATATATATATATATATATATATGTATATATATATATATATATATATATATATATATATATATATATGTATATGTGTATATATATATATATATATATATATATATGTATATATATATATATATATATATATATATATATGTATGTATATATATATATATATATATATATATATATATATATATATATATATATATATATATATATATATGTATATATATATATATATATATATATATATATATATATATATATATATATGTATATATATATATATATATATATATATATATGTATATATATATATATATATATATATGTATATGTATATATATATGTATATATATTTATATATATATATATATATATATATGTATATATATATATATGTATATATATATATATATATATATATATATATTATATATATATATATATATATATATATATATATATATATATATATATATCAATGCAGCCGGTAGAACAGTCAACTATCCTAACACCTTAAAGAGATCGAAGACGTGAGTACTTGATCTCGGCTACTAGCCTGTTACTTGTTACCATCACCCGAAGATCACTGTAACTCAAGGAGTGCAACGTACACGCGAGTAACATTGCCCCCAATGGCACCTCATACTTGCTTTATCTATTTTAAAACTTAACTTTTCAGTGCTTTTGTTTATATGGGACACCAAAAAAATATTTTCTTGTTCAAAATGTTCCGTTTATTATAAATAGCATACTATGGCGTTTTAAAATGACAGCTAATCGCGAATGAGTGAAGACTGCAATATTCCTTTTTTTTCCAATTCCAGCAGATAGAACCGGCAATTATCATTACACCCTAAAGAGATTGAAGACGTAAGTATTCGATCTCGGCTGCAAACCGGTTACTTGTTATTACCACCCAAATAGCACGTGTAACTCAAGGAGTGCAAAGGACACGCGAGTAACATTGCACCCCACTGGGACCTCATAATCCCTTTAACTACTTCAAAACTTCACTTTTAAAGTGCTATGTTTATATATGATACCAAAAAAATCTGTTGCCACAAAATTTTGATTTTATTATTAATAGCATTCTAAGACGTTTAAAATGACAGCTGATCAAAAATGAGGGGAGATTGCAATATTGATTTTTTTCCAGTGCAGCCGGTAGAACAGACAATTATTTTAACAACCTAAAGTGATCGAAAACGTGAGTACTCGATCTCGGCTAAAAACCTGGTAATTCTATTCATCATAAAAAGAGCACGCGTTATTTAAGGAGTGCTACGGACACGCGAGTAACTTTGCCTAGAATGGGATCTCATACTTGCTTTATCTCTTTATTATTCACTATTACACTGCTATGTTTATGTATAATACCAAAAAAATCTATTGTCACAAAATTTTTCTTTTATTATAAATAGCGTTCTAAGACGTTTAAAATGACAGCTGATCACGAATGAAGGGAGACTGCAGTATACATTTTTTTCCAATGCAGCCGGTAGAACATACAATTATCCTAAGATCCTAAAGAAATCGAAGACGTTATTACTCGATCTCGGCTGTTAACCTGTTATTTGTTATCGTCACCCAAAGAGCACGTGAAACTCAAGGAGTGCAACGACACGCGAGTAACTTTGCCCCCACTGGGACTACATACTCACTTTATCTATTTTAAATTTTCACTTTTACAGTGCTATATATGAGATACTAAAAAAAAAATTTCTTTTATTACAAACAGCATTCTAAGACTGTTAAAATGACAGCTGATCGCGTATGAGTGAAGACTGCAATCTTCATTTTGTTTCCCAATCCAGCCGGTAGAACATACAATTATCCTAACACCCTAAAGAGACCGAAGACTTGAGTACTCGATCCTGGCTGCTAACTTGTTACTTATTATCCTCGGACGTGTAACTCAAGGAGTGCAACGGACACACGAGTAACATTCCCCCCCCCCACTGGGACCTCATACTTGCTTTATGTATTTTAAATTAATATATGATACTAAAAAAAATCTTTTGTTACAAAATTTTTTCTTTTATTATAAACAGCATTCTAAGACTTAAAATGACAGCTGATCGCGAATGAGTGAAGACTGCAATATTCATTTTTTTCCAATATAGCGGGTAGAACATACAATTATTCTAACACCTTAAAGAGACTGAAGATATAAGTACTCGACCTCGGATGGTAACCTGTTACTTGTTACCATCACCAGAAGATCGCGTGAAACTCAAAGAGTGCAACGGACAGACGAATACCATTGCCCCTACTGGGACCTTTTCTTTTATTTATAATTAATATTTCCTTTATTTATTATTGTTCTTTTATTATAAATAGCTTTCTAAGACGTTTAAAATGACAGCTGATCGCGAATGAGTGAAGACTGCAATATTCATTTTTTCCAATGTAGCGGATAGAACATACAATTATCCTAACTCCCTAAAGAGACTGAAGATATAAGTACTCGACCTCGGATGCTAACCTGTTACTTGTTACCATCACCCGAAGATCACGTGAAACTCAAAGAGTGCAATGGACAGACGAGTACGATTGCCCCTACTGGGACCTTTTCTTTTATTTATAATTAATATTTCTTTTATTTATTATTGTTTTTTATTATAAACAGCATTCTAAGACTTTTAAAATGACAGCTGATCACGAATGAGTGAAGACTGCAATATTCATTTTTTTCCAATGTAGCCGGTAAAACATACAATTATTCTAACACCCTAAAGAGACTGAAGATATAAGTACTCGACCTCGGACGCTAACCTGTTACTTGTTACCATCACCTGAAGATCACGTGAAACTCAAAGAGTGCAATGGACAGACGAGTACCATTGCCCCTACTGGGACCTTTTCTTTTATTTATAGGTCAAAGAACAACTCTTGCTCATGTGGGCCCTTGTAATTTATAAACAGGGACCAAGCAGAGGACCTATACGCTTGGTCTGCCACCCTCAGACGTATTGGGAGAGAACTTGGAAGACACTGCGACCACGAACATATTTGACGTGCCCCAGTCATCTTTAACAAACACGATGCATCTTAGGCTGTCTCGAGCTCCAAACCCGTAACCTCCCAGTTACGAGTTATCGTTGCCTAGGCGACTGAGGCTCCTGCAACTCCTCTATCGACGTTTTCATGTGAAATTGTAACAATCTTTTAAAAAACAAAATAAAAATCCCTTTTCTTGTATCAAATAGTTTTAAATGTCTACTTCTTAATTTTCTGGTACGGAGCATAGAAAGCATTAAAATCATGACGAAATATCTATATGACGAATAATCTCAATATATTGAATATTAGTGCTGATGGTCTGCACTAGATGGCAGCACTTGTACTCTACTCCGACAACAATTTGAATTTTGAAGAGAATACACAAATAATTTAATTTTGGATTTTTTTTTTTATACAAAATAAAATTATGATGTATATATAAGATGCGGAGAAGATCGTCATGTTGTGTTCACATAAGATTTTTTTTGGAGTTAAAGTTTCAAGTCATTTTTCACAAGTTTTTCACACAGGTTTAAGTATTAGTATGAGCAATCTCAAAATTCCAATCTGCGATTTAATTTTAGTTAATGTTTTTCGAAAATTTTAAAAATATATAATCTATTTTTTTAAAAAAACATCTAAAAAGAAGCTAATTTTTATCTTGGAACAAAAATGCATTTTCACATTTAATCCCAAACTATAATTATATCGATCTTAATTTATATAAGTTACCTGATAATAAAATGATAAGTTACCTAATTTATATAAGTTACCCTTCTTATATAAGTTACCTGAGATCAGAAATGATCACAAAAGAGTTTCGAAAAAGATGCGTAACGTAATGTTTAATTTTGAGTGACTTCATAATTTATCCAAAAATAAATTATCTTCCAAAATGTTTAAAAATTCTTTTCGATAACATTCTAAATAAATGTATAATATACCTTTCGCTGCAGAATATATATATATATATATATATATATATATATATATATATATATATATATATATATATATATATATATATATATATATATATATATATATATATATATATATATATATATATATATATATATATATATATATATATATATATATATGTATATATATATATATATATATATATATATATATATATATATATGTATGTATATATATATATATATATATATATATATATATATATATATATATATATATATATATATATATATATATATGTATATATATATATATATATATATATATATATATATATATGTATATGTATATATATATATATATATATATATATATATATATATATATATATATATATTGTATATATATATATATATATGTATGTATATATATATGTATATATATATATATATATATATATATATATATATGTATATATATATATATATATATATATATATATATATATATATATATATATATATATATATATATATATATATATCAATGCAGCCGGTAGAACAGTCAACTATCCTAACACCTTAAAGAGATCGAAGACGTGAGTACTTGATCTCGGCTACTAGCCTGTTACTTGTTACCATCACCCGAAGATCACTTGTAACTCAAGGAGTGCAACGTACACGCGAGTAACATTGCCCCTAATGGCACCTCATACTTGCTTTATCTATTTTAAAACTTAACTTTTCAGTGTTTTGTTTATATGGGACACCAAAAAAATATTTTCTTGTTCAAAATGTTCCTTTTATTATAAATAGCATTCTATGGCGTTTTAAAATGACAGCTAATCGCGAATGAGTGAAGACTGCAATATTCATTTTTTTTCCAATTCCAGCAGGTAGAACCGACAATTATCATTACACCCTAAAGAGATTGAAGACGTAAGTATTCGATCTCGGCTGCAAACCGGTTACTTGTTATTACCACCCAAATAGCACGTGTAACTCAAGGAGTGCAAAGGACACGCGAGTAACATTGCACCCCACTGGGACCTCATAATCCCTTTAACTACTTCAAAACTTCACGTTTAAAGTGCTATGTTTATATATGATACCAAAAAATCTGTTGCCACAAAATTTTGATTTTATTATTAATAGCATTCTAAGACGTTTAAAATCACAGCTGATCAAAAATGAGTGGAGATTGCAATACTCATTGTTTTCCAGTGCAGCCGGTAGAACAGACAATTATTTTAACAACCTAAAGTGATCGAAAACGTGAGTACTCGATCTCGACTAAAAACCTGGTAATTCTAATCATCATAAGAAGAGCACGCGTTATTTAAGGAGTGCTACGGACACGCGAGTAACTTTGCCTCCACTGGGACCTCATACTTGCTTTATCTCTTTATTATTCACTATTACACTGCTATGTTTATGTATAATACCAAAAAATTCTGTTGTCACAAAATTTTTCTTTTATTATAAATAGCTTTCTAAGACGTTTAAAATGACAGCTGATCACCGAGACAGCAGTATACATTTTTTCCAATGCTGCCGGTAGAACATACAATTATCCTAAGATCTTAAAGAAATCGAAGACGTTATTACTCGATCTCAGCTGTTAACCTGTTACTTGTTATCATCACCCAAAGAGCACGTGAAACTCAAGGAGTGCAACTATACGCGAGTAACTTTGCCCCCACTGGGATTTCATACTCACTTTATCTATTTTAAATTTTCACTTTTACAGTGCTATGTATGAGATACTAAAAAAAATTTGTTGTCACAAAATTTTTTCTTTTATTATAAACAGCATTCTAAGACTGTTAAAATGACAGCTGATCGCGTATGAGTGAAGACTGCAATCTTCATTTTTTCCAATGTAGCGGGTAGAACATACAATTATCCTAACACCCTAAAGAGACTGAAGATATAAGTACTCGACCTCGGACGCTAACCTGTTACTTATTACCATCACCCGAAGATCACGTGAAACTCAAAGAGTGCAACAGACAGACGAGTACCATTGCCCCTACTGGGACCTTTTATTTTATTTATAATTAATATTTCTTTTATTTATTATTGTTTTTTATTATAAACAGCATTCTAAGACTTTTAAAATGACAGCTGATCGCGAATGAGTGAAGACTGCAATATTCATTTTTTTCCAGTGTAGCGGGTAGAACATACAATTATCCTAACACCCTAAAGAGACTGAAGATATAAGTACTCGACCTCGGACGCTAACCTGTTACTTGTTACCATCACCCGAAGATCACGTGAAACTCAAAGAGTGCAACGGACAGACGAGTACCATTGCCCCTACTGGGACCTTTTCTTTTATTTATAATTAATATTTCTTTTATTTATTATTGTTCTTTTATTATAAATAGCTTTCTAAGACGTTTAAAATAACAGCTGATCGCGAATGAGGGGAGACTGCAATATTCATTTTTTTCCAATGTAGCCGGTAGAACATACAATTATTCTAACACCCTAAAGAGACTGAAGATATAAGTACTCGACCTCGGACGCTAACCTGTTACTTGTTACCATCACCCGAAGATCTCGTGAAACTCAAAGAGTGCAATGGACAGACGAGTACCATTGCCCCTACTGGGACCTTTTCTTTTATTTATAATTAATATTTCTTTTATTTATTATTGTTTTTTTATTATAAATAGCTTTCTAAGACATTTAAAATGACAGCTGATCGCGAATGAGTGAAGACTGCAATATTCATTTTTTTCCTATGTAGCCGGTAGAACAGACAATTATCCTAACACCTTACAGAGATCAAACAAGTGAGAACTCATTGTTTCCAAAATCAATGTCTGAAAATGCTGAGCATTTAGAAACATTTGACCTTAACTCATTAATGTCAGAGCTATTTCTGCTCAACATATATTAATGAAGACCTTAAATACCAGGGTTTTTTTTTTTTTTTTAATTTTTTTTTTTTTTTTTTTTTTTTTTTTAATTTTTGCACTGTTTCATAAGTAAAAGTATCCGGTTATTTCTAAATAACTCGAAACAGGAAAGCTCAATTCTTTTTTACGTACTGTCCTATAGAATACTGCCTCAATAATTAAAAATAACTGATTATGAAGCATAATTGGGTATGGCCAAACTCTAAAAGAATGGTAAAGTCTATAATCGTTGAAAAATAAAGATCACCATACAAAGTGACGGATTGGGATCTGCATTTTTTTATAAAACTTTCAGTGTGGTTTTTCAAGGAAATTGTGTCTATTATTATCATTTTTAATTATTTAAAGAAAGGAAGAGCACATTTCTTAAATTGATTTGTCTGATTTAGGTATCGATTGATAAACGTACTTGGATATGACCAAATTTTAGAGTAGTAGTAAGCTTTATAGTCGCAATCTGGGTTTGAAGCAGTACGGTCTACAGTTTTGCTCAAGAGGGCAAGTGAGACCTGGACCTACTGCTTAAAGCCGATTCCGAATGGCTACGAATATCCATGTCAGCAGCGGAATTCGAATCGCAAACTTGGAGATGACAGTTAAATTCTATGATATTTAATCAGCATAAAACTAAACGTTTGATATGAAATGGAATTTCGAGGTTCCTTAATTTAAAGCAAGTGGTCCTATAAAATGCCCTGAATGAGTTATATCTAAAATTATTCTACCGTTTTTTTAGGCATTGAAAAGATTAAAGTCTATTTCCGAAGGATTATATAAGAAAACGTCTGAAGTCATGTATGTGATATCATACGACGCCTTACTATATCCTTACATCCACTTGTTCCAAATCTCCGACACCTTCTGGTTCATATATCCCCCGCTCTTCACATGTACTACTACTTCAGCTTTTGCCTAGCGTGCCGATCCAGACAGACGTGTACGCTTCCCCCTACCTTTTTCCCTCACGTACGCCAGATCTGAGAAAACATTTTCCCCATACGTCGGATGTTTTCTCTTATCCCCCCCCCCTTTCCTTTCGTACGCTGCACGTACGACGGCGTCGCAGGGAGGGACTGTGGCGTCTCCATAGCAACGATTGAAGCGCGGGCATTTGCTCACTGAGGCGGAAGGCGGTGCTAGAACGCCGGACAGCGGGCCATTCGGGTGTGAAATAAGACCTACAGCGCCCCTCCCCCTCTAACAC
>CM063500.1:83827256-83844756 GCA_032207245.1 Pardosa pseudoannulata | reverse complement strand
GCACTAACTCATAATAAACCTTATTTGAAATCCTTTAACTCTAAAACTAACAAAACGAAATCCACTGTTAGTTATTTAAATTTTACTGTTCCAAACGTAGCCTGAAGTTATTGACTATGGCACTAATATCCTTAATTGCGGCAATGTTGTCAACGATGCACGCACAAACTCTTACTATGCAATACTGCATAGTTAATCATCATTATTAAAGTCCTTTCCACTGTGGTACAACAGTACAATCACTAAGTAAACAAGCACATCAATGTCAAACAATTCTCTCAAAAGAAGAAAAAATAAATGATCGATCACCCGTATGCGCTAACTCATAATAAACCTCATTTGAAATCCTTTAACTCTAAAAGTATCAAAACGAAATCCATAATTCGTTATTCAAAAGTTTTTGTTTCAAACGTAGCCTGAAGTTATTGACTATGTCATTAATGACCTTAACTACGGCAATACATTTATGCACATACACGCTCATATAACCAATAAATTTATGAATGTGTCTGCATAGTAAATCATCATTTTTCCTATGTGTTACAAAAGTGCAGTCACTAAGTAAACAAGCACATCAATTGACAAACAATTCACTGAAAAGAAAAACAAATAAATGGTCGATCACCAGTATGAGTTAACTCATAAAAAAAATCATTTGAAATCCTTTAACTCTAAAAATAGCAAAACGAAATCCATAGTTCCCTATTAAAACTTTATTGTTCCAAACGTAGTCTGAAGGTATTAACTATGTCATTAATGACCTTAACTGCGGCAATATAGTCATTTATGCGCATACACACTCATATAACCCATAAATTTATGAATGTATCTATGCAGAACAGTATAACAAACCATCATTATTAAAGTCATTTTCATTGTGGTACAAAAGTGCAGTCACTAAGTAAACAAGCACATCAATGTCAAACAATCTCTCATAAGAAGCACAAATAAATGATCGATCGTAAGCATGCACTAACTCATAATAAAAAAAATTTTGAAATTCTTTAACTCTAAAAATAACAAAAAGAAATCCATAGTTCGTTATTCAAAAGTTTTTGTTCCCCATATATCCTGAAGGTATTGACTAAGTCACTAATGTTCATAACTAAGGCAATATAGTCATTTATGCAGATACACACTCATATAACCGATAAATTTATGAATGCAATCTATACAATACTGTATAATAAACCATCATTATTAAAGTCCTTTCCATTGTGGTACAAGGGTGCAATTACTAAGTAAACAAGCACATCAATTGTCAAATAATTCTCTGATAAAAAGCACTCTGAACGATGGCCAAATGATTAATGTGTTGGCCTTCCCTACCGCAGTTCGTGGGTTCGAATCCCACTGTGGCATGGATGTTCGTAGCTGTTCGGAATTGGCTTTAAGCTGTAGGTCTCGATCTTATTAGCCTCATTAGCCACTGTGGCATGGATGTTAGTATCTGTTCGGAATCGGCTTTAAGCTGTAGGTGACGGTTTCATTAGCCTTTGTGTTACAAAAAAGTAGACCGTTGCACTCCTGCACAAACCCAACTCATAAGAAGCACAGATAAATGATGGATCGTACGCTTGCACTAACTCATAATATACATCCTTTGAAATCCTTTAACTCTAAAAATAACAAAACGAGATCCATAGCTGGTTTTCAAATTTTGTTTTTCCAAACGTTGCCTAAAAGTGTTCACTGTGTCACTACTATCCTTAACTGTTTTAATATAGTTATTTATGCACATATACACTCATATAACCAATAAATTCATGAATTCGTCTATACAATACATCATGATAAACCCACCATTTACAAAGTCCTTTACACTGCAGTACATAAGCAAACCCAAGTGAAGAAGCACATCAATTGTCGAACGGTTCTTTACTAAGAGGCACAAATAAATGATCTCTCCCACCCAGGTAATGAGTACCTTTGGCATGGCGGCCCACCCCTCGTTATCCTTCCGAGAGAATTCTCGGGAAAGTTAATGCACGAGTGCACCTTTAATGTGTCGGGTAATATCCATCAAGACCGTTCTCCCCTTTCCATCCCCCCTACCACGCGACTTCTCAGAATTTACGACTCCCCATAAGCTCGCTAATTGGGCCAACGATGGTACCGTTCCGCGTGAGGCGTACAAAGAAAGAATTTCAACGTTGAGAAATAGGGATGTTTTCCTGCTTCAGGAATCGTGCACGTTCGGTTCACGAGTTGTTAAGGATGTGTATGAGGACGGGTAGGGCTATACTCGGGTTCAAGTTATAATTAATTTCCCCCCCTCACTTTTTTCAACAAACATATTGACAAAGTAGCGAATCTGTTACCTTATATACCGGGTGGCCATAATTAAACTAACAGTGCTCACAGTGTTCTGAACCTCGATCTATTTGCGAAAATGACGCCACATTTTGTAGGAAAATTAAACAAGACGGGGGGCGAAGGATTCCAAGAAAAAACAAACTAGTTCCAAAAGTCACCGCTAGGGGAAAATCTGGCGCTATGTAATAGAAAATAGAGTGTTAACAAATGCAAATCAATACGGAATAAAATTAAAATTATATACCAATGAATGAAACATGAAATTCGAAGAAAGAACTTCTTCTTCTGCTCAGCGTACGTGATATTGCAGATCGCGAGACTTTATCGGTGTTTATGTAGGTTTTACGCTTTTTTAAAAGTGTTGCAATATTGCACTTGAACTAAATCAGAAAATGCGCATAATAAAAGGTAATTTAATTTCGTATTAATTTGCACTTGTTATCACTCTATTTTCTATAAAACAGCGCCAAATATTCCCCTAGCGGTGACTTTTAGAACTAATTTGTTTTGAACTAATTTGTCCTCCGTCCCCCGTCTTCTTTAACCTTCCTACACAATGTGGCGTCATTCTCGCAAATAGATCGCGCTACAGAACACTGTGAGCACTATCAGTTTAATTATGTCCACCCGGTATATATATATATATATATATATATATATATATATATATATATATATAGATATAGATATAAATATATATATATATATATGTGTGTGTGTGTGTGTGTGTGTGTGTGTGTAATTAGACGGACTTCACGATGGGTGGTTGCAGTCATGGCCCATAAAAATGACACCGTTTTAGTTAAAGACGTTTATTAATACATTATGTGCGGGTACATTTCGTAGCAGAATTGTACCGGGAGCGTGCGTTTTGTGCGTCAATTTAGTTATTCAGTTAAATCTCAATAGATCGAAAATTATATAATTTTTTACCTAACTTTTCTTATTTTATATTGACATATATAAACAAATATATAAATAGAAATATATAAATAACAACTATAAGATTTTCATAAACAAAAAATATATATTTTAGTGGATAAATTTATAATAGTCTCGTAAATATGAAAAATCAAATAGAAATAGTAGTATATAGTTTATATAAACATTTGTTATATATAAACATTTTTACATTATAAAAAAAGGAAAAGAGCAATCATAAAACTAATAATGTTTACAGTGTGGTAACGTTCAAAGCATTTTCCTCTATGAAGAGGTACAAGGCAATATCCGTACTAATACATGGCCCGAGCTCAAGTATCAATCGTCAGAAAAAGTACTAGTGCCTGTCCCGCATACAATGTGTTAACAGAATGTTGAAGGACAGGATCCCACTTCATTATAGGGACAGGACAAGCTGAGGGGTCAACTAACATGAAGTTATAAGTAACAGGCCCTCAACACTTGGGTCAACATCTCAGTAAAAATCTGTGGGAAAATCTCTAGGAAAATCTGCTTCCTATAGCATGCACCTCCTTTTTGTTTGGAAATTTCCTAAATTGTTCGCTAGGGCAATGTAGAGTTATAATTCTCCATAAGCCCTAACCATAGGACCTTGTTCCTGCTGAATTTTACTATTTCACAAATTGAAATCTGCCATAGAAGACCGTCATTTTCTAGCCATATAGGAGTTTCATGAGAATATCAGAAAAGACTTTCATGGCAGCGAAGAAATTGCAGTCCCAGAGGCTTTCCGAAATTGAAAGAAATGTTAGAAACGGTGTTCCTGCTCTTAAAAAATAGAATATGAATGGGGTTTAAAATTTTACAAAATTAGTAATACAGATGTTATAGCAAATGTTTGGTCTTTACAAAAAATTTTCCTGTGTGTGGATCTGTATATACACATACATGTACATAGATACGTATCTTACATATAATGGCACTTATTGTGAATGTATATAAACACGATAGCACCGAAGAGATGCTACCTGTATACTCAACTTTAATTCACTAATATTTTTGTAGCACCTGAAAATTCCTCAAATTCTTAAAGCCTTTTCTAAAATTTCATTCGTTATTTTTTTTAATTTGAATGTTTCAGATTTCTTTTTAACATATTGCTACTCATTTTCATGATTCAGAAGAGAACCTTGACAATTCCAACAACCCTCTCTCCCGAAATTCAGAAGCTACTGTAACTTGGAGGACATTGCCGCCACGAAACTGTCTTACATGACCCAGCCTCAACTAATGAACGCAGCGGATCTTTGACCGTTCCTAGCCTTGAACTCACAATCTTCCGGATATGAAATGGACGCCTTTGCGAACTGAGCTACCGCGGATCATACTTTATAATATAAGGCCCCCAACGTATGTGTAGTTATAGATCATTGCATACTTCAAATAAAAGTATCATAGTTACATACTTCAAATAGAAGTAGCTTGAAATATAATCATTATAACCTGAATAGAACCCGTATAACCTGTATTGGCTATAATATCGGGCACATAAAAGGTGCAGAAAAGGAAATCAGGGACATGTTGTCCGTTATGTGGTGTCAGAGGCTGAATTCCCTAACTTAGCTAAGGAACAAGGGAAAGATTCAGAGTTAAAACCTTTACTTTTATCAATCCGATTACTGAGTTATAATGTTAAATTCCAAACTACAATCTTTGATCCAAGAAAATTAAAAGACAAAAGTACGCAGACCTGTCAAACTTAGTTGTCTGTTTTGGCAACAGCTTGAGTACAACTTAACAGTTATATGAGAATTTCTCTCAAAATAGTGCTTACATTTCTTTGAATTTCGTACTGTTATATTAGCATGGACAAAGGTTGGACTCCAAACTGCAATCATCGATCCAGTTGCATGGAAAATTCCAATACAAATGTACACAGACGTGATGAAGTTTAGTTGTTTTTATTGAGTAATACTGTGATATTAGTATGGTCAAAGTTAGATTCCAAATTGCAATCTTCGATCCAGTTGCTCAGAAAATTCCAAGACAAATGTACACAAACCTGTCAAAACTTAGTTGTCTGTTTTGACAACAGCTTGAGTACAATGTGACAATTGTGCGAGTATTTCTCTCAAAATAGTACTTACATGTCTCTGAATTTTGTACTGTGATATTAGTATGGGCAAAGTTGGACGCCAAATTGTGATCATCGATCCAGTTGCAGGGAACATTCCAAGACAAATGTGTACATACCTCAGGAAGTTTAGTTGTCTGTTTTGGCAACAGCTTGAACACAATGAAACAATTGTATGAGTATTTCTCTAAAAATAGTTCTTACATTTCCCTGAATTTTGTACTGTGATATTAGTATGGACAAAGATTGGACCCCAAACTGCAATCATTGATAAAGTTGCATATAAAATTCCAAGACAAATGTACACAGACCTGACAAAGTTTAGTTGTCTTTATTGAGTAATACTGTGATATTAGTATGGGTAAAGTTAGATTCCAAACTGCAATCTCCAATCCATTTTCACAGAAAATTCTAAGACAAAAGTACACAAACCTGTCAAAACTTAGTTGTCTGTTTTGGCATCAGCTTGAGTGAAATGTAACAATTGTATGAGTATTTTTTTAAAAATAGTACTTACATTTCTCTGAAGTTTGTATTGTGATATTAGTAAGAACAAAGGTTGGACCCCAAACTGCAATCTTCGATCCAGTTGCATGGAAAATTCCAAGACAAATGTACACAGACCTGACGAAATTTAGTTGTCTTTACTGAGTAATACTGTGATATTAGCATCGGCAAAGTTATATTCCAAACTGCAATCTTCGATCCAGTTACACAGAAAATTCCAAGAAAAAATTACACAGGCCTGACGAAATTTAGTTGTCTGTTCTGGTAACAGCTTGAACACAATGTAACAATTGTATGAGTATTTCTCTCAAAATAGTGCTTACATTTTTCTGAATTTTGTACTGTGATATTAGTATGGACAAAGGTTGGACAATCATCGATCCAGTTGCATGGAAAATTCCAAGACAAATGTACACAGACCTGACGAAATTTAGTTGTCTGTTTTGGCAACAGCTTGAGTACAATGTAGCAATTGTATGAGTATTTCTCTCAAAATAGTGCTTACACTTCTCTGAATTTTGTACTGTGATATTAGTATGGACAATGGTTGGAAACCAAACTGCAATCTTCGATCTAGTTGCACAGAAAATTCCAAGACAAAAGTACACAGACCTGTCAAAACGCAGTTGTCCGTTTTGGCAACAGATTCAGTACAATATAAGAATTGTGCATTTCTCTCAAAATAGTGCTTACATTTCTCTGAATTTTGTACTGTGATATTAGTATAGACAAAGGTTGGACAATCATCGATGCAGTTGCATGGAAAATTCCAAGACAAATGTACACAGACCTGACGAAGTTTAGTTGTCTGTTTTGGCAACAGCTTGAACACAATGTAACAATTGTATGAGTATTTCCTTAAAAATAGTGCTTACATTTCTCTTTACTTTATAGACAGAAAAAAAATACTCAAGAAAACGAAGACTTTAAGAAAATAAAAGAAAAAAACAATCAATTTATGCTGTTGCATTTGTTTTCTTCAAACTGGACTCTTTCTCGGTCGATAAATTTTGATGGCGGAAAGAGGAGGGTACGAAAAGAAAAAAAAGTAAAATATACCCGTGTGTGCGCGGGAGAGGGGGGGAGAGGAGAACGAAGGGGGGTCGACTGTAAATCGAAAAATTTCTCCACCGGAGATGAAACGCATGAGTGGACGTCCAAAAACGACTTCTCCAGGAAGAAAATGGACGACGGAGGATAAAATACAGAGCGGGAATGTCACAGTTTGACAAACAGCGGCGAGGAGCAAAATGGAGCAAAATACATAATACATACATAAATAAAAAGGATGAATGGAGCACGAGGATTGAAGGGGGGGAGAGCAGAGAAGTCCGGCCATTCCATTACCTGGGCGGACCCTTTGACTCGCGGGAGGAAAGGGGGGGGGAAGGAAGAGAGAACTGAGGAAATTGAAAGGGGGGTTGACATCTCCAGGATTGAATGGACGGTCAACAGTTCTATCGCGTGTGAGGAGGAAAATTTCGTACGATTTCGCTTTTATTCTCTATCGTCATAGGGTTGTCAGTAATTTTTTTTTATTCTTCCCCCCTTTTCTTTGCTAAGCTTGGTGCGAAAAGAATAAAATAAAAAAACATATTGATGTAATCTGTCTTTGTATGGACGCTATTCTCTGTAAGCGGCAGGAAAGCAAGAGACGATGGGTAAACATGAAAAGTTTAGGGGCGAAAATGTGGGATACATGGTCAGTGTTAAGAACGGGAGAGTCGATTGAAAATGGACAATGGAAAATTTCTTTTATGAATCTACCGAACTATTTGACTTAAAACACTGTTTTGAAAATTTTGAAAAGAATTTTCGAAAAAAAATCTGTTTTGGAAACTAAAAAAAAAATTTTTCAAAACCAACTTTCACTTTATCAAATATAAAATATATGAATCTACCAAGCTATTTGACTAAAAACACTGTTTTGCAGTAGTCTGAATCAGGGGTGATTCTGATCCAAAAATTTGTTGGAGCCTGTTCCAAAAATTATAAAAAAAAAAACAGATTTTTTTTCAAAAATTTAAAAAAAAAAATTTAAAAACCAACTTCTATTTTATCAAATAAAAAATATGTGAATCTCCCGAACTATTTGACTTAAAACACTGTTTTGCAGTAGTCTGAGTCAAACACGATTCTGATCCGAAAATTTCCGAATTTTCTGAAAATTTGTTCGAGTCTGTTTAGAAAATTATATAAAAAAAAAGATTTTTTTTCTGGAAATTTTGAAAAGAATTTTTTAAGAAAATCTGTTTTTGAAAATAAAAAAATATTTTTTTTCAAAACCAACTTCCCCTTTATTAAATAAAATATATATGAATCTACCGAGCTATTTGACTAAAAACACTGTTTTGCAGTAGTCTGAATCAGGGGTGATTCTGATCAGAAAATTTCTGAATTTTCCAAAAATCTGTTTGAGTCTGTTCCAAAAATTATAAAAAACAGATTTTTTTTCCCGAAATTTTAAAAAGAATTTTCGGAAAAATCTGTTTTTGAAAAGAAAAAAAAAAGTGTTTAAAAACCAAATTCCACTTTATCAAATATATATATATATATATATATATATATATATATATATGAATCTACCGAACTGTTTGACTAAAAACACTGTTTTGCAGTAGTCTGAGTCGGGGATTATTCTGATCCGAAAAGTTGTTCGAGTATGTTCCAAAAATTATAAAAAAAAAAACAGATTTTTTTTTCCAAAATTTTGAAAAGAATTTTCGAAAAAAAATCTGTTTTTGAAAATTAAAAAAAAGTTTTCAAAAATCAGTTTCATCTTTATCAAATAAAAATTATATGGATACACTGAACTATTTGACTAAAAACACTGTTTTGCAGTAGTCTAAGTCAGGGGTGATTCTGAACCGAAAATTTCCGAATTTTCCGAAAATTTGTCTAAATTTGTTCCAAACATTATAAAAAAACAGATTTTTTTCCCGAAATTTTGAAAAGAATTTTCGGAAAAATCTGTTTTTGAAAATAAAAAAAAATTTTTAAAAACCAACTTCCACTTTATCAAATAAAAAATATATGAATCTACCGAACTATTTCACTAAAAACACTGTTTTGCAGTAGTCTGAGTCAGGGTTAATTCTGATCCGAACATTTCAGTACTTTCCGAAAAAGTTTTCGAAAAACTTTTGAGTCTGTTCCGAAAACTATAAAAAAAAAAATTTTTTTTTCCAGAAATTTTAAAAAGAATTTTCGGAAAAATCTGTTTTTGAAAATTAAAAAAAAATTTTTAAAAACCAACTTCCACTTCATCAAATAAAAAATATATGAATCTACTTAACTATTTCACTAAAAACACTGTTTTACAGTAGTCTAAAGTCAGGGGTGATTCTGATCCGAAAATTTGTTCCAGTCTGTTCCGAAAATTATAAAAAACAGATTTTTTTTACCTGAAATTTCAAAAAGAATTTTCGGAAAAATCTGTTTTTGAAAATTTACAAAAAAAATTTAAAAACCAACTTCCACTTCATCAAATAAAAAATATATGAATCTACCGAACTATTTCACTAAAAACACTGTTTTACAGTAGTCTAGAGTCAGGGGTGATTCTGATCCAAAAATTTCCTAGAGTCTTTTCCTAAAATTACAAAAAACACATTTTTTTCCCGAAATTTTGAAAAGAATTTTCGGAAAAATTTGTTTTTGAAAATTAAAAAAAAATGTTTTTAAAAACCAACTTCCACTTTATCAAATAAAAAATATATGAATCTACAGAACTATTTGGCTAAAAACTCTGTTTTGCAGTAGTATGAGTCAGGGGTACACAAACCTACACTATTCATGAATAATATATCACCCTGATTTATTTCACAAAATAGAAAAATCATGCAAGGAAGGGTTAAATAAAAATGCCCTTTTAAATGACTTAACACATTGTGTGCGGGTACATTTCACAGTGGAATTGTGCCGGGAACGGGCGTTTTGCGCGTAAATTTAGTTATTCAGTTAAATCTCAATAGATCGAAAATTATTTAATTTTTTAACCAACTTTTCGTATTTTATATTGATATATGTAAACAAATATATAAATAGACAAGCAAACAAACATATATATAATATATAAATATACACATATATAATATCATTTTCATAACGATAAATCTAAATTGATTTTTTTAATCAACCTTCCCGTTCTGTGGTTCTGCATCGACTGATGTAAAAACTAGTTTTTATTTGTCTAAATTTTTCTAGAGTCTATGTAGTAGACAAGAACATTCGTCTTCATTTTACTGTAATACCCTTATTTTTGTAATCACAAACAAACCATGTTGTTACACTAACCCGTACTAATACGTGTCCCGTGCTCAAGTATCAATTGTCAGAAAATGTACTAGTACGTGTTCTGCATTCAATGTGTTAAAATTTAAATTTATGTATTAAGAAATTGAATCTTTGTTTTATAGACAATCAACACACACATTGACATATGTGTGTTGTGTTTTTGTATTATTTCATACAGAACAGACTTATATTTGCAACTATATAATAGGGTAATATAGATCAGAGCATATTAATATATTGATATTTGGTAAACGATATATCACAGTATTAAAATCCAGGTATCATTCAGTTCAAGTTGTGACATTCAGAAATTAACCTTAATGTAATTTTTATTTTAAATTAGTAGCGTTTTTCAGAAAATTTTGTATGATGTCTAGAATTTTTTTTTTACTTAGAACCACCTATTGTCTGGGTGTTATGATATAATATTGCATTATTAAAAATTTCAATCTTCAAAGCAACTACCTTGATTCTTTCTTATACATATTAACAAATGTAATCACATGCAGACAAATAGGACCTAAAAACAGGACAGTGTTTTTAGTCGAGAAAATAAAATAATTTTTTTACACTTAATTTTTTTTATTTGAATTACAATGTAAGTGTTTTGCTATCAAATTAAAGTTGAATGGAAAGCACACTGACCCAATTTCGTTCTGCTTACTGTTATATACTAAGCAGTCTCAACTTCTTAGAAAGGATTCTGAAAAATATATATCTCCCAATCATGTACTAAAAGTTCAGCTATTCAAAAAATTATCTAACGCTAGATTAACTCTAAATCATAAAGGATCTTTTTGTAACCTTTAATTACAGTAGAACCTCTTTTTAACGACCCCTTCGTTAGAACGACCATCTTAAAAAGTCCCAATTATTTTACCATAGGAATAATGCTAATTTTGAATCATTACAACGACCTCAAGTGTATTATTTTTCGTTAGAGAGACCGCCAATTTTAGCAACTGGGCTATTTCAAAATTATTGTTCTGTGGTGCAACTTCAATTCGGTTCCGACGACGGAGAAGAAATCGTCCAAGCTTTTGAAAAAGTGAATGAAAAAGAAGCCTTCAATCATTGCCTTGCGTCAATATTTTCGCCAGAATATCAAAAAAATTTTCCTTTTACTGGAGAATTAGAAATGCCTTGAAATAAAATATTTCAAAAGAAATGATATTTTGAAATTTAAATGTAAAAACTAAGTTGATTCGTTTGTAAATTCTTAAAGCAAAAGTGCGCATTTTAGATGTATATAAAAAGAAATTTTTACCATTTACACTGTGGTAAAGTAATTTTATCTCTCGGGTCTTATGTGAATGGACGAAAATTGTCGAAGTAGACTATTGTCTACTGACAACATCTAAAGGGAACTTTTACCTCCATCTTCTAGACACTTTGTGCCAATACATAGGAGTACACTTCTTTATTATTAAGATGAAATACCTACAACAATCCATCTATAACGAGTAACTACAAGTGTACTTGAACTCAATTAATTTACGTGCGATTACACGATCGTACTTGTCCGCTACTACATTTCGAACATTTCATGCAGTTCTAATGTGCTCACCAGAATATCAAACCACTTTCCCTTTTACTGGAGAATTAGAAATACCATGAAATAAAATATTTTAAAAGAAATGAGATTTCGGAATTTACATGAAAAAACTAAGTTGATCCGTTTGTAAATTCTTAAGGCAAAAAAGAGCTTTTTAGATGTATATAAAAGGAAATTTTTACCATTTACACTGTGGTATAAAGTAATTTTATATCTCGGCTTCTATATAAATGGGCAAAAATTGTCGAAGTAGAATATTGTCTACTGAAAACATCCAAGGGGCACTTTTAGTCCCAACTTTTAGACTCTTTGTGCAAATACATAGGACTATACTTCTTTATTATTAAGATGAAATACCTACAACACTCCATCTATAAAGTGTAACTACAAGTGTACTTGAACTCAATTCTTTCCAGTGCGATTACGCGCTCATACTTGTCAACTACTACATTTCGAACATTTCATGGAGTTCTAATCTGCTCTCCAGAATATCAAACCATTTTTCCCTTTCACTGGAGAATTAGAAATGCCTTGAAATAAAATATTTCAAAAATGAGATTTCAAAATTTAGATGCAAAATAAGTTGATTCGTTTGTAAATTCTTAAGGCAAAAAAGGGCCTTTTAGATGTATATACAAAGAAATTTTTACCATTTACACTGTGGTATAATATGATTTTATCACTTGGCTTATGAAAGAACGGACAACGAAAATTCTCGAAATAGACTATTGTTTACTTTAAACATCCAATTGGTACTTTTACTCTCCATCTTTTAGACACTTTGTGCCAATACATAGGAGTACATTTCTTTATTATTAAGATTAAATACCTACAACACTCCATCTATAACGTGTAACTACAAGTGTAGATAAACTCAATTCATTCACCTGAGATTACACTCTCACACTTGTCCTCTACTACATTTCGAACATTTCATGCAGTTCTAATGTGTTCGCCAGAATATCAAACAATTTTCCCTTTTACTGGAGAATTAGAAATGCCTTAAAATAAAATATTTCAAAACAAATGAGATTTCGAGATTTACATGCAAAAACTAAGTGGATTCGTTTGTAAATTCTTAGAGCAAAAGAGAGCTTTTTAGATGTATATAAAAAGAAATTTTTACCATTTACACTGTGGTATGAAGTAATTTTATCTCTCGGGTTTTATATGAATGGGCGAAAATTGTCGAAGTAGACTATTGTCTACTGAAAACATCTAAAGGGAACTTTTACCTCCATCTTCTAGACACTTTGTGTCAATACATAAAAGTATACTGCTTTATTATTAAGATGAAATACCTACAACACTCCATCTATAACGTGCAGCAAGTGTACCTGAACTCAATTCTTTCACGTGCGATTACACGCTCATACTTGTCCGCGACTACATTTCGAACATTTCATGCAGTTCTAATGTGCCCGACAGAGCATCAAACTCACATTTCGTCTGAACAGCCGAATTTTCACGCCATTCGAAAAAATCGGCGCATAATAGGA
Organism: Pardosa pseudoannulata; assembly: GCA_032207245.1. NCBI lineage: Eukaryota > Metazoa > Arthropoda > Arachnida > Araneae > Lycosidae > Pardosa > Pardosa pseudoannulata. Next base: position 83,831,546 of record CM063500.1, on the reverse strand, counting down.
ACCGGCATTATATAAAGCGTGGATAATTCAGGCCTCGTGCGAGACTGAGAAGCGTGCCTTATTCCCTTATTATCGGCGCACGGATTAGCGGCAAATGAAGCCTGCAAGAGAGAGACCTAAACCCTTCTCGAAACGCAGGCAGGTGGCAAAAATAGGTAAATATCGCTCCCTGAGGAAATGGAGGTATATTTTTTTTTTCTCTCTCTCTCTTGGTCTGTCGTCACCCAAGAAACTTATACGTCTCCTTATTGCGGTTTTTAAAACGATACGTCTTCATTCATCTTAGATGCCGGCCTCTCTTTGTTAGCGAGTGCAACAAAGCTTTAACCGAAACCGCGAACAATTTTTTTCTTCTCTCGAGCGTCATTTATTTATCACTTTTTTGTGTGTATTTCGCGTGGAAGCCATTTGTCCATTATGAAGTGATGAGCGTCCCCCCCCTTCTCCTCTCCCCTTTTGTGGCAAAGGGTCCCGTCCGACGAAACCAAAACTATATATCTGGGAGCCGCTTACAAAGTGCTCTTTGGAGCGTTTCACGGCTAAAAAGCCACAACTTTTTGTTCCCTCCTTTTTTTTCCTACAAGGGGGGCTGCAGCTTTCTGTCTGGTCCGCACCCAGGCGATTGTGTTCCGGATCTGTATCACTGCACCACTTAGCGACGCTTGACTTGGCTGCAGTCGAAAGGAACCGACAAAGAGTGGAGCTTGTTCCATTCGTCGAACGTGAAACAGAAACCGCGGTGAGGTCGAGACCCTTTTAGAAGAGAAAGGGGCGGTCCCGGGCTCGGAAATCGCTCGTTGAAGACGTCTATATTACGCAGTCGCTCTATCGGGTACATACAGTACACGTGTGGGAAAAAATAATTTTGTTTTTCATCTGATTCGCTTGTACACAACAGACGGTTGGAAATCGGGGCCTAGTCACTTTTCCCGTTTTTTTGTCCGTTTCGATATTTTCCCTTGTGTCGTTCATAATCGACTATAATCAATCTTCTAATATTGTAATAGGTTTGAAGTGAGAGGGAAAAAAAGGTATATGTTGTATGTAGGTTCCTTGCTAAACAGAAGTTTTTTATGGGATTGTGCTTACACAATATACATAAACAACTTAACTTAGGGATTTCTCGTCAAAATAACCGGTTTTAAAATTCTAAAAGAAGTTACACGGTAAGCAATACAGACTGTTTTAAGGTCAAAATTTATATAATTACAACGATATATCTCACCTAAAGTTGGAATATTGCTCTGTTGGAGAAATGTGTGGGAAAATAATTTTTTACTGCTTATGCACAACAAACAGTTAGACGGTAGGGGTTAATTACATCTATTTTTTTTCTTTCACCGATATTTCCTTATGTCATTTATAACCTTCTATAATCAATCTTCTGAAATTGCAAGATGCCTGACGTTAGAAAGATTTACATAAGCAAATGTTATATGTGGGCTTTACATTAAACAGAAGTTCTTGTGGGATTATACATATGCAGTGTACAGAAACAAAGCAATGTACAAGAACTCACGAGAAAAGCTCTACTTTGCAAGCATTAAACTACAAGATAACAATCATCTATAAGCTATTTAATATATGTTGTTTTACAGTCATAATTTATACAAAAAATCACTATAATACCTATAAGGTTGAGGTAACGTTTCTAAAAGTTTTCATTGGTAAATTTAAAGGTAACTAGTGACAATATACTATCAAGTAACAATAAAGTTATAATAAAAAGAAAAGAGTAAAGCAATTCTACAGTAAAATTTATAAAGAAATAATCTTGGGTTTAGATTTCCAATATTTTTCTCATACATATTTCGTTCAATTCAAAGCAGGGACAGAAATACAGTCTGTTCCATAAGAGTGTGTCGTCTATTTCTCTGAAAATACAAACGAATTAGTTAAAAATACATTAGTACCGTGCAGTATACATATTAAACTGAAAAGCATTTCACCTAATAAGTTGCCCAGTCCCCATTATTATCGACAAATAAACAATAAACAATATACAAATAAACAAATATTATATATTTATAAATATATATATATATATATATATATATATATATATATATATATATATATATATAAATATATATATATATATATATATATATATATATATATATATACATATATATAATATCATTTTCATAAGGATTAATGAAAAATTAATTCTAAATCTAAATTGATTTTTTAACCAACCTTCCCGTTCCGTGTCTTCGCATCGACTGATGTAAAATCTAGTTTTTATTTATCTAAATTTTTATAGAATCTATTTAGTGGACAAGAACATTCGGCTTCGTATTCCTGTATATACCGTTATTTTTGTACCCACAAACAAACCATGTTGTTACACTAACCCATACTATTACGTGACCAGTGCTCAAGTATCAATCATCAGAAAAGTACTACTACGTGTCCAGCATACAATGTATTAATATACTCCAAATCAATCTATTTTGAAATAACAAAATATGAGGAGAAGTATTTATTAGACATTAACCCAGGTTTATGGCAGCAATTATTCCCAGACATAAAAAAGCAGAAAAAAAAATAGTTTTCCTCACTTAATATTTTCAGTAAAAGCCTCTTATAAAAGCTTCAGTTAGCATATTTTAATACCCTTTAAGAGGTAAATTTTTTTTATTAAAAATTCTCCCAGAAAAGGCATATTTTAATTGCATATAATTAAGTACCATACTTAATAGAATAAGAACAATAAGAATTTATTTTTTTTTTTTACTTTTAATGCTTTTACATTTTTTATTTTACAATTTTGTTACACAAAGACCCCTAAATGTTTGTTTTTCTGAAGTACATTCTGCATGCAGTGAAGAATAATTTACAAATTAGACAAAAATTTCTCTTATACTTACTGTGAATTTTGAAGTTTACACTTTTCCAAAAGTCTTTTTGTGTATGGTACAATTTTAACACTAGATTTAAGGATGTTGATCATATGCCTATTTTTACTGAAGTGAGAAAGTTTGTCCCCTACAAGAAAATTGAAGATTTTTGCAAAGAAAATAGTTCGAAATTAATTTAAATAAAATGTTTATTATAAAAAAATTCATGAAAAACATTTTTTTACATATAAAATCTGCTTCTGAAACACATTTTCCGCAAACATTTCTATTACATTTAGCACAATGGTTTCTACATCTGTTTCTTTTGCATGATTGTTGAACTTGACAATTCTTCCTTGACGTCAGTAGCATGAATTTCTGTCATTGGAATGGAAGTGTTCTCGACTTCTTCTCTATATTTACATTTTACTATACTTTATATTTACTTTATACTATATTTATTACTATATTTAATTTCATATATATTCTATGAGTCAAATTGGCTCACAACCGTGAAAATAAATATACCACATTTGATAATGCGAAATGAAGGGGTCTGCGGGGAAGAATGAAAGTTTACATATATTTCATTACTTAACTATAAACCAAAGTATTTTTTGAAAATGATATTAAAGTTTATATATATATATATATATATATATATATATATACATATAGTGATAAAATTTTTAATGAGTCAAATTGGCTTGGTCCGTAAATCTAGCGTTAAGCATAGTGTAATGCAAAGTTCTACTTCGCAATCAGGGCAGAAATACCGTGCTTCTATTCGGATTATCTTTCCCTTCTCATTTCTTTACGAACAGCACACTGCACATTGTCTTGTCTCAGATTCTTATCTGTGGGAGCAATTATTTCCAAAAAATGTCTTTTTGTCAGTCTCAGAGTATTAGGCTCCAAACCTTGTCGCTCACGTCGGAAATTTATTCCCGAATGATAGCGAACCAGAAAAAGAGAAAGTATAGATGCCCGTAAGCCATACGGGTACACCACTTGAGGCCAATTTTGGGTAGCACGTATACTGTACGGGCAAGCAGATTAAGGGATTAATGATTCAGCAGCCCTAGAAAATTGGCTTCCAACATGCATGTATGCTTTGTTCGCCTATTAGTCCAATTTATGTATAATATTATCCTGTATAAGTATAAACATACATACAAACAAACATAGACATATATAAAAGATTATTCTGATTACATATAGAGTACAAAAACTGCTTTAACCCTTTGACAGTTTCATTTTTTTTTTCCAGAATTCGGTCAAAAAAATGTCACATCTTTTTATTGCATTTTTTTGTTCATTTTACATTTTTAAGTAAAGATCTGTTATTAAAATTAACATTTCTAATATTTTTAAGCATTTATTACAACTGTTTTTCTTTCTATGAAAGCATCATAGAACTGAAGTTTACCTTTAGTCTCATCGATAT
>CM063500.1:83759756-83822256 GCA_032207245.1 Pardosa pseudoannulata | reverse complement strand
ATAAACTCTCTCTCACACACACATACGTACACATAACACACACACACACACACACACACACACACATATATATATATATATATATATATATATATATATATATATATATATATATATATATATATATATATATAAAGTGAAACAATAAAAGTCTTTTTACCTGCAACTTTAAAATATGTAAATTAGAAAATATTTTTATACCAAATAGAAGATAATTATCTATTTAATATTGGGACGATCAATTACATTATTACGAGCTATATTTTTGATTTTACAGTATGTTGAAGGGTATTTTTTTAATTTTTCGAATCACTAATAGTTTATAATTTAACTTTTAAAACACTAAATACCTTTAATTTTCAAGTTTACAAAAATTTAGAACTGACCTGCATGTTCAGAGTGTAACGATGACAGGCCACATCTGTCGGGATGTCATTCTGGAACAACATGTACGTTTGTTTCGGGGCGCCATGGGTCCTGAATTTCTGTATATGGATGACAACGCCCGACTTCACCGTGCAAACATTGTAGACGAATGCCTTCAATCGGAGTATATCACCCGTATGGATTGGCCAGCATACTCACCGGACTTGAATCCAATAGAGCATGTGTGGGACACGCTTGGCCGACGAATTGCAACCCCCTCCCAACTGTCTATCGGAACTTCGGAGGGCATTGCTTGATGAGTGGTGTTATTTTCCCCAAGATCAGATTGATAATCTGATACTCAGCATGCGTAGGCGTTGTAACGCTTGTATTGCATCGTCCGGGAGATATACTCCGTCTTAACCATCTTACTAACCATGTTATACTGCTTTCTGTAAATAGGTTCTTTTTTGAAATTTGCTCCAGGGAGTAAAAATCGCAATTTTTATTAATTATGTCAAACATATAGCATCGTTTTTGCTCTTTACCTTTTGTTTAATAAATAGACTTTACAAATAAGTCAAATTTGTTTTGCTTTTGTCTCTTTCATTGCCTGAACTTCATTATCCTTAATTTATGGACATGAATGTATCTTATGGGTAATTGAATTCTTTTCTTTTTATTTGGCATATGTTTTAGGATATTTAAAAAAATATATAGTACTTGAAATAGAAAATACTTAATTTTTAATTCAGATTGTTTTAAATGAACTTATAAAAATTCATCCTAAAAAAAGCAAAACTATTTTAATTATGATGAATACCCTAAAGAATGTATTATAATGCATTTATTTAAACATTAACTCTCGAAAGGTATTTTGGTGCCTTTAAGAAATAAAAAGTTATGTTCGATCTGGAAGGATAAATTTTCATGGCAAAGCAATACGTTGACTCGACTGGGTCCATACTGTTTGCTATGTGCCCTAAACTGGTGACGTCACGAGTTCTCTTATCCCAGACAGCTGTAGTTTTCTCACAGACTATCTTCTGCGGAACAGCCCCAAAGAAGGGATAAGCTTTTGTCTTCCGTGGAGATCAGCGTATCCCGGTATTGTTGCTGTGCCGACACCCTCACGTGCGAAGAAGATAGCAGGGGGAGTTAGGGATTAGGCATAGCTGAAAATCACTTGGAATATACAGAAAAAGGACAAAAAAGACCATAATAAAATGCTGAAGAAAATTAGTATTCAACATAAAAGCATGCTAAAGTAGCTATTAAATTATCTATTGAATGATTCAGTGCAAGAAATACAAAAAACTTTAGTGAGTAAGACATAAAACCGTATCTGATATACCCTGAAATTTCACTTTCTTTTACATATGATGTGACACAGTCATTTTTGTGTTGAAATTTTATTCGATGCCTGTATGATTCCGTCCAGATTATAGATTCGAGTTTTTTCATAGATATTGTAAAACAAATGCCTGTAAAACAAAGACGTAATTTATGCACTATTGTTTTCTTCCTTAACTACTATGCAGAAGGAGAAAATAGTTTTACAGGCATAGCTACACATTTAAAAAATTGTCAATAAATTTATCTTAATTGGTTAATATTACGATGGTTATTTGAAACTAAAGTTTTACATTTCAGAAACATTGAAAACTCTTCTAATTAAATATAAATATACAATTTAGTTTTAAGTATAAAATATTTTTGTTCTGTTGCACGCGTTACAAACCTTTTATTTTAACACTTCGCTTGCGGGCAACGTATTTTTATGTTTTTTGCAGTCTGTCACTGGAGCGCAGGGTACGTAAAAATACACATTTAGTAGATTTGTGGTGGATACCCACTGACCACCACAAATCTACTAAATACATATAATTATATGTACGTGTGATATTATATGCGTGTTGTTTGTTTTGCTATGCAACACTTTGTATTTTTTCTTTCCACAAGTTATGATTGTCGAGTGACTCGGTCTTTTGTTGAGTTATTTCGTCTTCAATCGAATTCTTAGCTCCAGAACGTACAAGTAGAGTTTTGTCAATTTGAAGATTGGTTTTTTAATTGTTGAATAGAAAATTGATAAAATGAGCCGTTGTGACAAAGATAGTGACGAAGAAATATGTGCTGACAGATTATCAGACTTTAATTTTAAAAATCATTTATTTTTGTGATTTCGTAAAAATATTGTTTTCTTGGTTAAATAATCATACAGTATATATTAAAGTGTAAAAATAAAAAAAAATTTTCGTTCATAAAAACAAAGTAGTTTTCGATTGACTGCGATTTTTCTGAATAAGTAAACTTTCTCGTGATTTACGAAAAAAAGCCTCTTGCACGTGTAAGCTAGCGGTGAAGTATACCCGCATGCCAATTATTAAAAGATGAGCAAATAAATGAAGTGTAATGTTTTTTAAGAAGAATCACTGGTTTAAGTACAATTTCAGATTTTTGTGTTAAGAAATAAAGAATTTTCATTACATTATATTTTGACAGATTAATAAACAATATTTATTTTATATAAGTTGATTTTTAAGAAGCATTAAGAGGTGTTTTGTGTGCTTGCAATATTCTCCATATTAATTATTAACTTCATTAATAACCATGATGGTTTTACCTAATTATTTTTTAATTCTAAAACATTTTGACGATATAAATCTAAAATTTCAATATTATTTTGCTTACTGACAAAAAATATAATATTTGTATAATATTTGTATACGTAGGCAATGTCACAGGAAGAGTTGATAAACTTTAACTTTCCAACCTCATCTGAAGGTTTATAATTTAGGTGACAGATTAAACTATAAACTACGAATTTAAAGAAAATTAACGAGAAAATTTTTTTATTAATTTCCTTTATTATTTCATCCAAGTGAATTTAATATACAGGAAAATTGTGGTTTAAATTCCTGATCTCAAACATTTTATTATAATATTCCATTTTTATTATACAAAATCTTGATAACTGTAATATGTTTAAAATAAACTGCAGCAGACCGTAATTCTGTTGAATACAACCCAGCTGTACTTTAGGTTTTTATAAATATTTTTAGTTCATTGTATGCATAATAGATATATACCCATATACAGGGTGTCCCAAAACGACCGCATAAACTCTAGACAGCTAGATTCCTCTTTAGAAATACATAAAAACTGCCCAAAGAAGTTTTCCTGTACGATCCATAGTTTATGAGAAAAATACGAAAAACAAAGTATGACGTCACTTCCGGTGCAAGAAAAAACACTTAATTGAACATATCAACAGCAGTATATGCACGGGCATACTCCCTAACAGTCAGTAAGGCATTTCCATTATATCGGCCGTACATCAGGTACATGTCGTAGTAGTCACGAACGGAATACATGGCTACCATATGAAGACTACTGGTAGCTGCAAGATGCAGCCTTTTAAATACCAGTTCAAAGGTCGCTTAAGGTCATTTAATGGCACGGGCGTATGAATGACGCGATATGCTCGGAAAACGTTTTAAGCATTATCGTCTGGAAAGATATGCAAACACTGTTGTTGATATGTCCGATACATTGATTTTTTCTTTGAACCGGAAGTGACGTCATACTTTGTTTTTCGTATTTTACTTGTAAGCTACGGATTGTACAGGGACTCTTCTTTGGCAGTTTTTATGTACTCCCAACGAGGAATTTAGCTGTGCAGAGTTTATGCGGTCGTTTTGGGACACCCTGTATATGCAAACAAATAGGATATGTATCATAAAACTTTTTAGTTAAAAGAACTTTCTGTATAAAGTAAAAAAAACTAAAATTAAATTTTTCCAAATTTTAGTAAAAATACATGCATATATTTCAATTTTTATATTTTCTATGTGTTATAAGTTAATTTTACAATTTTTTTATATAACTCTCGAGTCATGAAGCATTGCTTTGTGGAAAATGTGAGTTAAGTTTTCAGTTTTACAATGTCATTATCTAAGTCAAGTTGAGATAGAATTCTTTTGATGTTTTTGATCACCTGTGTGAAAAATTATATTTAATTGCTATGTAATCAAATGTACTAAAATTACTGAAAAATAAAATACTAAAAGTGTGCTTCTGTTGTTATTATATAACTTGCTTTGTTTAAGTAGCTTTTTGAAAGGATATTTTTCCTCTTGCCCATGGAATGCTAAAATTGTATATTTCTTTCAGCATTCAGTGATAATCTTGGTGTATCACAGTAGACGAATGCAAGATAGCAGACAGTGGTTTTGAATGACTAAATATAATTGTATCTAATTTCAATAGTTTATTTAACTCCTGAGAGGTTTACGCTTGATGTAGATTTGGGAAGAACCATGGTATATTTCCACAAATCCGAATTTTTCGAGATTTTTAATTGGGTAAGCATTTTAGAAAACGTTAAATATAGCTTAAGTACGAAAGGCCTTTTTAGGGAAAAACAAAAGTAACCATTCTGTCTGACTTTAAATCAAGGTATTTTAGTAAAAACAATAAGTTATTATTTTTAAATTTCATAAATTTCTATTAATACATTGTGTGTAGGTACATTTCGCAGTGGAATTGTACCGAGCGTTTTGAGCGTACATTTAGTTATTCAGTTAAATCTCAATAGATCGAAAATTATTTAATTTTTTAACAAACTTTTGGTATTTTATATTGAAATATATAAACAAATATATAGGTAGAAATATATAAATAGCAACCATAAGATTTTTGTAAACAAAAAATATATTTTAGTGGATAAATTTATATTAGTATCGTAAATAGGAAAAATCAAATAGAAATAGTTGTATATAGTTTTAATTTTTTCGAATTATGTTATATATAAACATTTTTACATTATAAAAAATAAAAAGAGAAATCATAAAACTAATAATGTAAAAACTAGTTTTTATTTGTCTAAATTTTTCCAGAATCTATGTAGTAGACAAGAACATTTGGCTTCGTTTTCCTGTCTATACCGTTATTTTTGTACCCACAAACAAACCATGTTGTTACACTAACCCGTACTAGTACGTGACCCGCGCTCAAGTATCAATCGTCAGAAAACATACTAGTACGTGTCCCGCACAAATGTGTTAAAATTTACCAATTTGTAAGGTAGGAAATTCCGAACAATTTATAGACAAATTATTCAACTCTTTCCGATGGACATTCACATATGCGTATTACTGAAAAGCCAATGCAGGAGATTGTATTTTTTTATATTTCCTGAATTTTTCAAATAGAATAAATTATACTCTCTTTAGAAACTAAAGAGTTATTCTCTGCTGTCGACAACAATCATTATTATTTATTATTAATATTTTTAATGACCCGAGTGGGTGTATCATCTCAGTAATTTAGGGTTCATATGATACATCTGCTCTGAAAGGTTTAAACTGTTTTATTGTATTACCTCTAAATATTAGGAGGCAGAATCCTTGTTGGTTTATCATCTCAGCAATTTATGATTCATATGATACATCTTTTCTGAAAGGGTTAAACTGTTTTATTGTATTATGTCTAAATATTAGGAGGTGGAATCCGGGTTGGTACCATCTCAGCAATTTATGATTCATATCATACAACTGCTCTGAAAGGGTTAAACTGTTTTATTGTATTAGGTCTAAATATTAGGAGGCAGAAAATCAGAAATCGTTTATGAATCAAATGCTTAGTATAAATATAAATAGACATAAAGCTTGCTTTTGTATAGATCTAGTATAGCTAGAAAATTCCCATAAATATTACTTATGAGGGATAATAGGACAATCTCATTTTAAGTCAATTCATTTGGCTAGGAATTTATTGAGAGTCAGCACTATAATTCGCAATTTCAATTCGTATATTGATATAGAAACTCTTTCTTTTACTAAAAAATTATTAAAAATTCAAACAAATGGCATACTAGTCAAACATTTCAAATTTTCTGAAAAGTCTACTTAAAATCCCTTTTTTCAAAATACTGTCTGAAATTTGTTATAATTACAAAATAACATCAAATTCTTACGACAAATTGTCTAGTCTCGTCAAGAAAAACTAACTTATCTAATTTCAAAGAATATTCCCCGTGATTCATCTCAAAACAAATAAATCCTCAGTTCTTGATTTTGCAAGACACCTCTTACTCCGATTTTTTTAATGATAACCAGCTCTGTAATTCGCAATTTCAATTGGCTATAATGAATTTAGAAGCTCTTTCTTTTACTTAAAAGGATTATTAACAATTCAATCAAATGGTAGACTAGTTAAACATTTCAAATGTTCACAAAAGTCTACCTAAGATCCCTTTTTGAAAATACTGTCTGAAATTTGTTATAATTACAAAATAACATGGAATTCTTACGACAAGTTGTTTAGTCTCGTCAAGAAAAACTAACTTATCTAATTTCAAAGAATATTTCAAAGAATGATTCATCTTAAAACAAATAAAGCCCGACTTCTTGATTTTGCAAGACACCTTTTACTCTGATTTTTTTTAAATGAAAGTCAGCTCTGTAATTCACAATTTCAATTCGCTATATTGAATTTAGAAACGCTTTCTTTTACTCAAAAGAATTATTAACATTTTAAATAAATGGTAAACTAGTCAAACATTTAAAGGTTCTGAAAAGTCTACTTGAGATGCCTTTTTCACAATACTATCTGAAATTTGTTATAATTACAAAATAACATCAATTTCTTACGAAAGTTGTTTAATCTCGTCAAGAAAAACTAACTTATCTAATTTCAAAGAATATTCATCGTGATTCATCTCAAAACAAATAAAGCCTCAGTTCTTGGTTTTGCAAGACACCTCTTACTCCGATCTTTTTAAATGATAGCTAGTTCTGTAATTCACAATTTCAATTCACTGCATTAATTTAGAAACTCTTTCTTTTACTAAAAAGAATTATTAACAACTCAATCAAATGGTAGACTAGTCAAACATTTCAAATTTTCAGAAAAGTTTACTTGAGATCCCTATTTCAAAATACTCTCTGAAATTGTTATAATTATAAAATGATATCGTATTCTTACGACAAGTTGTTTAGCCTCGTCAAGAAAAACTAACTTATCTAACTTCAAAGAATATTTCAAAGAAGGATTCATCTCAAAACAAATAAAGCCTGTGTTCTTGATTTTGCAAGACACCTCTTTCTCCAAATTTTAAATGATAGCCAGGTGTGTATTCCGTAATTTCAATTCACTGCATTAATTTAGAAACTCTTTCTTTTACTAAAAAGAATTATTAACAATTCAATCAAGTGGTAGACTAGTCAAACATTTCAAATTTTCTGAAAAGTGTACTTGAGATCCCTTTTTCAAAATACTATCTGAAATTTGTTATAATTACAAAATAACATCAAATTCTTACAAGTTGTTTAGTCTCGTCAAGAAAAACTAATTTATCTAATTTCAAAGAATATTCCTCGTGATTCATCTCAAAACAAATAAAGCCGCATTTCTTGGTTCTATAAGACACCTCATACTCCAATTTTTTTAATTGAAAGCCAGCTCTGCAATTCGCAATTTCAGTTGGCTATATTGAATTTAGAAGCTCTTTCCTTTACTAAAAAGAATTATTAACAATTCAATCAAATGATAGACTAGTCAAACATTTCAAATTTTCTGAAAAGTCTACTTGAGATCCCTTTTTCAAAATACTATCTGAAATTTGTTATAATTACAAAATAACGTCAAATTCTTACAAGTTGTTTAGTCTTGTCAAGAAAAACTAACTTATCTAATTTCAAAGAATATTTCAAAGAATGATTCATCTCAAAACAAATAAAGCCTCAGATTTTGGTTTTGCAAGACACCTTTTCTTCCGATTTTTTAAAATCAAAGCCAGCTCTGTAATTCGCAATTTCAATTGCCTATATTGAATTTAGAAAATCTTCCTTTTGCCTAAAGATTTATTAAAAATTCAATCAAATGATAGACTAGTCAAACATTTCAAATTTTCTGAAAAGTCTACTTGAAATCCCTTTTTCAAAATACTGTCTGAAATTTGTTATAATTACAAAATAACATCAAATTCTTACGACAAATTGTCTAGTCTCGTCAAGAAAAACTAACTTATCTAATTTCAAAGAATATTCCCCGTGATTCATCTCAAAACAAATAAAGCCTCAGATTTTGGTTTTGCAAGACACCTCTTACTCCGAATATTCTTAAATGAAAGCCAGCTCTGTAATTCGCAATTTCAATTCACTGCATTAATTTAGAAACTCTTTCTTTTACTAAAAAGAATTACTAACAACTAATCAAATGGTAGACTAGTCAAACATTTCAAATGTTCTGAAAAGTCTACTTCAGATCCCTTTTTCAAAATAGTATCTAAAATTTGTTATAATTACAAAATAACATCAAACTCTTACAAGTTGTTTAGTCTCGTCAAGAAAAACTAACTTATCTAATTTCAAAGAATATTCATTGTGATTCATCTCAAAACAAATAAAGCCTCAGTTCTTGGTTTTGCAAGACACCTTTTACTCCAATTTTTTTTAAATGAAAACCAGCTCTGTAATTCGCAATTTCAATTCACTGCATTAATTTAGAAACTCTTTCTTTTACTCAAAATAATTATTAACAATTTAAATAAATGGTAGACTAGTCAAACATTTCACATTTTTTGAAAAGTCTACTTGATATTCCTTTTTCAAAATACTGTCCGAAATTGTTATAGTTATAAAATAACATTGAATTCTTACGACAAGTTGTTTAGTCTCGTCAAGAAAAACTAACTTATCTAATTTCAAAGAATATTTCAAAGAATGATTCATCTCAAAACATACAAAGCCTCAGTTCTTAGATTTGCAAGACACCTTTTCTTCCGATTTTTTAAAATCAAAGCCAGCTCTGTAATTCGCAATTTCAATTGCCTATATTGAATTTAGAAAATCTTCCTTTTGCCTAAAAGAATTATTAACAATTTAAATAAATGGTAGACTAGTCAAACATTTAAAATTTTCAGAAAAGTCTAGTTGAGATCCCTTTTTCAAAATACTGTCTGAAATTTGTTATAATTACAAAATAACATCAAATTCTTACGACAAGTTGTTTAGTCTCGTCAAGAAAAACTAACTTATCTAATTTCAAAGAATATTCCCCTTGATTCATCTCAAAACAAATAAATCGTCAGTTCTTGATTTTGCAAGTCACCTCTTACTTCGATTTTTCTAAAATGAAAGCCAGCTGTAAATTTCGCAACTTTAATTCACTGAATTAATTTAGAAGCTCTTTCCTTTACTAAAAAGAATTATTAACAATTCAATCAAATGATAGACTAGTCAAACATTTCAAATTTTCTGAAAAGTCTACTTCAGATCCTTTTTCAAAATACTGTCTGAAATTTGTTATAATTACTAAATAACATCAAATTCTTACGACAAGTTGTTTAGTCTCGTCAAGAAAAACCAACTTATCTAATTTCAAAGAATATTCCCCTTGTTTCATCTCAAAACAAATAAAGCCTTAGTTCTTGGTTTTGCAAGACACCTCTTATTCCGACAAACAGAAAAGATTAAAACCCTAAACACGCCGATTTGCAAATACTCGCTCGAGCAAACAATCTGTAAACACGCAAATCTCTGAATAAATCCACTGATTAAAATATGCGTTAAAACATCGAAATAATGCGCAAATACAAAAAGAATATCATTATCACCGACTCATTTTTTTATCTCTAAACTCTCTTTTTAAACTACTTTAAAAATACCCTGATAGCAACTTAGAAGATACACATTTATACGACTGCTTATTAGTAAAGGAGAAGAGAACGGAAAGAGGGAGAAAAAAACCTAATCTCTCTAATTTAGAGTTGAAGATAAGAATAAAGTAGCTTCATTTAATGCTGCACGCATCCTTTTTATTTTTTAATTTATTTCATCCGTTTAAATATGCGTACTCGACTTTATTCTGCGAGCATTTTATTTTAAAATTTTGTCTCTTTCATATTTTTTTTTCTTTCCTGCGAACAGGGGAAATTTTTAAGCAAGCTCATTAAGCACGACTGGCTGCCTTTCTTAAAAGATTTTGTATCGGCGCTCGGAAATTTTTCCCTTTTTTTCTGAGAATAATTTTTTTTTTCTTTAGTACAAATTTGAGCTAGGGCTGTACTTAATATAACAGTTAGAATATATTTCAAGCACGTTAACACCTGGGTTTTTTCCTTCTGTCTTCATACAGTATACATCTACCGTTCAAACAGAAAAATATCATACGGTGTACATTCACCGTCTTTTGATGATCATTATCTGTATATTTTTAGCTTTCAGTTAATTTAAATAAATTTAAAACATCAGTAATATTACCTTTAAAGCATTCTTGTTTCTACTGCAAGTCAAATTTTCTAAAGATTTCTCAAATTATTTAAAATTGCAATATCTGCTTATTTTGAACTGTATTCCTATTTATTAACCCTTTCTCAGATTGCCCGTATACCGCACGGGAACTGTGTGCTGGCAGGTACTGATTTGCTCGTTTTCTTCACGTGCAATCAAATTTATCTCTTGCTCAAACTATTTCGCCCGTATATTTTCTATTTATTAATTTCAAATTAGTTGTAAATGATAATTTGCTTTTTACTGTATTTTCTTTTCTTAATGATTTTGATTGACAAGCTTTCTTTTCAAACATAAGACTAAACTTTATCTTTCAGTGATTAGCGTTTTGCTTGTATTTTACTAATCACTTACTAATTATATCACTGCAATCTATGTCTTTAAAGTAGAGGCTTCTTTAGAGCATATGCAGATAATGCCTTGTGAATAGAAGAGTCATTCATGATCAGAATCGAAAACATCTCTAAAATGGGTCTGATAATAGTGAGAGTTTAATATATGACTCCGGTGCTAATAATTCTGAGAATATTAAAAATGGTTTTAATGAAGCAAGGCAGTTTTGGGAAATTAATTGTTATAAACTTAAAATCCAGTAAAAGGGGATAAATAAATGGAATTATAATTGAAAACATGTACAGTAATTGTACTTTCTGATATTTAGAACTGTAAATATTACTTCCCAGTTAAGCTGCCATGTAAGAAAAAAGGCATATTGCAGGGAAAACCCTATATTTTAACTGAAGTAAAGAAATTATCCTAAATTCTTAAAAATATTAGAAATGTTAATTATAATAGTATTTCCCTATTTAAATTGTTCCCTATTTAAAAGTGCAATGCAAATGTGACATTTTATATGATAATTAAGAATAATTATCTCCCTTGTCAATAATGAATATACATGAAAGCAGCAAAATTTGACCTCCTACCAGTGAATTTAACGTCTAAACTGGATATAAATTACTTTTGTAAGCTTTCTTAAAATTATCAGCTTTATAAGCTTATTTTGTTTGTATATTTTATGCATTAGTCTATCTTATTTTCCATAACATAATATATTAAATTCATACAATAAATATAAATTCCTATAATAATAAATTATTTCTATAGTAAACAATTTCAATTTTAAATCTACCTAAAATATTTGTAAAATTGTTTTAAAATTTCTGCTTCTGTATAACGTCACTTTTTTTCTTGTCTAAATTATCCAACACTAAATTGTCAAAGAAAGAAAAAAAGTAGCTCTTCAAAAAAAGAGTACATTATTTCCCACATTTACACAAAATTTTCAAAGTTTCAAACCAGTAATAATCTCAATATGAACCCATTGATTTTTGAAAATTTTTATAGGGTTGTTTCAAAAACTCTGTATCTATACCTTATCTCTAAACTTAATTTTTTTACATAGAATTTTTTATTAATCTTTAAACGACTATTATTTACAAAATGAAAACATCATTTTAAGAAAGATTTGTAGAATGATGTTTCGAAACATCTGCTTCTGTATAACGTCACTTTTTGCCTGTCTATAATAACTAACACTAAATTATCAAAGAAAAATAAAAGAAAAATCGTAGCCTTCCATACCAAACTACACTATTTTCCATATTTACACAAAATTTTCAAAGTTTCAAACTAGTAATAATATAAGTATGATCCCATTGGTTTTAGAAAATTTTTATAGGGTTGTTTCAAAGAATCTGTATCTATACCGTATCTTTAAACTTCCTATTTTTACATAGAATTTTTTAATTAAGCTTCAAACGACTATTATTTACAAAATAAAAATATCATTTTTAGAAAAATTATTAGAATGATGTTTCAAAACATCTGTTTCTGTATAGCGTCATTTTTATCCTGTCTAAAACAACAAACACTAAATTATAAAAGAAAAACAAAAGAAAAATCTTAGCCTTTCAAACCAAAGTACACTATTTCCCATATTTACACGAAATTTTCAGTTTCAAACTATTAGTGATATAAGTGTGATCCCATTGATTTTAGATAATTTTTATAGGATTGTTTCAAAGAATCTGTATCTATACCGTATCTCTAAACTTCCTATTTTTACATAGATTTTTTTTATTAAGCTTTAAACGAGTATTAGTCACTAAATGAAAACATCATTTTTAGAAAGATTCGTAGAATGATGTTCCGAAACATCTGCTTCTGTGTAGCTTCACTTTTTTCCTGTGTAAAATAACAAACACTAAATTATCAAAGAAAAATCGTAGCCTTTCAAACCAAACTGCACTATTTCCCATATTTACACAAAATTTTCAGTTTCAAACCAGTAATCCTCTATATAATAATAGCCTAAGTTGTCTGTCCGTCTGCGAATTTATGGAGCGGTTGTACCTGGAATGGATGTACCATATTGGATTTTTTATGAGTTAGGGTTAGGAAAATTCAAAGCGAGTTCGAAATCCACCCCATCCCCCCTTTTTGAGCGTTTAATGCTATTATTTCAAGCCTTATACCCCCTATTATTCTATACCAAATTCATTCTTGATAGGATGGCTAGGGTGGAGCGTAATATTTGAACTGGACTGTTTTTACTCGACCCTTATATACTCTAATTAGTTTTTTCACCTTGCATATGCTTGGTACGTTCGGTAGAGTGTCTGCTCATTTGATAGTCGTGCTTCTTGGGTTGGCGGTTCTGTCCCCGACGCAGCCGAATTTTTCTAAATTTCTAATTAACCTAATATTTTCTGCTTTTTCTTTTAAATTTGTATTCCTAAAGTTGCTTTATTATTTTTAAAGTTGTTTTATTATATTTAAAATAAATTTTTACTATTTTTTCAACTTTTTAAGATTTTTATGATTTTTATGATTTTTATTTTATTAAATTCACGTATTGTTGTACGGATGTCCTTGGCAGCATAATCATTTCATGTTTTGTATCCTTAAAGTTTCTTCCCGTAATGTAATAATAGCTTAAGTTATCTGTTACTTAAAAGTCCTCGAATTTATGAAGCGGTTGTAACTGGAATGGATAGAGGCATCCATATTGGATTTTTGATGAGTTAGGGTTAGCAAAATTCCCAGCGAGTAAAGTTTATCTTTTCCTAAACTATAGATGCGATTCTAAAATAAATTGGCATGGATAAGCTTCATATCACAGTGAAAAATACTGGCATCTTTAAAACGTTCAAAATCTACCCCTTCCCCGTTTTCGAGCGTTTAATACCATTATATCAAGCCCCATTTTAAGAGAAGGTGATTAAACTTATCAATTTATCACATAATAAATAGATAAAAACAATAATTGTTTTCGAGCTTTATGACATCAATCCTTTAACTATTTCATTTAATCATTTATTTTAGATTATTTAAATATCTTCGGCATTATTTCCATACGTTTTCTCACTAAACTTAGATATTACGTGAATAATTTTCTTTTATATTTGGCTTAAATAATAGATTAGCTACACATGTGATAATTTTAATCGATTAATTTTGATGAAAGATAATTCTCAGCCAAAAATCAAACCGTTTTTTACCTGCATCATAGGGTACTTTACGATTCTGGAAAATTAAAAATTTTACCCATCCCGTCACATGACGGGCTATATACTAGTAATCTCAATATGAACCCATTGATTTTAGAAAATTTTTACAGGGTTGTTTCAAAGTATCTGTATCTATACCGTATCTCTAAACTTCCTATATTTACATAGAATTTTTTATTAAGCTTTAAACGAGTATTATTTACAAAATGAAATCATCGTTTTTAGAAAGATTCGTAGAATGATGGTTCCAAACATCTGTATCTATAACGTCTTTTTCTTTCTTTTTCTGTCTAAAAATTATCAAAACTTCCAAACATCCCCGAATTTTTATCAGAAAAACGCAAGCAGAGAGGCGAATCTGGTGACGGTGTGTATGTGCGTGTATTAGTAGAGGGAGGTTCAGGGGGGTGCCCCCACCTCGCATCCATCAAGAGTTGAAAAAATGGACATTAATCACTTTTTTTTCAGATTTTTTTTCCCGAGCAATTCCAGAAAAACACGCCATTTGGTGCGACAACTTTTCTGTGATTGGAGCGCACCGTCCCACACGCTCCTTAGGTTAAATTTTTCACTTCATTTATTTCAAAATCCGGAATGGCAACGCTGCCAAAAGAAAGCAGATAAAGCTGGGGAAAAAAAAGAAAATAAAAAGATGTGGGAATAAGCGAACAGATCTGATCCAAAAATCCCCCACCAGAAACTTAACTTCAAAGAAATAGAAAAGAAGAATTTTCGGTTACGGCATTTTTTTTTCCCCGTGAAAAACGAAGCTTAGTTACAGACTTATATATGAAATATTTGACGGATTAAAGATTTCTTCCTACAAGTTGACGAATGTTTGGTGTTTGAGGAAAAGCTGTATTTACGAACTTTTCCGAAACCTATAAGATTCTAAGGCGTTTGCACAGAAAATTACTTTATACAAGCGAGTTACTGAAAGTGAGCATAATTAGTGTGTTTCAAAATGGTATAATGGAATAATCATAAAATTTCGAATATTTTAATTATACACACACGTGCATGTGTATATGTACAAATGCGCGCGCACACACACACACACACACACACACACACATATATATATATATATATATATATATATATATGTGTGTGTGTGTGTGCATATTATATGTATATGTAATAACTTAATAACGTCCACATAATTTCAGAATACTGTAGAATAATGTAGCCTAATTGACTAATGCACCCTTACAAAAACATCTCTAATTTAGAACACCAGATAACCATAAAATATTTGATGATATATTACATTCCGTTCTCAAAAGAAAATCCTTGAAATCTGTGTGCTAGGCCTATTTATCAAGTAAAGGGCGTGACTCCAGGAATGATGTCATTCCAGTAACCAATCAGTTGAACTTAATTACTTCTAGTTTATTCTAGAAGTTATAGTGAGCAGGAAAAAATGGATTTAAATATTACCATTTTCAATGATCCGGGTGGGTGTATCATCTTAGCAATTTATTATTCATATGATACATCTTCTCTGAAAGGTTAAACTGTTTTATTGTATTATGTCTAAATATTAGAAGGCAGAATCTGGGTTGGTGTATCATCTTTTATTACTACATATATATATATATATATATATATATATATATATATATATATATTATATATATATATATATATATATATATATATATATATATATATATATATATATATATATATATATATATATATACATTACATACAATAGATGACCCGACAGACTGTCCTGTTTCAACGCTGTACATCCGAAAAGTGTAAAATGTTTTTAAATAAATTATAAGTTGGGCCCTTTTGATTTAAAAGTAAGGAAAAAATGTTTTAAAAATACATAACGCCATCATGCGTACAGTCATCACAATCCTAATTAGACTAAATTTAAATTCCTAGATCGCCTGTACATGGATTTGACCCTTTGACTTCTCGCACTCAAGTAAGTTAAGCCGACCAGAGCGCTACAGATACGTTGTTAGTGAAGGAATTCAAGCGGCATTATCTCTATAAGCGAGCAATAAAATTCCTCCAACACATTTCCCAAACTTTCTGCGCAATAGATGTAAGTTTTCTTTCCATTCAACAGCTGTCGCCAGCAAATGTCTCAGGGTTTTTTTTTCCCTGATCTAACATTTAAACTAGCTGGCTAAGCTTCTTCTCCCTTGGGAAAATCCTATCTCGCTCTGAGGTACACCTCTGTTCGAGCAAATTGTTTTTTGTATCCTTCTCTTGTATGCCGTTGACTGGCAAAGATGTCTTTTTAGAATTTCCTCAATAAAGACTTCATTTGTTCTCAAAATTGTGCTTCTCTTCAATGTGGCCGGACTGCAACATTATTTATTACTGCTAGATGTTTAGATTTCTCCTTGCCAAATAGCCCGGTCAAGTAAAAACTATAGGAGATATATAATTATTGTGACCAAAGGAAATAATTACCTGTATTATATATATATATATATATATATATATATATATATATATATATATATATATATATATATATATATATATATGTGTGTGTGTGTGTGTGTGTGTGTGTGTGTGTGTGTGTATACTCTTATATAATGAGGAATTATTATTTATATTTCTCCGGGATAACTGAGAAGCTTACTGAATTTATCATAACGAAAATTTTACTGAATTTCGTTACTATTTTCAAGAGTGCCAAAACACATTTTGCATTTAAAAAAAATCAAAATTTCCAATAAAAATATTAAATATATGATTCTGTGCCATGATGTGAAGAGTTTTCTTCGTAACTCATCGGTTAGTTTGCATGCATGGTGATGGCTTAGCAGTGGAATACACACCATAGAAGCGTGTGGCCTGAGTTAGAATCCAAATTGTTCGATTCTATATTTACATTTGATGTTTGTTATAAGAGTTGTATGAATTTATGCAATAACAATTATGTTTTTTTAGCGAATTTCAGTTTACATTAATTGAGAAATTGTGTTTTTATGCTTGTTTCAGATAACCAAAAAAAATCTGTAAATGAATAATATTAGTATGGCACTTAAAAGGGATTGATAAAATTAATTTATTGCTAATAGGTTGCAATTCCAGAAATCTTCTCATCTGTAGTATTGTGTAAAGAGGACGGATGTTTGTCGGGAATAGATTTCAAACCTACGGAACCCTGCACTCTGTACTCTCTTCTCCGACATTCCAAATAGAAGACATCAGAATCTTATTTTTTCCTCATGTTTCCTAGGTAAATTTATATGTGTGTGTGAGTCTGTTTCGGGAATCTGCGAGTGTAAGAGTTTATTGGTAGACGTAGTTGCCTACGCACTTATCTTTGATCTGTATTGCCACAATATCTCTCTAGATGGTTTCAATAAGAAGATCTGTAAGCAGCTCTGAATTCGTCTCTCCAACTGTCTACTTAAAGTGTTTTCTTTTTCCTCCTCTATGTGTACTCAAGTATTCACTCATAAAAGTAACTTTGCAATTAAACCTAATTTATCCTTCAAGAGTTTTGCATGTTTAGTCCCTTGATCCCAATGTTTACATGCACACACATGAACCATTTTTAATAGCTATAGGAGTTTAGGAGAAAATAGAGTATCTTCGAAAAAGATACATACACTTATTCTGGGGATAGGCTGAAAAACACGATAAATAAAACTTTCGTTTTTTAAAGACTAACCGCTAAAGATGCAAATAACTCTTTCTATATGTTAGTTCCTGGATCCTAACGTTTACTCAGACACATGAACCATTTGAATAGCAATACGAAATTAAGAGAAAATCGAGGAATCTCCGTAAAAGGTACATATATTTATTCTGGAGATAGGAGGAAAAATACGATACTTAATACTTTAGTTTCTTAAAGACAAACCACTAAAGATACTAATAACTATTTCTGTATGTTTAGTCCCTGGATCCTAACTTTTACTCAGACACATGAACAATTTGAATCAACATGAACCATGTAGAGCTCTTCAGCTTTAAGGTAACGCTTCTAAAACTGTTTTCTTCTGCATGTTGGCTGAAAACAGGGAAGTTATTAAAAACAGGCATAAAGAAAAGTATTTAAAAGCTAAAATTCAAGTCGTCTTCCCTCGCCATTGTTCAAATGAATCAAGAATTGTATTTGTATTTATATAGAGGTGCAACCAACCTTCTACCACAGCGGTTTTCAAATATCCGCGGCAGCCTGGAGATGTCGCTAGTGTGTGACATGGAAGCCGAAGATAAAACGTTTAACAACCGCTGCTCTAAGAGACCCCCCGCAGAACTTATGTCCGCAATTTCAGCTTGTATTCCTGATAATGGGTGTTTTCAAATGATCAATCACACTTGAACATTGTAAACTAATTATTCCTTCTCAGGTAAAACTTGATTTATATCATAACAACATCTACGTAACAAAATCGGAATCAGCAAATTATTTAAGCGGTTCATAATAATCAGGCAATAGGACTTCAACACACTACTCATGGTATAGATACATAGAGTGGTTGATAAAATGAGCTGAAAGTTACCAAAATATTTTTTATTTGCCCTTTCTTCATCCTTGGTGGCAAAATCTCAAATTTCTACAGGATCCATATATTGTCTAGCCCAATATAACTCGAAGGACGTCTTTTCCCGATTACGACCCATTAATGACATGGGAATTAGAAATATCTACATACTACTTATCTTACCTCTCCTTAACGTTTGTCTGTGTGGCACTCAGCATATGTATAACTGTATGTATATATATGTACACATATATTCATGTGTGTAGGTGTGTATGCATGCATTTTTATATGACTAACACTTATTTTGCTAGACTGAGAAAATAACACTAATAGTTTGATTTCTTCTATCTGTAAGGGAAATATTCATGGTAGATTAATATGATGTAACGGATTAAACATAGACTTTAATATTATCAGTATTTTTCATGTTATTAACACATTGTATCCGTGACATGTTACTAGGACGTTTTCTCACGATTGATACTTGAGCGCAAGACATGTACTAGTACGTGTTCTCACGATTGATACTTGATTGCGGGTCACGTACTAGTCCGAGTTAGTGTAACAACATGATTCTGATGATTGATACTTGAGAGCGGGTCAAGTACTAGTACGGGTTAGTTTAACAACATGGTTTGTTTGTGGGTACAAAAACAACGGTATATACAGAAAAACGAAGCCGAATGTTCTTGTCTACTACATAGATTCTGGAAAAATTTAGACATATAAAAACTAGTTTTTACATCAGTCGATGTGGAACCACAGAACGGGGAAAAATTAAAACTATATACAACTATTTATATTTGATTTTTCCTATTTACGATACTATTATAAATTTATCCACTAAAAAATATATTTTTTTCGTTTACAAAATTTTTATGGTTGTTATTTATACATTTCTATTTATATATTTGTTTATATATTTCAATATAAAATACGAAAAGTTGGTTAAAAAATTAAATAATTTTCGATCTACTGAGATTTAACTGAAAAACTGAATTTACGTGCAAAACGCCCTCTCCCGGTACAATTCCGCTTCGAAATGTACCCGCACACAATGTGTTAAACAATTGTGCTAAATTTGGTGCATCTATAACAAATAGTGTAGCTTGTTGAAAGAGCAATCACACAAACATGAATGCAATCATACATGTTTAAAAACAAACATACCAGGGCTTCGAACCGTAATTTTTTTTGTTCCGGTTTTCGTTCCGGTTCAACTAAAAAATTAATATCGGTTCAGTTCCGGTTTTCGCTCCGCCAAAAATAACGGTTTTCGGTTCAGTTCCGGTTTTCCCTCCGCCAAAAATAACTGTTTTCATTTAAGTTCCAAATGAATAATTTCATTTTATGTATATTCTTATTTGTACTAAAAATATAATTCTATCATAAACAAAAAGTGTAATTCTATCAAAATTTAGAAGATTTTATTCTTTTTTTAATTGGTACACTATGTGAATTGATACAAACAGCAGGCCTAATGAAATACTACTATTACGAAACATTTGAATCGCCGCCATTACCAAACACCCATTTGATGTGCAGAAGATTTGATAGATGCTTCATGCTACGCCACTTAGGGCCTCTCCTGTCTATTTACTCCTCCCTGATCTAAACAGTCTATACAAACATCCGTGGATGATCGCATGCTGAGATGTGAAAAATAAAATATAACTCGATATTTTTCTTAAAAAATCATCTATACTTCTAGTTTAATCAACTGAATTAAATATGTCTTCTACAAGTAGTTTCATGCGAAACTGAAACAGAAAAATACTAGTGAATATCAAAATAGGAAATCGAGAAGCAGTATACATGTAATGATAATTATAAAGTTGACGTTAAATTAGAAAATATTGATAAGTTGGTAACAGTAACAAAATGACTGAAAGGTATATCGAACCGAAATAAACCGATATTTTTTTCGGTTCAGTTCCGGTTTTCGTTCCGACCAAAATAACGGTTTTTTCCGGTTTTCGGTTCAGTTCCGGTTCGAAGCCCTGAAACATACACTCATGTGTATGTATATGTTAATATTTGAGAGCATATAGTGTAATAAAATACCAATGAGATGGAAGTAAAGATAGAAGCAACAACTTCGTATGTGAAATACAAAGTTTATTACAAAGCATACACGCAAAGCACTGAAATGAAATTTATTTTACATACAACTGAATGAATCGATTCTATGTACCTATGTATAACATATTTTACAATTCTTTCTTCCTTCTGAAGCAAAGAACAGCGGTGTCACTCACCGCACGTTTGTGCAGAGGGGTTTATCTGAGGAAGACCACATATTCATTTTGTCAGAACCGAACTTGGCATTATCTTTTATAACATAGTTACAACATATCGGTATCATGATACGCTCTTCATATGATTGTTTTAAGGATTTTTTCATGCATAGTCCTTATACTATAATCAAATAAAAACTAGCATATATGTAATATTTTCAGCAAAGTACATAGAAAATTATGAGAAAGTATGTAAATTATTATAACAATTCAATTATAAGTTTTAGTCATTGTAAAATAACTCTGATCAAATCATTGTTACTGGATTAAACCTAACATGTATTTAATATATTTTTGAAAAACACAGTCCATTTGTGGAAAGAATGTAATTTTTTACACTATATGATTGTTATTATTGGTTTTTCATGCGTAGTCCATTTTCTAGAGTAAATATGAATTGCATTGTTTAATATTTTAAGCACATTACGTTGAATATTACTAATGGGAAAGTATATAAACAATTTACATTTAAATTTTAAGTATCAATCCTCGTAAAACAGCATTTTTCAAATTATTGTTATTGAGTAAAACCTAACGTAGGGGAAGAATAATCAAGTAGTGCCCTTAAGAAAATTCATAAATTAATCAGAAATTTACAAACAAAATAAATTAATTTTTATGAATAGATTTTATTTAAACTTTAGTTAAAACCGTTTTTGCTTATTGTAAAATAAGGCCAAAACTTACGTATTTTTGACGAAAATAGCAAAAATAAAATGTAATTAAAATACGATAATGGACTATTTTTTAAGTCACACCGCATATTGCTTAAACATATTGGATCCATAAATTATATGCATAATACTAGAATAGCTTATACTGACGTTGTTTTAATCAAAGAACTTTTTAATTATTATAATCAAATATCAAACGGAAATATGCCCCAGCAATTCATATACTTCTTAAAAATGTATTAATATGCGTCGAGTGAAAAATGTAAAGAAAACAGAAAAAAACCTACTTTTAACAGTGTCTAAAAGGTGGACGTATTTTTTAATGATGAGCAATAGAAATTAATATGACTGACTCAGCAGCACACTATGCTATTGCCTGTGCCTTTTTTGGCTTTCATTTAAAATATTAGAAATGGTATACGATTTAGACAACGGCATGACTTAAAAATTTTCCCTATATTTAATACTTTTAACCAAGCATGATCCATTTAGTTATCTAAATAATGTAATTCTTTTAATTTATTTTCAAGATAAATTAAATTCTCTTTTTTCAAATTATTGTTATGTTCTATGTTTCCTGCATAGTTTGAGTGAAAATTATTATATTTTAGTGAAAATTTAATTAATATGTAATACACTTCTTAAAAGTATAGTACAGTTGGTTAAAGTAGATCAATATCTTATAAAATTTATTTTAAAAAACTTCAAGCAACTTAAAGTGCCATCTTTCATTGTGTATTAATTACTTTCATTTATATGATGTTTGTACAGTTGTTATATTACACTAATTTTTATCGTTGTATGGAAACCAATTCATTTTGATCTAGTTTCTAAACTTGTTAAATATTAATTTGATGAAATTCCTATACTATATTTTTTATTTAGACATTAAATATTTACTTTTTTAGCTTTTGACTTAGTCAGTTTACGGACTATAAAAAACATGTTAATAAGCTATTAATCCGATTTTTTTAAACAATATCCGGTTTTTCACTTTAGATCTCATGACATTTGCATATAAAAAACTAAAATGTCAGATATAAAGAGTATTTTAGGAGTAAAATTTTGAATTGAATTTTTGAATAGTTTGTTTTCTCTATAGAAATCCAATATACTAATAAATATCTAAGTACATGACTATTTTTTTACGTAGAATCCCAGTTTATCCCACTAAAATCTTATTTTGTAGCAATTATTTAAAATAGAGAATTAGTTAAACGTATAAAACATATTTATATTTGTTAACATGTATATAAATTATTCGTACCTAAAAATTAAAATTCTGTTACTGAGGTAGAACGTTTGAAAAAAATGGAATTTTGATTTTTTAAATGTTTAGGATCGATATCTAGTGGAATAAAATTGCTTTTATAAATTTTCCTTGATGCATATAATGTTTTTTCTTGTGGTATGAATACAATAAGTAAAAAAGATACAGAAAGTATCTCATAGTTTTGTATAACATTACCAGGGAAAAAAAGCACTGAAATTCTACATATAGCATGTTTGAGGGTGACATTTCAACAGGAATTTTAGTTGTGTTTTTCTTTAATATTTTACGCATAACGCTATGTTAAATTTACATTTTACTGTTTAATTTATGTATTTTTGAATGATCTAGTGCCATCTAACATAAATTACAAGATCAATTGAAATGTTAGTTAAACAAATAAAATAAAGTTGATACAAATTTAAAGACCAACAATCAAAATTTCATCACAAATGGATTAAAAATGTTGAAGTAAAATATTTTCTTTGACATATTTTTTTTTTTCATTTCAGATTCATCTGTCATTAATTTGAACAACAATTTATATAAACACTGAGAACTGGATATAATATATTGTATTTTTATTACATTATAGAATTATTTGGATATCAAAAGCAATATAATATACAATTTTGTATAAACATATATTTTACATAATGGTCACTACAAATAATTTTTACATTACAATTTCCACAGTTTTTCACAAAAGTAGGTTACTTTTGACTTTTTTAAAGCATGTTTGTAACAAAATAGGAATACAAACTAAATCTTCTATATTTTAATTTTTTATGTAATTACCTATAACTCATTAAAAGTACTAACTATAAAACAATTAGTTTGCACTGATTAACTTTCTTCGTAAAGTCTTAAATTCTATCTATTACCCCAATTATAGTGAATGTATTATATGTATATATATTTAATGTATTAATTTAAATATATATATTTAATGAATGTATATTACCCCATTAATAATGAATTCATCTCTTCTTATATAGCAATAAATTTTAAAAAAATTGTCACGTTGCAACGTTAACTTTTATAGTTAAGAGTATTCCATGGAAATTAAAATATTAAAAATATTCACAATTCAAAAATACGTGAATGAAAAATAAATGATATTTCCTAAGTGTAAAGCAACAAAAATAAATTTAAGTGAGTTAAGATAAAAATTTGTAGAAATATTAATCAATCACATACTTTAGAATAAAAATAGTACATGTGATTATATCGAAAATCATATACTTTAGTAAAAAAAATTAAATTATCTGCTAATAGCATAATTATGCGATGATGACGTAAACAAACATTTTAATATTACTCCGCCTATGCATGTGTCAGTAGTTAAATGTATATCTCATATTCTTTTCAAGTTATTTTTCTGAAATTTTTTGCTGACGTTTCCTGATGTATTTTCTTCCAATTGTCTTAAAGGATTGTAAATTACACGGAAAATATATTTAAATATTTTCCCCAAAGAAAAAAATAAATCTTTAAAAAAACTTATTAATTATTATTTATTTTAATTAAATTATTAATTAAATTATTTATTAATTAGTTATTTTAATTTCATTTATTTTTAACGAGTTATATTAGATCTCTGTTTAAGGGGATTGTAGACTTTCTAAATTAATAGTTTTTGTTGAGAAATCTCCTTAAAAATTTAAGATATTATCAGTACTGCATGTTTGTGGATAGAGCCGATCCTAGCAGGGAAAACACATGAGCGGATCAATATAAAAGAGGCAAAATTATTATCAATCAGCATATAAAAAAAGCTTAAGTCTTGTAAAAAAGTGCAGCTAATTTTAGTTTGCCTTTGTTCGGCCAATGATCTAAGATCTGTACTGTCTGTGAAAGTATTCACAATTTTAAGGTAAAATCTTAACAATTTCAAATGTTATAATTTATTATTTCATTAGAAGCATTAATGAAAATGTTTCGTGGGCATTTTTATTTATGCAGGGTTATTTTTATCCATAGGATATCTTTTAGGCCATAGAATAAAACTTATCGTAAGTATTTGCCAGATATACATCTAAATATAAATAGTTTAAAATATCAATTTTCCAGTACAAAATATATATAACTTTTTAAACTTCAAAATTGATATCTTTGCCATCTGTTACTTTTAAATAACTTTTATTTCATACTCTTATAGAATAAAATGTCGATAAATTATATGCGTAAGTATAATAATAAGTATATGCCATTATATCGAAAAATTTTGTTTCAAAAACTGATTAAAGTAGTTATTAGTAATAGATAAGTTATTCATTTGGGTAGTAATTGTATTAATTTAGATAATGATTAACTATAAAGTGATAAATAGATATTTAAAGCCCAATTGTTATTTTTAGTTTTAATTATGTCTCTTAAATCAGTGAGTTAGAAAATTGAATTTTCAAAAAATTTCACACAGTCGCCCACTTTCTCTTAAATTATTAAATATACTTTAATTTTAATTTTTAAAATAAAATCTTAAATTTAAGAATTATTCTTGTGCAAAGTAACTTTTGCATAATTATACTCATTCATTATAAAATATCTATGAATAAAATGAATTGAATTCTGTGTTCCAGAGCTCCTTAAGGTTCCAATATAACAGTTTAAGCCACGATGCTGTTTAGTTCCGTCACTACATTAGGAGATATCTCGCTGCAGCTGCATAGCATCACAAGTATCACAGCACAGAATTTTCATAGTCTATTCATTTGTTATTGCTTTTACGTTGAAAATGAAGAAAAAAGTCTGTAAGGCTGGTTTATAAATTAACACTGACTTGCAGCTCAAAGTGAAAAATTATGACATGTAAACAATATTATACATTATCAGGTCTGAATTTGTGAAAAATGAATATATCTATATAGTTCATATGATCTATATCTGTATTCGTTTCAGTATTGTATTAATTTATTCTTTGTGTTTGCATGAATAATTAAGCAATTTAATATTTTGTGTGAATTTTGAAAACCACTAAAAAATTTCTAAATATAGATATTTCAAGATATTATTATTCAGCATAGATTTATTATTTTTTTTCATTTATGTTTACATACCTAAGAACATTAATTATATAAAAGAATATTCCAAATTCCAACAATAAAGTAAACTCATCTAATATTATTTGGAATTAAAGAAATAAATAGTACTGACCTGAAATGCAAGTTAATATTGAAACAAATGAACTAAATATCTCAATATATTAGTGTTCCTGAATATTAAAATTGTCTAATCTAAATAATGCAAATTAATATTGAAACAAATGAACTAAATATGTCAATGTATTAGTGTTGATGAATATTAAAATTGTCTAAAATAAATAAAGCATTTTATTATGAATTATCTTTTTATTATGACGATAAAGAAATGTTGATGCCAATAATTTATTTACGGTACAGCTAAATTGTTATTATGCATATAAATTTGATTGTTCACATTCATAAGATTTAATTTTTTAATTCTGTTATTATATGATAGAAATCCCAATAAGTACTTTTAAACACATAGACAACAGTAAATTAGAACAAAACTTTAAATTCAGAGAGTATAACTATAAAAATTAATCAAGAAAAATTTCAAAATTAACTGATAAAACAACTCTTCTTTTGTAAATGAGGCAAAGAATACAAAAAATATATGTAATAATTTTTATCAATGAGTATGTAGTAGTAAAAGCAGGCTATTAATAATAGTAAAAGTCTAATGAAATTACATACAAAAAATTTTGTTTGGATTTGTTTGCATTAAAATATTTTACATGCGCAAACATAAAAATATTTTAATTAACAGAACCGTTTTTAGTTTAAAAGGATACAAAATCGATAAAATATTATCGGTTTTATAAACAAATATTAAGTTTTGTGATTCAGTGCTTAAATATAATGACAATAAGTGTCATTCAAATTAGTTTCATTCAGTAATTTGAGAGAAAGTGCGATTCAAAAGTTGTTTTAATGTTAAATAAAAGTTAAACATTAGGACAATTTTTTACAGTTAATAATTTAGTAATATATAAAACAAAGAATGTTTTTAGAACTCTTCACACAAGAAGTTTCATGTGTATAATATTTTACTAGGAATTAAGTACTTAGCAGTGAATGATATTTATAATGGAAGATAAACAAAATGATAATATAGCCTCGTGAAACCAAAGTATAAAATTATAAATGAAAATCATAACTTAAACAACAGATAAATATGAAAATAATTTGTTAATGAAAAATATAAGAATGACAGTATTTTTATTAGATATATGTTTAAAAACTATAATATACAGTTCCACAAGACCAGAATTCATAAACTCTTAAAAGAAATGAAAACATTAACAAAATATAACGTAAAATAAATTACAAAAATTTACAACGTGTTTAGGAATTATGTATTGTATAACATACAATGATATCATTTTTGAATAAATTGAACTGTTCATAGAGAAGAATTAAACCCTGTATTAAATATGCTGCCACAGTTTTAAAACTATAACAATGGTCTAAATATTAGAGTAAAAGTTCAGGTTGAATGTTCAACAAACAATATAATAAGCCATAAAAATCAACAAAAGAGAAAAAAATTATATTTTTTTAGTTTCATAAAATGCTCTTGTGTCATATTGAATATAATGGGAAAATAAATAATGGTTACTATTTGTTTTTAAAAGCATTAATAATTATAACTAAATAAATATGCAATAAATCTTGAACAATTTCTTAATATGCTCTTACTTATGTAACCAACAAAAAGACACATCTAATCCATTTTTCTCTAATTGAGAATTTTTACAAGTTATCTTCTCTGGCGTTTTAAGGTTCATAAAAATGCTCTTGTGTCATATTGAATATAATGGGAAAATAAATAATGGTTACTATTTGTTTTAAAAAGCATTAATAATCATCATTAAGTAAATAAGGAATAAATGTTTCACAATTTCTTAATATGCTCTTACTTATTTAACCAACAACAAAAAGACACATCTAATCCAATTTTCTCTATTTGACAATTTTTACAAGTTATCTTTTTTGGCGCTTTTAGGTTCATAAAAATGCTCTTGTGTCATATTGAATATGATGGGAAAATAAATAATGGTTACTATTTATTTTAAAAAGCATTAATAATTATAATAAAATAAATATGCAATAAATGTTGAACAATTTCTTAATATGCTCTTACTTATGTAACCAACAACAAAAAGACACATCTAATCCATTTTTCTCTATTTGACAATTTTTACAAGTGATATTCTCTGACGTTTTTAGGTACATAAAAATGCTCTTGTGTCATATTGAATATAATGGGAAAATAAATAATGGTTACTATTTGTTTTAATAAGCATTAATAATTATCATTAAGTAAATAAGTAATAAATGTTGAACAATTTCTTAATATGCTCTTACTTATTTAACCAACAACAAAAAGACACATCTAATCCATTTTTCTCTATTTGACAATTTTTACAAGTGATCTTCTCTGATTGTATGCAACCCCTTTAAGTTGTGGCTGGTTTAAAATACAAACTATAGGTATGTCTTCTCTCACTATATAAATCCAAGCATGAGGTCCTAAAATAAATAATCTCTCCCTTTCATTTCACCCATTCTTTAAAATTCAGAAAGAAAACTGTCCTGTACAAGAGCTGCCCTGACGCGTGACGACTCACACTGCACAATTCCGTGCGACTGTCATGGCGATTTCGGCATTTGACCGCTGCCAACACGCAGCCAAAAAGTGTCTGTTGAGTCGACGCCGGATGCACTGTGTCACTGTAGCCTAGTCCAATAGTTGGACGCCATATTCAAGTCGTTTGTCTGACCGGGAACCTGCACGGGAACCGACACCCCGGGGGAGATGAGGCCTACAAATATAAACAAATGTTCCATAAACACCTTGATATAAAAGTAAAATACAATGAGATGTAATTGGAAATTAATATGTAATTGAGATCAACTGAGCAGTTACATTAAGGCAACCATATTTCTAAACATCAATTTGGGAATAGACAGCATGGTGTCCCCGAATCCAAATATAACGTGGGGAAGTACGCAATATTTTTGGGGACGTAAAACAGTAACATATACTTTAAACCTTTATTAACTTAATTTAATTGCTAATTTAAGTTAATTAAGGCAACCATATTTCTAAACATCAATTTGGGGACAAATAGCGTGGTGTCCCCAAATCAAAATAAAACGTGGTTAAGTACGCAATATTTTGGGGGACGTAAAACAGTTAATATATACTTTAAAGATTAATAAAGCTTTAAAGTATATGTTAACTTATATTAAAATATTATAAAGTATCCAAATATAACGTGGGGAAGTACGCAATATTTTTGGGGACGTAAAACAGTTAACATACACTTTAAAGCTTTATTAACTTAATTTAATTGCTAATTTAACTTAATTAAGACAACCATATTTCTAAACATCAATTTGGGGACAGACAGCATGGTGTCCCCGAATCAAAATATAACGTGGGGAAGTACGCAATATTTTTGGGGACGTAAAACAGTAACATATACTTTAAAGCTTTATTAGCTTAATTTAATTTAACTAAAGCAACCATATTTCTAAACAACAATTTGGGAACAGTCAGCATGGTGTCCCCAAATCCAAATATAACGTGGGGAAGTAAGCAATATTTTGGGGACGTAAA
This sequence comes from Pardosa pseudoannulata, assembly GCA_032207245.1. NCBI lineage: Eukaryota > Metazoa > Arthropoda > Arachnida > Araneae > Lycosidae > Pardosa > Pardosa pseudoannulata. Next base: position 83,792,713 of record CM063500.1, on the reverse strand, counting down.
AAAGTAACATATACTTCAAATCTTTATTCATTTAATTTAAAATTATCTTGAATGGCTTTTATTTCTATAAGGTTAAAAGAGGAATATTTAGTGAAATTTCAATTTAATAAATTATCAACTTATAAGAAAAAATAAACTATTATTTACCCGATGACATATCGACTAGTAGAAATGTGCAGTATGCCTTACAGTGCATTTCTACATATATTTATAGTTATAAACAGATAATAGGTATATACAGATTGGACAGTATTTTTAAGATTCACGGATATATGTGTATGTGTGTGTAAGTAAACTAAATCGGTAAACTGATGTAAAGATTTTGTATAAAACCCCCGAAGACGTCCCTTTAAGAAATATACTGTCTAAAAACATACCGTAATGTGATAATTCAATCCTTCCGAAGCCCTCATAATGGCCTGAGAAAATTCTCAGTGGTTTTCAGATCTAAAGTCAAGACCAAAAACCGATGACTCTTTGCTTTTTCCTTTTCAACAACTAATCTAAACTAACCATTGGGGCTATAATTTACGTTGGGACTATAGTGCGTCGGCTAGTAGTAGGTCTATAGTATGAAATTAATACCCGTGTGGGTTTCGTAAAAACGTTGCACCTATTTCAAGAATTACTTTAATTTTCCTTTTAATTAATGCCCCAAGAATGAGAAAATATTTTAATTTTTCAGAAAATTTTTTTTCATATAATGAATTTAAATTATCACGGTCAATTTTTGTCACAGAAACGTGGAACTTTTTCTTTAACTTTTGAATTTTTGCCCGTTACATATTTGTGTTACAGTTCTTAAGATGAGTCTCAATTTTTCCTAAACATGATAATAAAGAACAAGGGGAAAATTTACCGATATAAATATTGAGGATGTAGAAATTAACTTAAAATGCTTACAAGAGAACGTAATCCTGAAAATTTCTAAATTATAAATTAAACTTTCCCGCTTATTTTAAAAATTTTATCAATATTAAATGCTGATAAATTGACTTTTGTTACCTTATTCAAGGAATTTTTCATAAAAATCCTTTTTTAAAAAAATTACATTGTTTTTTAATTCAAAACAGTGACTGTTATATTTCACAATTCTCTGATTGCACATAGTATTGTATATTTATTCTAATGGTTATATACAATGTTCATTTGAAATCTTTATTTTGGACTACTCTAATTTCTGACGTTATTCCCTTAAAAATCTGATTTATTCATTCATTATGAGTTCACTTTCCCTGAATATCTAAGAAAAATAAATGAATGCATTTAGACCTATTGGACAGTACTAATGGAAAGCGACTGGGGCTAAGTTACGAAGAATAAGTATTTATTTAAAGCAATAAATCAAAGTGATACTTTTTTTTATTTTATTGGACAATTTTTGGTTTATTTAAAGTTAAATTTTAAATTTTGAATTTAAATTTAATCTCTTTTTCGTGAGTAACATATATTAATTTCTAAGTTCTCTATTTTAAAGACTATTATATTGTTTTAATATTTAAAAAATTAAGTGTATTTCATAAGTGTATAACAAAAAATGCATAATATTATTTTGATATTATAAATATTTTATATTGAATATAAAGCGTTTTCAATGCTACATAATAAAGAAAAGTAGTTTAACATTGAGGAAAAATTTCATTTTTCCAAATAAATATTTAAAATTGAAGAAAGATTTGAGTTTGAGGCCAACTTTTGAAGCAATTCAAAGATACCAGGCTGGTCATGAGGACAACATAAGAAAGAATGGTTGCTCACCTGTTGATGCGGAAGTGCCGTTGTTGGGGAACTGTCCGTTGTGCGGCGGCGGTTGTGGCGCTGCGGGACAGGGGGGTGCCCTGGCATAGGCATTTACATCTCTAACGTCGGGAGAAGCATGCAGGAAGTTAGGTTACGTCTTGCTGCTGCAGGCAGGAATTACATATTGCTTCAGTAAATGCAAAGAAAAAATTCAAATAATTTAAATAACATTTAGGTTAGGAGTGGTTTATTTTGATATGAACTCTAAGTTCAGTTTTCGGTAATTATGAACTTCTAAGTTAAATCTTGCTCAACATCGAAGATGTCACTAATACTAAATGCAGTTGAATAATTCTTAATTTTTTTTTTTTTTGAAATTTATATTTGTCATTCCTTTTAATCCTCTTTGAAGCCCATGATTTTAATTCAGGATGGATTATCCAAACACAGTCTCAAAGATTAGAGGATTTAAGGTTGCATTCATAGTATTCCCCCCTTAAATCAATTAATAAATCCTTTTTTGAAATCCAAAAACCAGTGTCAGGCCATCAAATGGATTTGAACTTCAAGAAAACCTATAGTTTTATTATAAAGGGTTTGATAGTTAACAACGGACCTTCTACCTTCAGTAAAACATTCGAGACATCACCCTAGAGATTTTCCTAAATTTTCGTCATCCTCAGGATCGAAATTTTATTGTTGATTCCATACCACTCTCAGAAATAGCAAGAGGTTATTTAAGTCTACAAATTTTTCATGCATGTTCTATGAGTATACAAGATGTCAAAATGCCTTGAGCCCCTAGAATTTCCTAAATTTGGCATTCTGGGATTTTAGCCTGCATGTTAATCACCATACTATCTCATATCCAAACGATTGAAGATAACGATAGAGGATAAAGGATATAATAATAGAACAATAAATTATTAAATTACTTGTTACTAACCTGTATGTGTCGGGCATGGAAACCATTGGCTGACCAATGGATGGGTAGAGGGAATTCGGGAAGCCCGCGTTGAGGGGTAATCGACCAGGGGCCGAACCCGCTTGCTCGGCAGCCCGGCGTTGATTTCGAAGCTTCTCTTCTCGTCGCCACTTGGCTCGACGATTTGAGAACCACACCTAATGGTGAGAGAAAGAAAATCACATCAATTATTTTTAAAGAATTTGAAATAGATGCTGAATAATAAAAGTCACATTTCAAGTAAATGTTAGTCAATAAAATATTAGAAAACCATGAGTTTATCTTTCATTTAAAAGTCAATCACATTTGTATTATTATATTTCCATTCGTGTGAAGAGGTAGTTTTAAAAATGCTGATGAAATGGTGCGAGAAATATACGCATAATTTAACAGAAATTTAAGTTTAAAATAATCTGTACTTAAAACATGCATGATAATTCACTACGTTTACACTTTAGTTATTTTTTTAAATTTCATACAAGACTGTATCAGAACTTTTAAAATCATTTGAACATAACTAATTTTAAATTTTTTAATTATAAAACCACATAAGAAATTATTTTAAATGACACTTTTAACAGCAACAAGTTTTTGAAGTAGTTTTATTAATATATTACAGCACGTTTTATGCAAAAAGGAATTCCTTAACGTTTTTGATTAGGATGAAAAGAATTAAAAACGTCTGAGATTACACTAAAATTAAGCAATCACTTAAACATCTTAGAAGAATAAGATAAGCTACTTTAGTTAGTTTAAAAAATTTATCAATTTATTAAGATATATTTATCAGCCTCAAAGAGTTGATAAACAGTCCTACAAGAAAAAAAGTTTTATTGTATTTAGATGAACTCTTTAAGTATTAGGAATTTTGGATATACTGATGTTGAACAGAATCTTGAATTGAATTTGAGGATCGATCGTTGTTAGAGCAATGTAATGAGACTTAAATAAATGTTCTAATTGAATATACATCTAGTAGCAATAGCTCCAACTTCTTCGGGGGATTTGAAATCAATTACATGTGAGTATAGGCCATTAGAGAGTCTTATTAGAATTTTAGAGAAAACCCTATTGATTATGGAGCTATGAGATTTTTACATTGGCAATAGACATCAAAATAATACGGTAATCATATTCACATTAATATTTATTTTACAAAGAGAAACATCTAAAATACTCACCTGTATCCTTGCCTCTGGAAGATCAATTTTGGCCGCTAACCTCTCCCTCGCAAAAACGTCTGGGTAATGCGTCCTTTCGAATTCTGAAATCAGGGTATACATTAGACAATAGAATAAAAATATCACCGTATAAAATAAATTTACCTTTCATAAGAGAAACATACATCGTGCCAAATTCCAGTTAAGCATTACAAATCGAAAGGTAAATTTTGGGGGTAGCAATAATGTGTAATAAGCTCTAAAACTCGCTTATCTGACTTATATACTTAAAGCGTTGATGTCTGGGAAATCAGCGCATTGGATTTTATAGCAATTATAACATATTCTAATTAAATCATATAGGAGAAATTAATGAGTATTTACTAGTACTTAATACATTGTATGCGGGACAAGTACTAGTACGTTTTCTGACGATTGATACTTGAGAGCGGGATACGTACTAATACATTTTCTGACGACTGATACTTCAGCCCGGGACACGTACTAGTACGTTATCTGACAATTGATACTTGAGCGCAGGTCACGTACTAGTACGGGTTAGTGTAACAACATGGTTTGTTTGTGGGTACAAAAATAACGGTATATACAAAAAAAAAGAAGCCGAATGTTCTTGTCTACTACGTTGATTCTAGAAAAATTTAGACAAATAAAAATTAATTTTTACATCAGTCAATGTGGAACTACAGAACGGAAAGTTTGATTGAAAAAATCAATTTAGACTTAAAATTAACTTTTTATTTATCCTTTCGAAAATGATATATGTGTATATTTATATATTATATATATGTTTGTATATTTATATATATATATATGTATATTTATATATCATATATATATTTGTTTATTTGTCTATTTATATAATTGTATATATATTTCAATATAAAATATGAAAAGTTGGTTAAAAAATTAAATAATTTTCGATCTATTGAGATTTAACTGAATAACTAAATTTACTCTCAAAACACCCTCTCCCGATACAATTCCACTGTGAAATGTACCCGCACACAATGTGTTAAGTATTTTTGGTTCTGTTTCTAATCTGAGAGTAAAACATACTCTTAAGAATTAGATGTCATGATTGAATTGTCATGGTATCCCAAAGTGTCCACAGTGTCAAGTTTTATATCTGAGAAAGTAATTATAAGAATTATTATTGAAGAAGATAATTAAGGATTTCTTTTCAAATTAACTACTCATAAATAGATTTAAGGGTAAACACAACAAAATGTTGCACTTACGAATATGAATTACGATCAAAGTATTAAGTTATGTTGACTATTTCGAAAATATTCCAGATTTCATAAAGGTTTTTAAAACAAAGATTCAGAAGACCTGAGGTATAGCCATATGTTGAGATAGTATAGCTATATACTTTGTTGTGTGTACCCGTAGCGTAATCTGATATTCCAGATTTTATAAGGATTTTTAAAACAAAGATTTAGAAGATCTGAGGTATAGCCATATGTTGTGATTGTATGGCTATATACTTTGTTAATGTAGCGTAGTCTCATTTTCCAGATTTCATAAGGGTTTTTAAACCAAAGATTTAGAAGACCTGAGGTATAGCCATATGTTGTGATAGTATAGCTATATACTTTGTTGTGTGTACTTGTAGCGTAGTATTATATTCCAGATTTCATAAGGGTTTTTAAAACAAAGATTTAGAAGACCTGAGGTATAGCCATATGTTGTGATAGTATAGCTATATACTTTGTTGTGTGTACCCGTAGCGTAGTCGGATATTCCAGATTTTATAAGGATTTTTAAAACAAAGATTTAGAAGATCTGAGGTATAGCCATATGTTGTGATAGTATAGCTATATACTTTGTTGTGTGTACCCGTAGCGTAGTCTCATATTCCAGATTTCATAAGGGTTTTTAAAACAAAGATTTAGAAGACCTGAGGTATAGCCATATGTTGTGATAGTATAGCTATATACTTTGTTGTGTGTACTCGTAGCGTAGACTGATATTCCAGAAAAACAAAGATTTAGAAGACCTGAGGTATAGTCATATGTTGTGATAGTATAGCTACATACTTTGTTGTATGTACCTGTAGCGTAGTCTGATATTGCAGATTGTATAAGGGTTTTTAAAACAAAGATTTAGAAGACCTGAGGTATAGCCATATTTTGTAATGGTATAGCTATATACTTTGTTGTGTGTACCCGTAGCATAGTCTGATATTCCAGAAAAACAAAGATTTAGAAGACCTGAGGTATAGAAATATGCTGTGATAGTATAGCTATATACTTTGTTGTGTGTACCCGTAGCATAGTCTGATATTCTAGATTTCATAAGGGTTTTTAAAACAAAGATTTAGAAGGCCTCAGGTATAGCCATATGTTGTGATAGTATAGCTATATACTTTGTTGTGAGTACCCGTAGCGTAGTCTGATCATTGAATTCTCACCTTTCTCGAGGGCCTCTATCTGCTCTGGCGTGAAGGAGGTCCGGTTCCTCTGCAGCTTCCTTTTCAGCCTCAGCCTGGCAGCCGAATCTTCCTCGCCGCTGCCGCTCTGGTCACTCGGCGTGGACGCTTCCGTCACGCTGCCCTCTGTCGGGGAGGAAAACAAGGAAGTCAGTCCCCATACTAAAATACAATCAAGTTTATTTAACTTATTTACAGCGCCAGACTAAAAGACAGCTATAGTCAAAACAAAATTTAATAAAAATAATATGTTAACAATGAAAAAATAATTTAGAGCTGTAAGATAATTGTTTCAGAGGATTGTATTATGATTGGATATTTAAACATTTCTAATTGGAAATATTACTCTCTCATGACATTGATTTAACACCTTTTGATGTATTATTCTCGTAAACTTAAATAGTACTAGTAAAAATAATGCCAGTGGCGGGCTAAAAGACAGCTATAGTCAAAACAATGTTCAATAAAAATAATATATTAACAATGAAAAAATAGCCTAGAGCTGTAAGATAATTGTTCCAGGGGATTTCATTATGATTGGATATTTAAACATATTTCTTATTGGTAATATTACTCTCTCATGACATACCTTTTGATATAGCAATCCCGTAAACTTTAACAGTACTAGTAAAAAATTGTCAGTGGCAGATTAAAAGACAGCTATAGTCAAAACAAAGTTCAATATAAATAATATATTAACAATGAAAAAATAACGTAGAGCTGTAAGATAATTGTTTTAGGGGATTGCATTATGATTGGATATTTAAACACATTTCTTATTGGAAATATTACTCTCTCATGACATTGATTTAACAACTTTTGATGTAGTATTCCCGTAAACTTTAATAGTACTAGTAAAAATAATGTCAGTGGCAGACTAAAAGACAGCTATAGTCAAAACAAAATTCAATAAAAATAATATATTAGCAATGAAAAAATAAAGTAGAGATGTAAAATAGTTGTTCCACGGAATTGAATTCTGATTGGATATTTAAACACATTTCTTATTCGTAATATTACTCTCTCATTACATTGATTTAATACCTTTTGATATAGCATTCCCTCGTACTTTAATAGTACTTGTAAAAATAGTGTCATTGCCTACTAAGAAGATGTTTCTCAAGATGATAATTTTGTTACAAAATTATCTAAAATAAAAAAAAATATTAATTCATTTGAAAAATTTAATAAAAACTACGGTCTAGGAATTTAAGGTACCAAGAGCGTGTCGTTTAATTTGAGTTGGAGCAAAAAGACTACATTTTTGCTGGGAGAAGGCTAATTAGACAGGGTAATAATGGCTTAAAGAATTCTAATTCAGTACAATTTCTGTACTTTTTAAAATTATCATTTGAAACAGATTTCTGGGCCCCTGGCGTACTTGATTTTCAAACTTTTGTCGAAATGTAACAAACTTTTTAGTAAAAAAAAATTTTTTTTCAAGTTGGTGTCACAGTTAGAAATGTGATTGTTTCTAAAGCTTCTTTTATAAAAGAAGCTAAGGAAATTGAAGACTTTCATGTTATTATAGTAATAACGAAAAACTGTAGTAACATGAGAAATATTTTCATAAATATAAATGTATGAAAATCTCCTTGCAAATACAAATACAATGTCTATATGTATTAGGTAGCATCGTAAAAAAGTTCCATATTTTTTTAAAGTATAAGTCTTAGGATGTAGTCTCTTAAAAAAATTATGGAATACCCAATAATGGCTAACACCCCTTTACATTTCATTATTAATAACATTTTTTTTCGTTATGTAAGAGAAGGAGAGGTAGATATATATCTTCACTGAAACGTTCACGGAGAAATCTTGGTCTGGGGAGAAAATAATTTCAATTCCTTACTGCGGGTTAAGTTCGATTTTCGATTTTTGTCAAGGAATGTTTTATTTCTTCCTGTTCAATTTTTTCCCTCTCTTCCTCCGGGAACATTCCAGAGAAAGGAGAAGAGGGGGGTGAACACGGAGTTGATGATGATGACAATGATTGCGACAGTGGTTTCATCGTTACGCCCGATATGCTGACATTTTTTTTTATTTCATTTCTTTTTTACATGTATTTTTTTTCATTTTCAAATATCTGTCTTTTTATTTTATCCGAAAACAGTTTGTTTGTGTTCATCTCACTCCTCCCTGCTCTCCGTCGTGCCATCCAACAAACGAAAAGAAAATCGGATGTTCGATCAGAAAACCCCTCTGCTACCCCCCTACCTCCGTATCTCTCCTATCCAATGTGGCTTGACAATCTTAAAAGAGAGTTCAAATTGTATTTGCTGCAAGCCCGTCTTCTGGTGACAAAAGAAATTGTACTTCGTCTCACTTATTGTTTTCTTACTTACCATGCCAAATCTTCGTCCAACTTCATGTTTCATTTTTGTAAATGGTGAGCCTCAACAACACCAAATTTATCAAGATTGTGAATACATTTCTATGATTTCTCGGTGTCATCAATACCGAGAGATCTTCTTTTGATTATTTTTACAAAATATAGGTAAAGGAAATGTTCTAATTTTGTATTCAATTGCTAACTACAGTCTAAGAACTTAAGGTACTAAGAACATGTTGTTTGGTCTGATTTGGAGCAAAAAAAAAAAAACTACACTTTTTGCTACAATGAGGGAAATTAGACAGGAGAATAACGGCTTAAAGAATATTCCAAATGTCCAGGAACATTTTATCTGTAGGGGAATTCAGACCCAGGCGATAGCTCTCAGAGACAGTACCCTACCATTTTGACTATCTCCTGCTATTGATTGGGCAAGTTGAGATTTTCTGATACAGTCTTATGTAACAAGTGTATATTCACTATGCGTACAAGACCTCCAGAAAGATTAACCTTATGCCTAAAAAAAAGTAAATATGATTCTTTTTGGTGAACTTGTGGTAACATCAAGAGCTTAAAAGAGATGAAATCCACTACTTGTGTTGAGGTTTCCTTGGTTGAGAGTACTACGGTCTATTGTTTTCTAATGTGGGAAAAGCTCTCTATTTGTGTTTAATCAGTCCCAAATTCAGTAATTAGAATAGAACAATTACTCAAAGTAAAACTATTAATAATACGACAGGAGTAAAGAATAATTTTTACAATGCAATTAATCCTCTGAGATCAAATAACGACAGAAAAGTTAAAGCTTTGTTGTTTAGAACTGATATTATTCAGTAGGGCTTGGTCTAATCTCTTTTTTTTTCCAACTCTTGTGTATCAAAATCTTTCCATTAATGAATCGATTTTTTTAATAATGCGCTCTGTCATAATTACCAAAACGACCAATTTTTAAACTAAAAAATTTGTATAGGTATTCTTTTGCTGTAAAGTCAACACTACCAAATATTAGTTAATAAATAATATTAAATAAAAAGTAAAATATAAATAAGGCAATGTCTTAAAATCACCAAAATAGAAGATTCTATTTTTTCAATGTTACAGATACTTCCTCGAATATCAATGCTGAATAGTTCCTTGGCAGCTCTAAAGTCACCTTATGTTAAACTGAAAAACTAAAGTTACCAAATGTGGGTTTATTAGACATTGACCAACTACACAAAATCAATTATGAGCATCTATAAACATCCATGTTAACAATGTGACCCAAACCCACAAACTCTCCTATCTGTAGTTAAGACCTTACCTGTTTTAGATGTTATTTTACTTAGGAAATTACGTGATCTTTAAGCAAGAAAGAAGTGGCGTAAACTTAAAAAAAATTGTAATGTATGAGATTATATTTATTTATAAGTAACATTCTAAGTATGGAGAGTATAATTTTCACAGTGTAAGGAAACCAAAATCCTAATTTTAAGACTTAAAAGTCAGTTGTTCTCCCTAAGAAAAAAGGATTAGTTAATGAAACATTCAAAAAAGTTCTGGAACATTGAATAGTCACCGTAGTATATCATAACTGTCGCATGAGTAAAGTTATGAGATCGAAAAAGCAAAGAACTCATTCAAATAGCAAATTCTAAGAATCAAAAATGTCACAAAGGCATTCCAAAAAATGTATCTACCCATAGGGAATCCTAACTTTGTAGAATCTGATTTTTTAGTGCAAGTTTCTGTTAAGGCACAACACTTCTGTGTTCTTACTCTTCTTAATACAAGAAATACGAAGTACACCAATAAAAAAAATGCTGCTCACTGGACAGTAAATGATCCTTCTTATCCCGTTTCTGCTGACCAGTCCCAAACGAAACAAGCCGTTACCATGGCGACGAAAAACCTCGTAAGAATCACTAGAGTGCTTGACCTACGCGAAGGCATATAGAGCCTGTAGAAATGAGAAAATACTGACGTTATTGAGAATAAGTGTGTGCCCGTGTATTGCCTTATTTCTTGCGTATTCAAGTTGAGATATATGTATTGGGAATAAAAAGCTTTTGAGTAAGTCTGAATGACAAAGGGATGTTTTTGTGAGACGGTTTTTACTTGTAGAAATACGAAATAATCATAATATAGTGGACCCAGCTAAATGTGATAGCGGTTAATGTTATCAATCGCTTATTATTATCGAAATCACTTGGTCCCGATTTTCTCTATTCATTTCTATGTTAAAACTATCGTTTTATGTGATCATTACATCGGTTAATGTTAACAGTTTTCGAACCTTATTTTAACTGGCAAAAGAATATTCACAATGTATTCAGAAGGAACCCATCCTTTCTTTTCCTTCGCTGTTGTTAGGATTTTTGAAAATTCTCCCTCTTCCATCTAGGAAATTGGGAAACGAACAAAGGAGTGGCGCAAACAAATTACACTTTCCTGAAATTTTTCAGAAATACGCACACCCTTCTGGTGGTCAGTGGTTGATAAGATAAGCAGAAGGCAACACATTCTTATCGGAACTGAGAAAGAACGTATTAACATTTTATGACTTGCTCGCTTACATGCAGCTTGTCGATATGGAAGCCAAAAAGCGAATGATTTAACGTTAAAACAAAAGATCGAAATTTTAAATCGTTATGACAGGTTGATTATGAATACGAACAATTTATCAATGAGATTCTTAGAAAAAATTGTAGACAGTCAACAATTGATCAATTTTTTTAATTATGCATACGATTCCTGCGTTTTAAAGGATAATATACATAAATGCAGGATAATATAAGGTGTGTTTTTTCATTTTTATTTGAAATTTAGTACTTGTGAATTAAAGGGGGAGGGTAAGTTTATCTAATTTTGCATGTCGTTTATTGTTATCAATTGGTTATTCTAATTAAAATCACGGTGTCCCGAACTGATCACATTAAGCAGAGTTCACTGTAGTTGAACTTCAAACTGTGTCGATTGGGACTTAACGTGAAACATTTTTACACTAAAAAAAAGTACTCCCTTCCAATTCAATGGTGAAATTCAGTAATAAAGAGATATATTTATCAAAATTTGAGAGGATGTTCATGGTAAATGAAATTTAGGTGAAAATGCAAGTTCAAAATGCAAAAGTAATAAAATAATGTTCAAATTATTTGAAGGAAATCCTTCGTTTTCCTGTATATACTGTTATTTTTGTACCCACAAACAAACCATGTTGTTACACTAACCCGTACTAGTGCCTGACCCTCGTTCAAGTATCAATCGTCAGAAAACATACTAGTACGTGACCCGCGTTCAAATATCAATCGTCAGAAAACGTACTAGTACGTATCCCGCATACAATGTGTTAATAATCAGACAAATAGTTAAGGAAGATTCAAACAGGTTATAAATAACACCCAGTAAAAATCATTCTGCAATGATTCAACTTAACATATTTGTCTGAAATCTAATCATCCAATTAACGGACTAACCCACACGCTTTTAGGTAGTTAATGCATGAAAAAAAAAATGAATAAATATCAAAGACATTTCCAAATCTATTTTCCCGAGATACAGAAGAATGGATAATATCACAAGAATGTTATTCTATTAAAATCCTATTTTATCAGGCCATTTCTAGTGCATGTCTTGGCTGCCTCTCTTCTCATATAGAACACACCGCTTCTGACTTCGAAGAATGGTTGTCATGGTAACGAGAGGCGTTTGACCTTCTCCTCGGGCAATGAGGATTCTTGACCCTCAGAGAGGGAGGAGGATGGGTCAAGGAATGACCAAGGGCTATCTTCAGCACTTGTAATAGAAAGAAAAGAATATCTATCGAGAAGCTCCTCTTAAAGAAAACAGAAACTGTATTGATTGCTAGCAGAAGCAAAAGAAACTCAAGGAAATTTTCAACAGTCTCACTTTGTTTATGAATGCAAAGAAGCACCTAACGTGTTGAGAATGGAAATACTAGGGAAAACATAAGGTAGAATTTCAGATTCTCCAGTATTTGAAATTATTTAAAGAAAACAGAAACTGTATTGATTGCTAGTAGAAACAAAAGAAACTCAAGGAAATTTTCAACAGTCTCACTTTGTTTATGAATGCTAAGAAGCACATAACGTGTTGAGAATGGAAATACTAGGGAAGACATAAGGTAGAATTTCAATTCCTCCCGTATTCGAAATTATTTTTGACAGTGGTATATATATTAACATTTGTTAGGGGTATATTTATGTTATATTTCGGTAATTGATAGAAAATAAAATACATTCAATTCAGAGATTTTATTCTCAATTTTTTACATAAGAAATAAAAAAGAACTATTTGAAAAACGCAAGAAGTTACATGTTTTGTCAGAAAAAAGTAAATGTGGTAGACATTTACTCCCCAAAAGGGAAGTATTCACAAATTTTGTTTTAATTATAAGGCACGTAATAAAACAACATAACAACTCTATAATACCCAGTTGATTAAGTTACGTTAGATAAACAGGGGTACTATAAAAATTACCAAACTCAAATATACTAGAACAACTGATACGAAACGTTTAAAAATTTTAGTAAAATACATTTTAAATGAATTTTTGCAGATGAGGACACTAATTTTCATCGTGAAAGGAGTTTGAGTTTTATTTAAAAAATAATCAATATCTTAACACTTCACTAAAATGTTGGATATTAAGTAAGAATATTTGATAGAATTAAGATAACTTTCTTGTGTAAGACTTCATTTCTTTAAAATTTTCAAATTAATGAAAAGAAAATATCTTTCCTCAAAAGTTAATAGCAAGTTTACACCATGGTATTATACGTTGTTTGGTACTTTTTATTTGAGTAGAAATTAAAGAGACAGAAAGACACGAGTACACATTATGCTACAGTTAATTATACAAAAAGGATAAATTTTTTTAAAATTTTAGTGCGTAAGATGTTAATAACGACATATAAGAGAAACATCTCTTCAATTTTATCTTCGAAGATTATTTTCAGTGCTTTGCTATCCATCTGTCAAGAACTTGATACAGATTAATTTGGTATTTCACGAATTGACTTAGATAAAAAAATCATTTTCTTAAGATTTTATTAATATAATGTAAACAATTATTTATATTTTATTTTTCAAAGATTTCAAGTTTAATATAGTCCATCAGTTAAATACAAGCAATTCTTGTTATGAATTTTTTATTCCTTTTATATCCTAATTCACATCTGCCCATTAATCTACATCAATTTTATATAATTTTTTTAAATTAAATTTTTAAATGCTTGAAAGACATTTCACCTACCTTTTAAATGCAGTGTAAATGGAATCAAAAAATATTCTGACATTTTAGACATAAAAATATTAATTTTTTATAAATAGTTGGAAGCGATGTTTTGGACCGAAGATGTTGTGAGGACGATAATCTTATAACAAGCCACTAACAGAAATATATTCAGCTATACTAGCTTCTCTCTCCCAAGAAATATTTTAAGGAATTAAAAGAGATCATTACAAATATTAGATGGAAAATATTGATAAGATCGGTCACCCACCAAAATGTATAGTTCTCAAAGCTTTAAAGAAGTAATGTTCATCAAGCCACATATTACGAAAGTGATACATTCTATAGGCCTTCACCTCAACAATCCTATCCTTTGATAAATACTTCTACCTCTCGTAGCATATTTTCCATTTTTTAGTACTCACTGAGATGTGATACTATCACCGCGGAGAACTTTCATGCTAAAGTCATGACTTGAGCTAAGGCACAAATATAGTCAGCTATACTAGCTTCTATCTCTCACGAAATATTTTAAGAAATTAAATTATATTATTATTGGTATTAGACTGAAATGATTCATATGCTTGGTTATCCATCAAAATGTATAGTTCTAAAAACTTTAAAGAAGCAATGTTCATCAAGCCACATATTACGAAGGTGATACATTCTATAGGCCTTCACCTCAATAATCCTATCCTTTGATAAATACTTCTACCTCTCGTGGTGTATTTTCCATTTTTTTAGTACTCACTGAGGTGTGATGCTATCACGGCGGAGAATTTTTATGCTAAAGTTTTAGCTAAGTCACGAATATAGTCAGCTATACTAGCTTCTATCTTCCAGGAAATATTTTAAGGAATTAAATGAGATCATTACAGATATTAGATGGAAAATATTCATATGCTCGATCACCCACCAAAATGTATAGTTCTCAAAGCTTTAAAGAAGCAATGTTCATCAAGACACATATTACGAAGGTGATAGATTCTATACGCCTTCACCTCAATAATCCTTTCCTTTGATAAATACTTCTACCTCTCGTGGTGTATTTTCCATTTTTTAGTACTCACTGAGGTGTGAACGGAGAATTTTTATGCTAAAGCCATGATTTTAGCTAAGGCACGAATATAGTCAGCTATACTATCTTCTATCTCCCAGGAAATATTTTAAGGGATTAAACGATATCATTACAGATATTAGATGAGAAATATTCATATGCTTGGTCACCCAATAAAATGTATAGTTCTCAGAGCTTTAAAGAATCAATGTTCATCAAGCCACATATTACGAAGGTGATACAATATTCTATAGGACGTCACCTCAATAATCCTATCCTTTGATAAATACTTCTACCTCTCGTGGTGTATTTTCCATTTTTTAGTACTCACTGAGGTGTGATGCTATCACCGCGGAGAACTTTCATGCTAAAGCCATGATTTTAGCTAAGGCACGATCTTCTTTTGAGGATCTCCTCCTTTTCCTCCCTAAAACCTTAGTATCAGCATCAAAACTGTTTTCGTCTGATAAAGGAGCATAAAGGCATCCACCAAAGAGAAGACACGGCATCAAACTCGCGTCAGGAATCGAATGGGGTAAGCGAAGAGAAAAAAAAAGCTACACACACATATAAGGGGGTAAAAAGAAAAACCAAAATAATAATCTCGGCATGGCAACGGGGAATTGAATAACCGCCAAAATTATCTAACTCTTTTAGCCGGATTCAATTCTCGTAATCTTTCGGGCTAAGGGAAAGAGGGGGGAGAATGGAGTTCCGAGGAGGTATCCCGGGCTGGGAAAGCACCGACCCGTGAACTCCGAGATAAGAAATTTCTGGAATGAATCTGGCATGGGATGCAGGATAGAAAAGAGGCGGGGGAGGGGAGAGGGGTGAATATGAGGAGTGGACATCACCGAAATAAAGATTAGCTCGTGGAAAAGGGTTGAGGAAGATACTTTACTGCCAGACGCGGAAGTTTAATGTCGCCGTAACTGGAGAAAGGTGGATAACAGCGAATGTGGTGCTCAAACTTTATTGAGTGTGCAAGTAAAATGTGTATAAACCAGTAGCTTATAACTTTGAAACAGAAAACATTATAAAGAAGTCTACTTTTTTTTTCTTAACTATATTGTGTTTACGAGGAACGTTTTGAGGCAGCTCATTATAATGTCCTGATACAGAAAACTCGTTAAGATTTTAAAACTTAAAGTGTAACACACATACATTAACTTAAAGTTTTATCACACGATGTATAAATGTTATATCCTTGACCAAATTAAGTAATAAAGCTGTAAAACGAAAACAAACTCCGTTGAAATTTAATTGGTTAAACTGGTTAGACCAAGACCTACTGTGTAATGTCAGTTCACAACGCTGCAAACATATATGTCAACAGCGTGACTCAAAACTACATGCCTGCATACCGGAAAAGCAGGGCCCTATACATTATGCATACTAACGCCTAATCTTGTGCGAATTTGGACATTTATGTTCTGGAAGTTTGTATTCAGTGTGAGCGGAAATTATAAAAAACACAGCTGTAATAGTTGGATAACTTATACAGTAATAGAAATGTATTCAAGTTAAAGGTGTATAAATTTAAGCCTCAAATGATACCTTCTGGTTAGGGCGAACAGCTAGAATTTTAGAAAGCCAGGATACAGTATAACATATACCTAAATCTTCTCTCTGTACAGGTTAAGTACATACTGAATAAAGTATGGATTTCAAAATCGTCATCATCATGCACCAATCGGGAAAGTTTTTATACTTAATTGTGTTGTGCCGTAGAGAACATCGTAGAGTTCGATTGATTCCATTTTAAATATACGTTTTTGAGATTTTAAGGATAAATAGATAATAAAAACCATTTAATTGTATCGTTTTATTTCTGTTATTGGTGTCAATAAATGATTATTTTTGGCGTCATCATCTATCTATATTTACTACTAGAAGGAAGCTGTAATGCAGCTTATGGAAAGGTAATCAACTCTATTGATGATGGTCAAAATTTGAAAATGTTTTATAAGGCTTCACACATGCTTCATGGCGAAAGGCAAAACTTTAATCCTAATATAAATAGATGTAGTTAATCTTACAAAGATCACATAAAAAAAAATCTTGTTTAATATCTGTCATCTAAACACTATATCGACTAGTGTTTGTATGTCAGAGTATCTGATTGTCTTTTCAATATTTATAAAATACATGTGACAAATCTGCCTCAAACTTAAATATTGTCTAAGTTTCATTCTTATCAGATTTACCGTTTTCTACGGGTATTCCCAGTGCTAGCAACATCTGAAAAATTTTCTCAACCCAATACTGCCAAAATCAACGAATAATAGGTGGCCAAAGAATATAACATATTCTGTCTTTTCGGATGTTTGCCTGATGCTATATGTTTAGTCAATTAACCTTTACTATTATATTTTTCAAAGTTCCACTCTTAAGCACATGTACATTGGAAGGCAATTAAATCTTCTCAACTAAGATGGCTTGGTCATATATATAGGTATGGAGATGAGATCTCAATAAAGAAAATAGCATTCCAAAAACTAGAGGCACTGTAAATAGGAAGGAAGGCCACGTACGAGGTGGTTGGACTTAGTGGAAAATTTGTTAAAAAAAAAGTTGGTATCAATAAATGGGGGACAACAACGTCGAATAGGTCAAGCTGGTTGAAACTCGTGGAAACAGCTTTGGTCGGAAATCCGATATTGAACTTAAGAAGAAAATATGCCCTTGTAGACTGCAGAACAAGTTGAAATAGTAGAGTGCCATGATGGGTCATTGACATGCACCCGAAACGTTATACGATATACGTTGAGAATATTAAAAGGTTATGTTGTTGCTCTGAATTCCCTTTCCGAAAAGTAGCTGGTGGTAGAGAGGTGTAAAAATTTTTCATCAAGAGGATAATCAAAATTGAGAGAATTATCCAAGGGGCATCACCAACAACTCACACTCATCAGAGTATGCTGCCTATTGTCTAAATCCCAAATATTGATTGTTTTTGGATATAATGGGAAACAAAAAATAGTCCAATGCTTCAGAAACAGATGAAGTAGTTTGTGTTGAGTTACTGGGTATTCTATATAAATTTATTTTATTTTAGTCATAAACACTATTGTATTATAAATAAATAAATAAATAATATATCAGAAGCTAATAATGAAAACAGAGCGGGACATAGAACTAAAAAGAAATAATTAAATTATGCTATCTCCAAAGCAGAGCTCTCAAGCATCGTTAATCAAAAGGATTGTTCCTGAAAAAATGTGATCTACCTAATAAACACATCTTGGCACTGTAAACTTAAACCTTGCTGTATATATATATATATATATATATATATATATATATATATATATATATATATATATATATATATATATATATATATATATATATATATATATATATATACAACCACATAGTCTGAAGAATATTTACCTAATCTTTCTTAACCATATATACCGGGAATAACATTATTATGGCAATATTTTAGCCACCTCATCCACGTTATCAAGTGATTCTTCCTTTTAAAAGTTGACGTATTTGAAAAAACAAATAGTGCAGATTTGTATAAAGTACAAATATGTATGTATGTAAGGAAAAGTAAACTGGATCTGGAAACTAATGTAGGCATTTTGTATACATCCCCTAAGATAGCCGAAGAAAATTCTCAGGGATTTTCAAAACTTAAGTCAATTGCAAAAATTTCCCGCGTCCTTTTGCTTTCCCCATTTTAACCCCTAACCTAAATTGACCCCTGAGGCTACAGTTTACGCCCTCAGAGAATGGGTCTAACCAATTATAACTCTAGATTACCATAGCGGACAATTTAGGAAATTCCTAAACAAAATGGAGATATACGATATCGGAGAAGATTTTCCTGAGATTTTCTCACAGATTTTAACTGAGATGTTGACCCAGGTGTTAAAAGCTTGTTACTTATAACTTCATGCTATCTAACCCCTCCGTTTGTCCTGTCCCTATAATGAAGTGGGAACCTCCAACGTTTTGTTAATAAACGTCTTCTAAAACGGTGTCATTTTTATGGACCATGGCTGCAACCACCCATTGTGAAGTCCCCCTTATTACATATATATGTGTGCATGCATCTATATGTATGCATGTATGTGTGTATATGTATGCATGTATGTATGCATAATTTTCGGAAAACCAAAGATGAATAACTATTTAGTGAAATCTTGAAATGGTTTCATTGTTTTTCGAACGGGCTGCACAACCACATGCAATTCAACGCTTTCCAATTCTTGATTATCCATAAAATATTTTCCTGCTGAGATATTATATTTGGAGGGAGGGAAAAAAATGAATAAAAAGGGGAGAAAATCCCAAATGGGAAGCTCAAGATGTCCAACTGCGTTTCTATTGAAAAGGAAAACGAATCCATTTATCCTTTTTTATATGCACGGTCAAGGTCCAAGAAGAGGGGGGGAAAAAGGGAAAAATTTTCTTTCAAAGCTTATCGAAAGTCCAGCAGCCGGCTGCCTTTTAAACATTCAAATATATTTATCCATAAACTGGGATGTGTGTGTATATATATATATATGCCTGATGTGTGTGTGTCCATATGCGTATGATGTATATATATATATATATATATATATATATATATATATATATATATATATATATATATATATATATATATATATACGTACACACACATATGAAGTTAGGGAAGAAGAGGGACTATTCAAATGCACGTCCGTAAAAAAAGTCCAGGCAAGTGGAAGTAAGCACGGCTGGCGCTTTAAGGGGAGGGGTGGAGCTGAAGTCATTCCTTGGAATAATAATAACTACACAAGGGAAAAAAATCGAAAGTCTACAGAAGATATCCCTATCTTTCTGCCGAGAACGCGTATGAAACGGTGGGCGAAAAGTTTTCCATTCCGCGTATCAGACGGAGGGCGTGAGCAATTCCCTTTACCGCTTTATTTATTTATTTTATTCTTTATTTATTTTTGAATGAAAAAAAAAGAAAAGAAAGAAGGAGAGGAAAGAATCTGGCGTCGTCGTATAGGTATATAAACTCCCGGTAAAAAAGGAACCATACATTTATAGCCTTATTCGCGGAGCTTGATATGGTAGAATCCTAGACCCATCACAGTAAATTTCCGCCATCTATGGGAGCCCTTATCGGAGCCTTACGCTTCAGTAAGAATGCTGCTCACTCAGCTCTTCTCTTGGTCCACCCCGTCGTCCGCACCTCCCCCCTGCCTTTCCCCTTACCACCACTTTCCGCCATTTTGATGATAAAGCGGACAAAATTTCCACGCAGTGCGTGTGTCTTCTAGTGATAGCGAAAACAGGCCTGTATGCGGTTTTATTATTACTTTTTTTTTCCCTCTTTTCCTTCTCGCTTTATAGGGGAAGATGAAACGTAAAAAGGAAAAAAAAATCGCTGTAAAGTAATTTACGGACGTGTAAATTACAACGCGATAGCTGCATGGGGCTGTATGTGTTGTATACCGCGGTCAGTCTGCGGGACCGCGCGACCCGTCTGTTTTAACGAGGGGCTATAGAAAGCTTGCAGAGCGGAAAGATACTGATAATATACTCGTTCGACAGCGATGCGTTGTTACCCGTGACGGTTGTGGTTGAAGAGGGGCGGGGGGTGATTGAATTTCGCACCGTTAACTGCGGGAAGCTACATAAAGAATTTTAAAGTATACTATCCGAAAGAGAGTTGTAATTATTTTACGACTAATATTCATGATTTTTTACGGTGTAATCTTAGACTCAAAAAATGTTTACTCTTTTCATATCTGGATATTATCTGACTGTTGCCTACATTTTTATCTTTGGCTTGAATCCGAAGTACCTGTCATTGAAGATTATTGGGCATAATTTACTAGTAAACTAATTAGATTCAATTTCATTTGATTTTGTTGTTAAGTTACATCGTAAAAGAAGCATTATTTGATCATTACAATTAATTTTAGTTTTCTATAATTTGGAGTAGTATTATCATATTTTTTCTTCTTTTGTATCTATTAGACCTAAATCAACAGCTAAAACCCATTCTGAACATCTATAATAATTTTTGCCAATAATCATTTGATTTTTGTTGGTATGGATTCAAATGTTTGTTACGTTTTGCTAATGTTTAATCCCTTAATGCACAATTTTTTTTAAAAAGGCCGGCCAAAAAAAATCAATTTTTAATGTAAAAAACATAATTTAGAACTTTGTCTTGCAAAGAAAATTACAAAAATACAAAAATAATCAACATTTTTATTGCAATTTTGGATTTTGATAACATTGCAGAAAATAGTCGAATGTTATAATATTACACGCACATTGACTTTTTTTTATCTTTCTTTTCGAATTCTCCTTTCAGAATAAACATCAGTAAAAATACTTATTTATACTTTTAAAACATAAATAATAACAATGCTAGTATTTATAAAATTAATCAAAATTTTCTTTTGTGTGATATATTTCGAAACAAAGTGCAGCACATTGCCCAACATTTCAACTATTACACATGTAACGACTTTCTTTTATTTTCCTTTTTCCTTTGCTATCTCTTTTAGTACAACACACAGCGCAATATCTACAAAAGTATAACTCCGCAACGAATTATCCCGAGTGTGGACAGTTTGGCCAATTTAGCACAGAGTTAACTCGAGCGTGCACGTTAAGGTGTTGATGTTAATAATACCTAATGATTAAAACCCGATTATAAGCTGCCAGTGACAGTTTTGTAAACTATTGTCAACTTTCTGATGCTTTACGGCTAATTATAGATCCTGTTTACACTTGATTCGAAAAGGTAATAAATATGTTTACAGTAGTTTGGATTTGAGAGCTAATGTCAAATTTTGAGATCTCAAGGCTCATTGGACAGTAACTGTTACTTACTATTTCTTATTAACTTACTGTTCTTACTGTTTCAAATTATCTCGAATGACTAAAAACATGCATGGTGTGACATTGTTTGGATTGGTTTACAGAGCTTCTGCTAACTTATCTGTCTCGGGATCAGTAGATCCTGATCTACAACAAAAAACTGAAACCAAACTACAAATATCCACGAAAACGTCAAACTCATTTACCTTCGGTGCCGAAATGACTAAATAATTAATAATAAATAATGACTTTGGTAAGGATCAAAAAGATAGTATAATGTATAATTGTGTGTTCGAATGAATGAAAACATGTATGGCATGTCATTGTTTGGATTGGTTTAGAGAGCTTCTGCTGACTTTTAACTATCTCGGGATTAGTATATCCTGACCTATAACAAAAAACTGAAACCAAATAAAAAAACTACAAATATCCACGAAAATCGTAAAACTCATTGACCTTCGGTGACAAAATGATTAAATAATTAATAATAAATAATGACTTTGATAATGACCAAAAAGCTAGTATAATGTATAATTATGTGTCCGAATTTAGTGTTCTGGTACAAATGCCCCAAAACTGTCTATAATGTTTATTTTGTCTATAACATTTTTTTTTTTCGTTCGTCCATACAGCAACGGCGCTCAAACTTTTGTCATCATTGTACCTCTGACATACGTACACAGCAGTGAGTTTAAGAAATACCGAGGAAGAGGATAGGTCACACTTCAGAGTAAATAAAAGAACAGTTCTTAGCATGCTCCGATAGGGGGGAGAACAACATCTTAAATTTTAACTTTTAAATATCTTCCCGCCTTCTGTAATAAGTTCACAATTTTTTGTCATATTTTCTTGATTTTCTGATAATTTTCTTCCTCTGCATAGCATTCGCTTGAGGTAAAGTGCACTACCAATTTGAAAACCGCTGCCCTACAGAATCTTTATAGACATATTTTACTGAGTATTGCAGTATGAAAGTAAGAAATGAACAGTACAATTCTATCACCTCTCACCCTTGTAGAAAACCCTTGTCCTTGGCAGACAGATTTAGGAGGGCTCATCTCCTCACGGGTGACAATACCACATGTAAGTTCCCTGCCTTTACATCACTGCATACAGAACCATAACATTCTCGATTTAACAGTTTTACCTGAATTATTTATAGCTTAGCAAATATTAAGGAGACAAAAAATAATTCCGTAAATAAAAGAGAAAAAATAACATATAGAATTTCCTACGTAGTAAGACAAGCAAATAACTACCTCAAAAATTAAAAAAAAAGTTTAGTTTTCAGAATAAAATAAAAAGTATTAAAAGAACTTTGCAAAGGATAAACCAAAGCTAATGTGTTCCTTTAATTAATGCAGTTACTACTCTGATTTTCTTTTCTTTTTTTAAATTTATATTTAGCATTGGTCTATTTTATTTATTATCTCTGCACAACGGTCCGCATTTACTTTTATGAAATTCATCAATTTCATCAATTTCGAATAAAGTGGCAGATATTCATCTATATGTCTATCTATCTACCTGTAATGTTTGGAGCGTTGAGGTCTATTTTTTCGCAACAAGAGGGGTAATGAGATTGAGACCTACTGCTTAAAGCCGATTTCGAACGTCTACAAACATCTATGCCACACCGAGATTCGAACCCATGAACTCCAGTACCGAAGATTAACTCCCTAGCCACTCGGTCATCGTTCGGCTATCTATTTATCTATCTCCCTCACTCTCTTTCTGTCTCCATCTCTCTCCCTCTCCTCCCCTTTCTTTCTCTCTCTACATATACAAACACATATACATATAAATATATGTATAATTATATGTATGTATATATATATATACATATATATACATATATACATATATATACATATGTATATACATATATACATACATATATATACATACATATATATACATATATATACATACATATATATACATATATATACATACATATATATACATATATATACATATTATACATATATATACATATATATATATATATATATATATATATATATATATATATATATATACATATATATATATATATATATATAATATATATACATATATATATATATATATATATATATATATATATATATATATATATATATATATATATATATATATATATATATATATATATATATATATATATATATATATATAGCCGTTCTGAACTGTTAGCCGTCTGCTTGCAAGGTAGTATTTGGCCGGTTCTCAGTCTTGTATAAGATAGTATTTGGCTGTCCACTCTTTATGCATATACTCAGTACATACTCTATCAATCGCCCTAAAAATTTGTCCATCTGTATGCATGTACACACTGCCCACCTACCAACCTGAGTGTGTATGCATATATATATATATATATATATATATATATATATATATATATATATATATATATATATATATATATATATATATACACACACACACACATACATACCGAAAAAAAACTTATTTTCCTGCTTCTAAACTCCTTAGAGAATACTTCCGAAGAGGCAAAGCTAAATTTTTCGACGAAATAAGCGGGTAAATCTAGAATCCAGAAACAATGAAACCGGGAAAAAAGAACATTAGTTCTGTGGGGATTACTTCGGGACCAAATGGATCGAACAATCAATGCGAGAAAACGAAAGATCGGGGTAACACTGCCCTTGTAAAGTATTGACATACTTTAAATGTTTATATATATTTTTTTAGGCTTGTCAATGGGTTTCCAGAAAAATATCTATACTTTTAAGGGTGCCGTAAATCGACTAAGTTTGAAGATCCCTGCATTACACTAATCACAATCCCACCCTAAACCCAACAATGCTTTTATAAGGAAATAAAATTGATCTCGTGTCTTACTATTCTTAGATCCCGCATTTATAATCAACTACAATGAAGCATTTAACATTCCACGATTTATAAACTGCATAGTGCAAGAATTTCATTAAATGAATTTTGAAAATTTCTCTAATTAATTTGTAATTAATAATTTCTCTAATAATTTTAAAGGAAAGAATTTATAAATAAGTTTTGATTAAAATTATTCTCGATATGCTTTTATCGATATGAATAAAACAATTATGATTTACTAAGATTTTTAATCTGCGATAATTTGAGATTAGCACTCGCAGTGAAACATTCCGATGTACAGTGCTGCCATCTAGTGTGAATAATTTCATCAGCTGACGTTCCCATTCTTCAGTAAAACTGAAAAATGTGTTTAAAATTTAAACATCTAAGGTTAAGTGATGTTTAAAGTGCGTTTTATGCTTTATATAAAGACATGAGTGAACATTAGGTATCATTAGTGACTAAAAACCAGAAACTACCATCTAATGAGTAATGTTTGTGAATGTAACTACCCTTTTTGATATATTCAAAAGAATCATAGTGTGTTTGAATGTTCCTTTTTCTATAGATACAAGAATAATACTATATTAAATGGTACAGTAAACTTATATTGAATTCTTATAAAAATTATAATAAAATTGAAAAAATGTTTAAAACTAAAATATGCATATAGTTTTTTAAAATAGGAATATTCTTTTCAGAAATAATACTGTTATAGATTTTAAAATTATATTTAAACCGTATATATAAAAGGTTTTCAATTAAAAATCAGCAATATTTCATTTCTTAATAGATTGAAATTTCCTTGGTAAATATTTATTGGTTTAAGCTATAATTATCAATGGAAATCGAAAAATACTTAATTAAGACATGTATTATGTCTATTTATAACATCTTATTTATATAAATTGCAATATATTACAATAAAAGTAACCCATGATTATTTTTCTAACATTTGTGACTGCGTTATTTCTAGTAAAATTTTAATTAGTAAATATTTTTTTTTTATTCAGGAGGATTGATGTCTATATTCTTAATTATTAAGGCACATTAAATAAATCTTTAAAAATAATTCATAGTGTAAATTGTTTTTGGATTATTCTATACGAAATCTATATTTTATGGCTATTCGAGAGATTTTAAGATTATTAGTTCAGATACCAATTATCACTGCTCATAATTGGAGAAATACTACTTTATCATAAAGTACATCTCCCTGGCTAAGAGAAGTATTAATTGGTAATCAGAATTAGTAAGCTTGAAACCCCTCGAATAGATATTGTGTGATGAGTTAATTTCATTTTTAACGTTATTATCTTATTAGTTTAGATTCCTAATTATCTCTGTTTATAATCGGTGAAACACTACTTTGTCATATGTAATAAAACAATTATTATTACTGCCTCTGTACAATTATACACTTAATAGTGGTTTTATTTCAAAATCGAATCCATAATTTTTTCCTGTGAATATTAGAGGCATGCTTACTTCGTCTTATGTACTTGTTTAAATGTTTTTTATCATGAACTTTTGGAATAATTATATTTGGAAATAGACTAACAGATGAACATTTAATCTCACGTCTTATAATAAATATATTGTTGTTTGAATATGAATGTAAAGAACTTTTAAAAATACAGTTGCAACGTCATTCATTACATTGTGTTTTTATAACTGTACTAAAGTCTATTTCTAAAGTGCAATACGAAATGATATTATCTACTTTTTACTTTTGTCTATTTTTTGCTTTTGCCTTTTGTCCCGCCCCATAAACGTTTGCCCATTGCTGGTCTAAATTGTCTATGAAAGGCTGAATAATGATTTATTATATATCATCTACAAAGGTTTGGTTTGGTTTGGTTTGAAGTACTAAAGTAATCTTTTTGCAACATTATGGCTTATGGTCTAATGCTTAAAGTGGATTCTGAACTGCTAAGTACGTTCATACTAGAAATGGGATTCGAACAATTGACTCTGGTTCGAAAGGCCCTACCTTTAAGGCTATCGTTCGGTAATAGATGAAGTAATATATGAGATGGTTTTAGTATATTAAAAATGTGGGAGTTGAAAAAAAATTTCCAATAACCATCTGGAGCAATGGTCCTTTAATTGAGACCTTTCGGCTTACCTTTTTTGGTAGGTATCCCGTTGTCGAGGGTTGGCACAGGGGGCGCGACGTAACCCGCAGGAGGTATGGCACTACCGAATGCCCCCGCGGTACCGTACCAGGGTCCCGGCCTGGGCCATCCCTGTCCGTTGAGCATGCGCAGTTTGTCGTAGACCGCATCCTGCGCCTGGACTTGGGCCTGTTCTTTCTGGGCTGCCAGATTACGTAGCACTCTGTTGATCGACGATACCTGAAAACAGAAAGAATACCATTGGTTTCAATCTAAATAATATGTACATTAACAGCTTAGTATACTGAGATTTATATAAGTCTAAATAACTATAGTTTTGTTGTTGTTGCATATGCCACTTGATCTAACCAAGCACGATTAAGCCGAAGGCTACTCGTATTAAGGCTAGGGGGTGCTCCTTTCGTTTTGACGAGAACCTCGAGGATCAAAGTACGACTAAAGATCAAGTAGGTCCTCGTAGTTTTGAAGCAGAGACCAGGCAAAAGACCCAAAGCCTGCCATCTCCAGAGGTATTGATTGAGAACTTGAAGGACATTGTGACCACGAACGTATTTTACGTACCCCAGTCATCTTTAACGAACACGGCACTATAGTTTAAAATATAATAATAACCTTAATAACGTCTTGGTTAGACAAATAAAATAATGCCATAAACTGGAAAGTAAACTCATATAAATTTGCTCATTAACAATTCAGTAACACCGTCTAGAACTTGACTAGATTAAATCTTGAGTTACATTATGACAAGGGGGTAAAATCTAAAGAAACGATATAGGTATGTAGGAAAAGTTTCCACTAGCACAGTAGCTTTAACTATCGAGTACATTCCTTTTCTTCAAAGGATCTCTCTAAGGCAATATGGGATTCATTAGTCATATATTCTCATTCTTCAGTCAAAACTATGAAGCTACAATAGAGATGTTTTAGAAGGAACGTCTCATTCTGCCTTAAATTCTTTCTATTTAGAGTCTCATCTACTTTTTTGGGTTCTTCTCTTTCATTTGATAAAACGACTTCTTTTTGCCTTAAGCCAAGCTCTCTTGACCGACAGAGTAGAAAAGATAACATAAGTATTTTAAGATCATTCACTTTTCTCCTCATCTTACTTTACTTTACTACGAGTACATTACTTTTCTTCAAGGGAACACTCTCAAGCAATATAGGATTCATTAGACTTATCGATATTCTCAGATCCTTCAATCAAAACTGCTAAGCTACAGTAGAGATGTTTTAGAAGGAACTTCTCACTCTGCCTTAAATTAATTCTTTCTATTTAGAGTCTCATCTCATTTACTTTTTGGGGTTCTTCTCTTTCATTTATTGAAACGGCTTTCTTTTGCCTTTACTAAACTTTCTCTTGACCAACAACTTAAGAGAGACACCTGTATTCTATGATTATTCACTTTTCTTATCTTAAAGAACTTTTATGTGTATCAGTTTCGTCACCAATCTACATTACCTTTCAGATTGAAAGTTCTAGATGAATTAACCAAGCATCTCTAATTCCAAGTACTAGAATTCCAAGTTTTTGTATCAGATGCCATGCACTTTAGATATGCACACAGAATATCATCGCAATTACCTTTTATGGTTAAATAGAAAAATAGTATATTCGGAAAATTTATGAAAGAAAACAATAGCAAATTTTCCATTTTATTTTAGATTTAATAATAGCATCACTTCTCTCCGTGCACTGTAGCCTGTTGAAAATAAGGCTTGATCAACTTTTCCTTGTGGGTTCTATAGAAAAACATAAGTTAACAGTAATTGCTTAAAGTCCGAAGATTTGTAAAATCTCTTACTTCAGTGTTCAATAAAACTAAGTCTTTAAGAGATAAGTTTGAAATTATCTGTAGTTTAGATGGATAGCATGATGATCAAACAAAACTTAAAATCTTATAAGCACAAATATTGAATGTAAATTTAAAAGAAATGACGTATAAATTGAGTTAGAACCACCTTAAATAGTTGATAAGATTAGAATTTCATAAAACAAATTTTAAACCTTAATTTCAAAAGCATTTATTAGTTTCCGGTCTATATTAGGGATTAAGACGCCCTACCTTTCTTTTCATCGTAGTTAGATGATTTGTAAGCCTCAACTAAGAAAATGAAGTGGGTTTAGAAGTTTTATAATGCGAAAGGTTCCTTACCACGGCAAAAAAAAATTTAATGAAGGTATCTAGTACATTGTCGTAAAACTTCGCTACAACATCTCCTGAGAACAGAGAAAAACCTGGACGAAAAAGAGACTTTCAAAAGAAAAACACAAAGGAATAAAAAACATGAATATCAGATTGATCTATAAAAGATATTCCACGGGGAGGGGAAGAATCATTTTTCGAACTTTTCTCAGAACTAGAGGATAGGGAGAGGAAAGATATACATGAAAGAAATTTTCTTGCGCTTCCTCAGTATTTGCTTAGCCACCGAGCCGTGATGCTTCAAAATGAGTTGAACAGTTATTTTTCTAGACAAGTTACTTCGATCAGTTTTTTTTTCGATTTTTTTTCATCTTCGCCCTGACGGAGTCCTTTGAAGTATTTTAAAAGTTGTAAAAGAATGTGTCGACGTTCAGTTAAGAGTAGAGAGAGAGAAAAAAAATTTTCCATCGACATCGATTAAAAAGATTCTTTTCCCCTTGGATACTTAAAATCACGCGCAAGACAAGAAACATAAAGTAAGGGGAGGGGAGGAACCATTTAGGAAGCAATCAGAGAGAAAATTTTTTCTCCATGATTGCTCCCTGATAAAGCTATTATTTGCTGACGTGCCCGGCTAAGCCCGAGTAATTTATCCACATTCATTATTTTAATTTTTTTACCCATGTTTCAAACGGGCGAAGGGTAAAACAGAAAGAAAAAAAACGCACCTTCCTTCGACGTCTTTATGACGGACTTTCCCGGGCGCACACCGTATGTCCATTAAGCACAGTTGCGGCTAAAGCAAGCTTGAAAACCCGACACATGGTTACGTGAGCGTGAAACGCAGTTAGCGAAAGGTGAGGACCGTATCAAAAAAATATTTGAATAAAGGAAGCGGAGTTGGATGAGAGAAAAAAAAAATGGGGGAACCACCAGTCTCTGTATTTGTGAACACTGCCGTAAAGCGTAAAATTTCTAATGATTTTCCAGCTCTTGAAAAAAAAAGGTAGATAAAAAAATTGTGCCTAAAGTTTTCTTTTTTTTTTATCTCTTCTTCATACCACATCCTTCTACTACAACCCCCTCCCTCTCTCTCCATTTTCTCTCCGTTCTTTTTAACTCTTCCCCCTTTGAAAAATTTTTAGGTATCTATCTTTCAATATTGTTCAGCTATAGAGTGGCAATCTGTTTTCCGACCATTTTCACAATGACAATTCCCGCTAATTAAGCACATGAAAAGAAAGTTGACAATTTTTTCCCTCCCCCATGTTTTATTATCATCTCTTCACTATTTTTTTTCTTCTTGCTCCTCTACACCGGTGCTTAGAGCGAAATTTCGATGGAAAAGATCTTGATTCTACCATCTTTTCCTGTCTCTCTCCCCCTTTTTCTCGATCCAATTTTTTTTTTCTCGAAAATTTTTTTCTTATAACCGGAGCTCTCTTTTTCTCTCATACAAAATTTTTTTTATTTTAATCTTTCATTATCTTTTTCAACAACTTTTTTTTTTCCAACCAAATTCAGCCGCTGTTCCTTTGTTCTTTCGAAAACGTGGATCGCTTTCATTATCACCGTAAAAATAATAATGAAGATGGAGGTAAAAATACACTGAAGAGAGTCAAGCAAAAAAAAATAAAAAAGTAAAAAGTAAAAAAAAAAGAAAAAAAATTTTTCGAAACGAAAAAAAAAAAAGATTTTATCGAAGGTAAATTGGGAGAGCACTAAAAGAGGGAGGGAGAGTGTAAGCGAAATAAATAAAAAAAAATTTCCGCCTTAAGACAAAAAAAAAAGTACAATAATAATAATTAAAAAAAAGGGAAAAGAAATTGTGCCGTAGGAAGGGAGAGTTTTAGCCCGAGTCAAAATAAAATAAAAAGCTAAAGTAAAAAAAAAAAAGTAAAATAAAATAAAAATTAAAAAGATTAGTGGAGGAAATTTTTCAGCCAATTAAAAATGCACTCGATCTAGATTTAATTGTGTAAGCCTTGTTAGGCAGGATAGCTGAATAGTCACTGTCGTCTTTTCTAAAGCCTTATTTTTTTTATCTGTTTCTGCTTCATCGTATTTTTTTCTGTACGTTCACCAATCGTTTAATACGAAGCGCTCTGATAAAGTCTCCACACTTTTTATGCACAATGAGGAAGCGACAAAAAAGTAATTTAAGGGTATATATTCTGCAGGGAGCGCCAGGAATAAAAGGGTAGGCGTCTTTTGTGTGCGAATGAATTCTCGAATCATGCTGGAGGACTCAATTAAGGAGTTATTCTACGCTCTTTCTATTTAAGCCCCGATACGCCGAAGGGGTGCGCGAGAGGGGGTTGAACTTGCTTGCAATTTTATTAATAAACAACTTGGCTTTGCGAATAAAGTGAAAAGATTCGAAAAACTGTAATTTCGGAATAAAAGAAATAATAATGAAAAAAATTAAATACGCTTAAGGCTCATCAAGTCGCATTCATTCTGTTTTCTTGTATGATTGCGTAACTTGTATCTATCAATATACACATAAAGGTAATTCGTGAGGAATTCATCTCTCGATATCATGGATGATTTGAAAAAAGGGATACTTTGTAATCTAAGAGCAAAGAAGATAATGAAAAATAGCTCTTACGAGTTTTAAGTTTTCGTGGCACAACTTAACTATGAAGAAAAAAAAATGTAATGACACTTTATTTCATTTTTAAGTGTCTGATTTATCTGATACTGCTTAACAGATAATTTTCTATATATATTTCCAATTTTGTGACGTGCCACATTCAACACATGTAACATAAAAATGTTATAGAAGAAGATATCAAGAGACATTAATGTCCTGGGTGATTATTTTAGGGAGGAAATTCAAAATATGAATATCTATATTTTGAAATCGATAGGTTTGATGAGACATCAAATTTGCAAAGATAATTTTCTATACATATTTCCAATTTTGTGACGTGTTTACATGTTCGCCACAATCAACACATTATAAATAAATTTGTTGTAAAAAAAGATATCAAAAGACATCAATGTCGTAGGGTATTATTATTTTTTTTTTGGCGGGGGGATTCAACAAAATATTAATATCTATATTTTGAAATCGATAGGTTTCATGAAACATCAAATTTGCAAAGATAATTTTCTATACATATTTCCAATTTTGTGACGTGCTTACATGTTCTCTACATTCAACGCATGTAGCATAAAAGTGTTATTGAAAGAAGATATCAAAATACATCAATGTCCTGGGTGATTATTTTTGGGAATGAATTCAAAATATTAATATTTATATTTTGAAATAGATAGGTTTAATAAGACATCAAATTTGCAAAGGTAATTTTCTATGCATATTTCTAATTTTGTGACGTGCTTACATGTTCGTCACAATCAACATATGATACATAAAAGTGTTATGGAAGAAGATATCAAGAGACATTAATGTCCTGGGTGATTATTTTTGGGAGGGAATTCAAAATATTAATATCCATATTTTGAAATTGATAGGTTTGATGAGACATCAAATTTGCTATGATAATATTCAATTTAGTATACTGTTATATGAAAGGAATAAATTTATTTTAAGTTCAAATTATAGTCAAGTCACAAAATATTCTAACGGAATGGTACCTTAATGAGTATCTACAGTTTTCCTGGTGAGACATCCAATTTGCTATGATAATGTACAATTTAGTATTGACATACTATTATATGAAAATAATAAATTTATTTTAAATTTAAATTATGGTCATTCTCCTGGAATGGTACCTTAATGAGTATCAACAGTTTTCCTGATGAGACATCAAATTTCCTATGATAATGTTCAATTTAGTATTGACATACTATTATATGAAAGGAATAAATTTATTTTAAGTTCAAATTATGTATGGTCAAGTCACAAAATATTCTCCCGGAATGGTACCTTAATGAGTATTTACAGTTTTCCTGATGAGACATCAAATTTGCTATGATAATGTTCAATTTAGTACTGACATACTATTATATGAAAATAATAAATTGATTTTAAGTTCAAATTATGGTCATTCTCCCGGAATGGTACCTTAATGAGTATCT
>CM063500.1:83707256-83752256 GCA_032207245.1 Pardosa pseudoannulata | reverse complement strand
TTATTATTTCCTTCAGCTACCAGGATATCGTTGGTGTACCAGTAATACTAATCCATAAATTTATATTTTCAGATATCTAGCTGGTTACAGGTTATTTAGATAATTTGTTAAGAATAGAGGGCCAAGTCGCTTGTGGTAACAATTTATATGACAAGATTATAGAACATCTATGGAAAATAGTTCCTAGCCATGGTAAGTGTTGTATTATTATTTCCTTAAGCTACTAGCATATCGTTATTGTACCTGTAATACTAAGTCATAAATTGTATATTTTGAGATATCTGGCTAGTCGTAAGTTATCTAGACAATTTGTCCAGAGTAGAAGACCAAGTCTCTTGTGGTAATAAGTTAGAAGCAATAATGTCATGAAAAATTCACCAATCCCATTTAGTGAAGAATGAAGATGAAATCTGGTAATCAAAAAGAGTATTTTGAATTTGTCAGTTTTACCATTTTAAAAAAGAAATTTCGCAAATGAGGACCATTTGTTTTCCGCTAGGTCCAATAGATTCAAGGGCTTAAAACCTGATTCTAAAGGTAACCCAAAACTGGCTTAGTATTTAATCTCTTCCAAATATTCTTCAACAATTGTAGGCAGGTATTGTAGAGCCTTTTTCTTCCGCTAGGCAAATAGATCCTACGGCCTAATACCTGCTTCTAATGGTAACCCAAAACTGACTTAATATTTAATCTCTTTCATCCAAATATTTTTAAATAATTTTAGACAGTGATTTAATAATAAATTGCTGCTTAATTTCTCCCAAAATGTGTTGTCATTGAGAAGTTAAAAGAGCTATCAAAAGTTTTTTTTTTTTTGCAGCATCGGCGCAGACTTAGGCGTAACGAGAAATTTTCCATGCCTTGTTTCTTCCCCTTCAGATCACTTTTCAAAATTAATGCAACAATCCTTACAATAATCCTTATAATGTATGTATACAACAAACCTTATAGGAGGTTAAAAACCACTACATCACCCTCTTTTTTAAGCCATATCAAAGCAACATTTTAAGCAACAGCACATCGGAGTTGAGTAGTCCAATTTTTTAGCAATATCTAAGTTTAATGATAAAACGTACAAAAATAATGCAGACGGTATTTAAATAATTTAAAATAAGAAATGATGAAATGAGATGGTTAAAGGACTGACTTCATAATGCTAGAAAAAAATGTTATTTTCATCTACTTATAATGTGAGAAATTGATGAATTGAATCACCTGCTCATAACCGGGGAAAATAGGGCTTGAAATAATGGCATTCAACTATCGAAAAGGGGAAAGGGGTGGATTTCGAACATTTTCGAACTCGCTTTGAATTTTGCTAACCCTAACTCATAAAGAATCCAATAAGCATGCATCTATCCATTCCAGGTACAACCGCTTCATAAATTCGAGGACAGACGGACAGATAACTTAGGCTATTATTATACGCACCCCCACATTAAATTGCAGTGGTTATTATCTTTCATTCATTCAAAGTAAATACATATAGCAAAAATTATCCCGAACTCCAAATTTGCCCATTCATAACCTTAAAAAATATACAAGTGATTTAATACGAATTGTTTATTAAGCTTCATATCAATCCCTCGCAGTTTTAATTAATTCTAGAACATTGCATTGCAGAATCTGGAAAATTAGAAAAAACTCTGAAATGTCTAGATAAAACCCAATTAGATCGAGCACTGATTAATTATATCTGGTCCTGCAAAGTTGCTACACAACTAGACATTTGAGTGAAAATACTGCAGAACAGATGTGCACAACTTCTCAACTGAAAGTAAAGGGGGGGGGGAGAAAAAGAAAAGAAAGAAATATATTAAAATCCGAGTGTTTCTCTCCCAACACAACGCGAGTAGGCACTCTTGTCTGGACCGCTTGTGCTTTTCTCGCATTAGTGGCACATCCGGGGCACAAAAGCAAACAAACATATTAGACAGAAAATGCACTCCCACATTAAAAACCAATGGATTTCGCCTCTCATTCATCCAAAATAAATACAATCAAAAAGACTCCAAAAATAAACAAAACTCAATACACAGAAATGACGGGAGGAGAAAAATAAAAAAAGAAAAAAAAATCACTGCATTCCCAATTAATTACAACATCGAGCATTCTCTCTTCCCTCTCTCACCCCCTTTACTCCGCTACACAGCTCTCTTTTCCTATTGGTCCATTAAAACCATCAGCTGTAGAAGGAGGGGGGAGGACGGAACAATTTCTCGAACGTTTTCGTGCCCTCCAATTACACGGACAGACAGCTAAGCTACCGAGTGTGTCCACACTGCGGCGCTACTGTAGCGAAGCGAGACCGTATTCGCATAAATACCAGCGAAATAGAATGCCGTAATTGATCTGCCAGAATGAGAAATTTATCGCCTTTTTTGGCACCAATCTCGAGAGAGATAGGCGATGCCCTTTCTTTTCTTTTGTTATTTTTCTCTCTTTTTTTTCAGGTTCTTCAACGATGTTTTAATTCTTTTTATGCACACTGGAAAGGTTAATGCGTATTTGAGGAACATAATTTATCGGTGAAGGGTTTAAGCGACTATAAATGATTTCTGTAATGAGGTTGAGTAAAGCACTTGTTTTAAGCGCTTTCCAACGAGATATTCTCTATTCAAGGGGGCAGTTAAGGGTAAGAGAGGAACCACTTTGCCTCGCTTCGTTTTTCATTCGTTTGTTTGTGCAGATGATGTAGCCATTCGCAAGAAGTGTAAAAAAAATTATCTGTCGTTTTGAATACGTTTTTGGTAATATTCCCGTTTTTCTTCCATTTTCAACAATGTGTTTAAATGACTAAAAGTAAACATTGTTACAACAATACTCTTGGAAGCACTATTAGGTAAGATGGTTTTGAATCACTTAACCTTCAGTTGCTCGTGCATAGAAATTTACGTTGGACATTTGTTAGTAAACCGAATACAAGGAGATCGGATGCAACTGAGCATTAACACTTCTTGACCGCTGACGGGAATTCATGTCCTTTTAAATTCTACTCCTCGTTTCTGTTGACGTGAATTCCTGTTCTGCAATTTCTGTTTCAAAATGCAGCAACATAATCTCTAACTCGCCAATACAGGGTAGCACATTTATTATTATTATAATGTCGGGGCACTTGTCTGTTAAGCATATTTGTAAACCACGGAAATTGTTCGCCCTTTCATTATCGAATCACCAATTAGGCGGCTAACAGGGACAACACAAACAAACAAAGTGGGTCATCATAATTTAGAAGCAGGAACAAAGAAGACCCCCCCCCGGATTAGCCTGTCACCTTCATAGGTACCGTTTGGGAACTTAGTGGACGTTGGGACCACGAACCTGTTTTACGTTTCCAGTCGTTATTAATGAACACGGTGGATCTTTAGAAGGCTTGAGCCCTGAACTTAATCCTTCGGTTACGAGACTGCTACCTTTATCAGCTGATCTTCCGTGGCTCACCGGACTTGCAAATAGTGTCCCACAACAAAACGGCATAATTTGGTGGCGACATTTGAAGATAATGTTTAAAGATTTAACACAGAAACAACAAAATACTCAATCTTTAGGATTTTTCATTTTCTGAATGGTTTATTTTTTTTTAATTTCTAAAACTGTGACATAATATTTTAATAAAAATGATATATGTAAATTGTGTGTGTCTTTCAACTTTAAAACTGCGATAAAATGTTTTGCTTCCTTTGTCAGTTATTGCAATAAAGTAAGTTTATCATTAAGGAGTTAATATTGTCAAAAGTAATACTTCACTACTTGTATTTCGATGTTCAACTTTATTTATTAATCTTTTTAAAATAAATATATTTAATATAAAATAGATTAATGTGTTATTTGTTATTATTCTTGTCAAAAGTTAGAAATGAATTCCCTTTTTTTTTTGTGGCGACATTGTTTCAGATAGCATTACAACAGTACACACCCTTAGCATGTCCCTCCTATCATATGTATGTGTTATCATAAGAAAATAAGAAAAGACGAAAAACAATTTCCATTATACCGTTATTGTTTTATTTAAGATGTATTTTGATAGATCAGTAGTTTTCTTAGTTGAGCTTGTTACCGTTAAATTTTTATCCTTGCCATGAAGTTGCAAATTTGCTGCAGCCAACTTAAGAATTTTATTATTTTCTTTGGTACTCAGTATTAGAAACTTAAACAATTGTCAGTCGCGAATGCATTGATAAGCTATATATTATAAATAGGCTATAATAATCTATATATAATATATTATGTCAATAGGTTTTAAGGAAAGTGCGAAAAAAGCGTTAATCTGCTTAATATTCATCATTATAATATATTTCGTTCAAAAGTCTGTTAGTTACGTACGTTATTTTCTCATTTTATGTAATATAAATCAATTAAAAATATATTACTGTTTGCTTTGGAGGGCTACAGTCAATTTATTAAAAAAAATGCAGTTAATGGACTAAGACTTACTGCTTAAAACTTAACAGATGCTAAACTCCATGACAGCTAAAAGACTAACCTGCGGACTCAAGTAACAAAAAGTAAAGCCTTGCCTAATCAGCCAGCGTCCAGTGAGAATAAGTACGAAATAAAATATTACTTTAAAAACAGCGCGTTCTCTTTACTAAGCACATAAAGCTATAAATAATAAGATTTTTCTGATATGGTATTTATTATTTCATTATAAACAATAGGTATGTTTTTATGTATAGCATAATATTGCGATAAAAATCAATCTGTAGGCTTTGCTATGGCGCGTAACATATCATCAAAAAAAGGCACTGTTTTAAATATATTTCTATGACAACACACAAGATTCATTGAACATCCGGTTGAAATTCATAGTTTCGTCTGGACGTCTACAAAACGTCAACCGGACTTGGGTATCACAAAATAGTGCCATACCTAATCGGCCTGCTTCCGGTGGGATTAGATAAGAAATTAAGTACTACATTAAAAACAGTAGGTTCTCTTTCCTGGGCACGTTAGGCCACAAGGAGTGAGATTATGTAGATATGGTGCGGATTATTATATCTTAAACAATAGATATCTTTGATCTGTATTATTATAATGTTGCAACGCAAATTTAGCTACAGTCTTTGCTATGACGCGTAACATTGCAACAAAGAGAGGCAACGATATAAATCTGATATCTAAATCATGAAATTCTCATACCTACCAACTTAACAGTATACATGTTCCATTGGGTATACAGTTAACATCCAGAATTCCGTCTGGACATCAACTAATCATTCTGGATGCCAAGAGGATGTCTAGTGGGACTTGTTTGCTGTTACGGATACGTTTTAGCCATATAGTGTACGAATTTTAGGGCCGGTCTCACATTTATTCATTTATTTTTGCTGATTTTACTGATTTTTTCTCCCTTTTTGTCTACAGGTTTCGTTTGATTTGGAATGCTATGGTATATTATTTTGCTATACGAAGGCTAATGAAAGCGGGACCTACTGCTTAAAAGCCGATTATGAATGGCTACGAACATCCTTGTCAGAAGCGTGATTTGAACCCAAAGACTCCAGTATTGTAGAGCAATACCGTACCATTCGGCCATCAACTGGATTTTTTGTCTACAGGTGTCTTTAGTCTGCCGTTGGAAATGAAAATTTCTTGTTGAAAAAGCTGAGAAATGTTTACTACTGAAAAATGTGAAGAATAGAACTGGAACATGACCATTACTTCTATAAAATTAGATAAGAAGTAAAGAAAGAATTGAAAAGGGGAGAGTTATGGTGGGCTATTCACAATTGATCCAACTTGATATTTTAGAGCTATGCAAAGATTCGATTTTATCAAACAATCTCAATGCCATATTAAGAACTAGTTCCAGAAGAGTAAATTCGAACAGACAGATAGTTCATTGATAATTACAATACTTTCTTTACATTTTCTATGTGAGAAAGTAAAGGGGTAAACAGATATTGCAATATACTCTGAAATGACATAAAACAAATACATTTAAGCATAAGAACTTCCTTAGAGGGAATTACTGGTGACTGTTACTAAAGAAAAATGTATCGGAAGCAAGGATCTGGAATACGACCCTTCCTTCTATAAATTCGGAAAAGAAATAGATGGATGGATAGATGGAGGAAGAGAGAGAGAGAGAATAGAGGAGTGTTTGATTCAATTGATACGACTTGAGGTTTTAAAGTTATGCAAAGATTCGATTCCATTAAGCAATGGTAATGCATTCTTAAGAACTAGAAAACTCTGAGAAGCGTCAACTTGAACAGACAGATCTAGCGGAAAGCACAAAGAAAGAATTAGAATAGGGAGAAAAAGGTGAGGGAAAAAAAGACGTCTTAATGACATGTTTTCGACTCTGGGCGACAATCATTTGGTTTACAAATCGTCCCCAATTCCCATTTCACCGCAGAGCGGTTGGGCACAGGCACGCGCTACTCGCCCGCGCAAAAAGTCAGAAAAAGGCTCACAAAAAGACGCTCTAAAGGGAAAAAAAGTAGAACATAAAGAATAAAGATTAAATGAAGTAAAAATAAGAGAGAGAGAAGCAAAGCTTCCCCCAACCAGTTGCCTTAGATTGATTCCGAAAACCCCCACCGCGGCGCTCGTGTCGCATAGCAAATCAACTCCCCTTAGCTTTGGCTTTTACTAACACAAACGCGGGGAATTGAACGAAAATAAAGTTTTAAAAAAAGGGGGGTGGGTGGTAAGGGAAAAAATAGAGAGAGGAATAGATTCAATTTGGCAACCCTAGAGTTGAGTAGAAGGATCACTGTGAAAATAAGATCTTGCGGGTGGAGGAAGGAGCGACGAGGGTAAGCGTCCAGGGGTTGGGGGAAATGGGGGGAATGGGGTAGGAGAGAAATTCGGGAATCCCCGGAAATCAGCGATCGAAAATTCAAATGAGCAAAACTGCCGTTCGCTGGCTGGAAAACCGTTCTCTAGGAATATTGAGTTGACACAAGTGGCCCGAAGATTTGCAATGGAGATACACACGCTGCCGAGGGAAAGGCGTCGGGGGGTGTCGAAACGTGCGCACGTGAAAGCGATGCCCTCCCCCATTCCCCCCACCCACACACACAGACGCAACGCACAGTATTATAAAATGGCGGTAAGCGAGGAATCTCGGCATTTCATCGTTCATTTGCATCACAAACACGCTGAAGTCCAATTTGTAGGACGGGTTGTCTCAGTAGAGGGATAAGAAAGGGGGGGAAGAGGTGCTGCATGTTTTCATCCGAAACGATTTTTTTTTTTTTTTACTTTTTTTTACTTTTTACACCGTCTTTATTCTTATTTATTTGTTATTTTGCTTATTTAGTGAAAAGCAGGAGGTCACGAACTGGTTCGATTGGGTTTCACATGTTTTTAAAAATTACCCAAAATGAAGACAAGAAGTTTAAAAATTCTCTGAAGAGTACTATTTTGTAAAAACCTCATTGTTGTTTCTAGTTTGACAGGCACTTTGGATTTTTGGTTTAACCCCTTTCGGCAAAATGACGAGTCTAGCTCGTCATAAATTTTTCATTCCATACCGCACAATGACGAGCTACACTCGTCATGCGATTAAAGTTACTGTTAAATATGATAATTAATTTAGTTTAAAATTTCTAGTGTACTGAATTTGGCAACACTTATCACTTGTGAAAATCACAAGTCACTATTGCATATTGTTTACTTAGAATTTCTTGGTACAATTCATTGCCAAATTAATGAGTCAGAATAAAAGAAAACCTACTAAGAAAGGCCGTGTGTGTTACAAGAATCAAATTAAAAGTGAGACTACTTGGCGGTGTATACAATTAAGAATTCCTTTGCACTTTGTTTTGAAAAGTACCACTAGCTTGAAGACTATTATCTGTATACCTTATTAATGTTTTGCTTTGATATTTTCTTAATTTTACTGTTTCTGATATTATTTAACACTATGTAAAAAGTGGATTTTAATTAAGAATATGTAAGAATTGTAAAATGAAACAAGTTTTTTAAATAAAAATTAAATGGTTATTTCATGCACAGTTTTTCATTATTATATTATACCGGAAGGAGTTAAGAGTCTTTACCATTCAGAACTTGTATTTATTTATTTGAAACGTAAAAGACGACTGGACAAATATATTTTCACTAAACATAGTACAAAATAAAAAGTCCAACGGAAAATATCAGTTAAGCCCTAACAAAATTTCTTTATCTTTAGTTGGAATCGATGCAATCTGTTTTTGAGCTGGGAACATACACATATTCTTAAAAATCATCTCATCAACGTTTCAGAAGAAAAGATAAGAAAGGCTATCTACTATCAGAAGTCAGTATAGACGGACATAAAGACAGACATGTCTGGCAAAAGCTTACCCCGGGAGCAATCGGAAAGATCCCAAATGTACTTTCTACAGGTTTATTTTGTTATTCCGTCGCTCTAGATGTGTTGTATGTTCACTGATGCAGAAATGTTGACCATTCTATAATTGAATATCTTACATTTTACACTGTTGCCCAACAGAATACCACAAACTAAGTTTTACGAACTCTATTAACAGGAGTATAATTATGTCTCTATTACGTTTGCTTTCCAGGACATTATATATATATATATATATATATATATAAATATATATATATATATATATATATATATATATATATATATAAAATATAAATATATATATATATATAAATATAAATATAAAATATTTATAATAAACATAATAAATAATAAAAAAATATATATAAATATATATATATATTATATAAATTTATATATAACATATGTATATATATATATACATATATATAAAATATATATAATACAAATATATATAAATAAATATTTTATATATATATATATAAAATAAAATATATATATAAAATATATATATATAAATACATATGTATAAATATACACATATATATATATATAATATAATAAAAATATATATATATTAAATATAAAATATATATATATATGATTATATATATATACATATATATACATATATACATAATATATATATATACATATATATACATAATATTATATATATATATATATTATATATATTATATATACAAACAAAATGTGTATAAGGAAAATTCTCGGGAGTTTTCAAAACTTAAGTCAAGGGCTAAAAATTCCCGCGTCTTTTTGCATTACCTTTTTTAACCCTAACCTAAATTGACCACTGGGGCTACAGTTTACGCCCTCAAAGAAGGGGCCTGACCAGTTATTACTCTGCATTGCCCTAACAGACAATTTAGGAAATTTCCAAACAAAAAGGAGATGCACGCTGTAAGAGGCAGATTTTCCTACAGATTTTGACTCGTATGTTGACCCAGGTGTTAAGGGTCTTCTACATATAACTCCATGCTAGCTGACCCCTCAGTTTGTCCTGTCCCTACGATGAAGTGGGAGCCCGTCCTCTAACGTTATCTTAATAAAGGCCTTTAGGTAAAACAGTGTCAGTTTTATGGGCCATGATTGCTACCACCCACCGTGAAGTCCGTCTTATTACATTATATATATTGAGACACAGATGGAGGCCTAAATTTTTAACAATGTCATCTTACAGGAACAAGGATACAAATACCTAAAGAGCTCGAGACTCGCATTTAATGTCTAAAGTATATGGGAATAAGAAATTTACAATGATTAACAATTTCTTTATCTCCTTAAATACGGCATACGTTATAACATCATTTGCACAATAAAGAAAGTAAAACATTGATAAGTTCAGAAGTAAATAAATCAAAATTCTCTTATACAAGTAAACTAATTGTGAGTTATTTTCCGTATTTTAAAGAATAATTACAATTAAGTTAATCTCAAATTTCGCCATGTATCAGTCAAGCAATAGCCATTACTAACTTGTCTGAATTATGTAGTAAAAATAGGTATATGATCAACATCCTTAGATCTAGTGTTAAAGATCACTGCTATAGTGCATTCACAGCTTCAGTTATGATATACATTAAGCGATTTCCTACGGAAAACAAAACAATCATAGAGGGTTTTGATTAGATTATCAAACCAGACATATATACATTAAGCGATTTCCTACGGAAAACAAAACAATCATAGAGGGTTTTGATTAGATTATCAAACCAGACATATCTGTTCTTTACAAGCACCTCTTGCAGTGAAAAACACTTCAACACTTCAAAATTATTGCACTGTTCACCCATTTTGAATGCAGAATCATCGTGCGATGAAAAACCGTCTTCCAGCTCAGCCCATGGTCCTAGACATCATTCTCCCGGCGGCGAACGCCATTAATAATTCTTGCCAGCTAGGCACCTGACAGGAGAACAGCCTGACACGATTGATGAGGACGGTCGATTTTTGAAAAGGACACACACAGCAAATTACGGACTCGCTAATTGGCAATGTCAAAGACGACGGCGTCACGCGAAGTATATTTGTGACATGCAACTTTCACAATAACTGTCGCCCGGTGTCAAGCACCAAACAAGAAGGTTCAGAAACGGAAGCGTCACGATTATGGAAAGCTGAAGAACATTTTTCGGAGGATTGTTAGCGTGAGCCATGCTCTGCTCTGGAATACGAATGGGCCTGACAACCTGATAATTTGAAATCGGAATCCTTAACTCGTATTTAAATTCTCTACTCGTATTTTCTAGATAAATGCCAAGGTGTGGTAAATGGGGTTAATTTAGTGTGAAAGGATGAAAGCAAACGAAGACTTGATTTATGAAAAATTGAAAATAAAATCTCTTTAATACATTTTGGAATCTGGGAATTATCATGTGTAATTTACACTAAAATTGTAAAAGAACATTAACGGCTTAAAAAGATCAAAATTTAGAAAATTTAATAAATAATTCAAAAGCTCTAGAAGCAATATTTTGGCCTAAATTTTCTTGAGGGTTGCACACT
Source organism: Pardosa pseudoannulata (assembly GCA_032207245.1). NCBI lineage: Eukaryota > Metazoa > Arthropoda > Arachnida > Araneae > Lycosidae > Pardosa > Pardosa pseudoannulata. The sequence goes on along the minus strand of CM063500.1, from coordinate 83,741,416 downwards.
TATTCAGTGCTGTTTGATAACATATTTGATATGATAATCGAGAATTAAACATTTTTGTATACTAATGTTTTTAAGATATCTGTCTTGCTTTTGAACTACCTGGCGACCTTCCGAGCACCAGAGGGTATTAAAAAATGTGGAACGGTTCACGAGTTTGAGTGTCATTCTTGAGCAGGGGCCATACTAATCTTCTCTGTATCGTTCCAATTTTAGAACATGTACTGCCAAGCAAGTACAGAAGTATGAAGAACAGTACGAGGTGTTCCCAGGTGGTCACCCTCCCATATACTGACCGTGCCTGATACTGCTTGACTTCGGTGATAGGACGAGAAGCGGTATTTTCAGCATGGTATGGCTGCTGATAGATTGCTTAAAAAATTTAAATAGACACATAGATTGCTTAGAAATATTAAATAGACTCATAGATTACTTAAAAAATTTAAATACACATATAGATTGTTTAGAAAATTTAAATAGACACATAGATTGCTTAGAAAATTTAAATAGACATATTGATTGCTTAGAAAATTTAAATCTCATTAATGGACAATTTATAGATTATTAAAAAAAATACAATCCCAAACTAAACATTTTTTATACCCTATCTGAGTCATTTCATTCAGATGATTTAAGTACATTGCACGAATTTGCTAGATATGTATGATGAGAATTTAAAGGGATCAAGCACCAAACAAGAAGGTTCAGAAACGGAAACATCACGGTTATGGAAAGCTGAAGAACATTTTTCGGAGGGTTATTAGCGGGAGCCATGTTCCGCACTGGAATACGAATGGGCCTGACAACCTGATAATTTGAAATCGGAATCCTTAACTCGTATTTAAATCCGTTTTCTAGATAAATGCCAAGGTGTGGTAAATGGGGTTAATTTAGTGTGAAAGGATGAACGAAAATGAAGACTTAATTTATAAAAAAATTAAAAATGGAATCTATGATTCGACTTTTGTAATTATACTAAAATTGTAAAAGGGCATTAACGGCTTGAAGTGATCAAAATTTAGGAAATCCCCTATATAATAATAGCCTAAGTTATCTGTCCGTCTGTCCTCCAATTTATGAAGCGGTTGGACCTGGAAAGGATAGACGCATCCATATTGGATTCTTGATGAGTTAGGATGGGCAACCTTCAAAATCCCCACTTCCCCCTTTTCTATCATTTAATGCCGCCATTATTTCAAGCCTTATTTTCCCCGGTTAAGAACAGGCGATTAAATTTATCAATTTGTCACATAATAAAAAGGTTAAAAATAACACTTTTTTCTAGCATTATAATGTCATTCCCTTAACCATCTCATTTAATCATTTTTTAATTTAAATTATTTAAATATCGTCTGCATTATTTTCATGCATTTTATCATTGAATTTAGATATTATGTAAATAGTTTTCTTTTATATTTGGCTTAAATAACAGATTAGGTATATATGTGATAATTTTAAATTTAATCATTGATTATTTTTTGTTGCAATGAAAATTTTATCAGATTATTAACAACATATTATATCTATCTCCAAGGTGTAGTGGAAATGATAGTTTCTTTCCATTACTTCTATTAATTGTGGGAAAACAATTGGGAAGAACTTAACGGTAGTTTTGAGGTAGCTAAGAAAACTTTGAATTGTCTTTCTAAATAAATTCAACGTGATTCGGAACTGCATTCACAGTATCGGGAGACTTTAGAGGAGTATGAAGATAAACAAATTATTTAGCGCATACCAGATAATTCTGATCCAAAAAACAAACCATTTTTTTACCTACTTAATGTTTCTTAATGTTTTCTTAATATTTCTCTAATTTTATTAAATTAAGAATATTTTGTAAATATTTTTACTTTATCCAAAATCAATGAGATAAAAAATTATTTGAAAAAAAAATGGAAATTTTAACTATTCTGAATTATTGCTCTGTTAATTTTGTTAAATTAAGAAAATTTTGTAACTATTTTTACTTTATCTAAATTCAATGAGCCAAAAAATTCTTTGAAAAAAAATAGAAAATTTAACTAGTCTGAATTATTGCACTGTTAATTTTGTTAAATAAAGAATATTTTGTAAAACAAATTTAGCTCATCTAAAATCAATGCGCCAAAAAATTCTTTGAAAAAAAAAATAGAAAATTTAACTAGTCTGAATTATTGCACTGTTAATTTTGTTTAATTAAGAATATTTTGTAAAAAAAATTACCTCATCTAAAATCAATGCGTCAAAAAATCCTTTGAAAAAAAAATAGAAAACTTAACTATTCTGAATTATTGCATTATTAATTTTGTTTAATTAAGAATATTTTGTAAAAAAAATTTACCTCATCTAAAATCAATGCGCCAAAAAATTCTTTGAAAAAAAAATAGAAAATTTAACTAGTCTGAATTATTGCACTTAATTTTGTTTAATTAAGAATATTTTGTAAAAAAAATTACGTCATCTAAAATCAATGCGCCATCTTGAAAAAAATAATTTTAACTATTCTGAATATGCATATAATTTGTTTAAATAAAATATTTTGTAAATATTTTATTTATAATCAATGCACAAAACGGAAAAAAAATTCAACTATTCTGAATTATTGCACTGCGTTTACGTTCTCACACCGCAAGTTCTCTCACATCGTACTTCTGTTTTAATCCAGTTCCCAATATGAAGTACCTGGGGATAAAAACGCTTCAACATCTGCTCGGCTTAATTTTACCGAGAAGTGGAATTTGACTTAAGCCTACTCCACATTTGACAACTCATCTTAACCCGGTATGAGGGCGAGCTCCTGTCCATTGATGTACTTATCCACACACCTTTACACTGATGGATCTATTTGGCACCGGAATAATCTTGTAAAACATGTACCAACTATACACGAACTTTCCTTTGTGTGAATTTTTACCCTCAATTTTTCTGTATGGGATGTTGGAAGAATCGTGCGACGAACAACCTGTTCGATATAAGAAATAGAATTGTTCACGGTCGTACAGCAATAATGGGTCAGTCTTGTCGAGGACTGCCCTATTCCGAGCCCACGCGGCTACACAGAAACATTCTGGCTGTTATTCGACTCACCCCATGTTCCTCCCTTCAGTGCAACAAATCGAATACATGCCGACTTATATAGGAAGCACAAAGAGCGGGGGACCAAAAGACCAAGTTAAAATGCTCTGTTCGGTAGGTTACCTATTGAGGCAAAAATCAGCAATAACCGCGTGTGTCAATGCCTCATATATCAGGGCTCGAGGGTATTGAGAGCCTGTAAAAAGGCCCAGTAGCTTTAATGTCTCTTTTTAAAGACCGAGAAATTCGCAGCAAGCCCCGTCTCTTCCCCCGTCACCCCATTGCTTTTCAACAGGTCTTGACTTCTATGGTCTTTGTGAAATGGGTCGCATACGATGGGTTCCGATCCGCCTACCGGATGACACCCACTTTTAACGCCAAAGAACGGGGAAAAGGGAGCATACACAAATTACTGTAAATCGAGTGATCGGGGTGACTGTAAACCGGCAAAAGTTACAGTTGAACTTACGTTTAACGAAATCACTAAATCCTTAAAGTGTTCGCTATATAGAAAATTCATTAAATAGAGTTTCAAATTTATTTTATTCACCATCGGGGCGACTGTAAACTGGAAAGAATTACAGTTAAACTTCTGTTTAACGAAATCGCTAAATGCTTAAAGTGTTCGCTATATAGAAAATTTGTCACATTTAATAATAAAATACACGAAGCACGTTTTATATTCCTAATAAACTCCAAATATTATTTAGAAAGTAATCATCATGCTTTTTGTATAAATTAAGGTTTGTTTATTTTACCCACCATCCGTGCGACTGTAATATAAAAAAATACAGTTGAACTTACATTTAACGAAGTCACCAAATCCTTAAAAAAATGATCGTTATATATGAAATTCATTAAATAGAGTTTCACATTTAATAATAAAATACATGAAACAGATTTTATATTCCTAATAAACTCTAGATATTATTTAAAAAGTAATCCTCATGCTTTCTGTAAAAATTAATATTTATTTATTTTACCCACCATCGGGATGACCGTAAACTGGAAAAAATTACAGTTAATTTGCTATTTAACGAAGTCGCTAAATCCTTAAAAATTGTCGTTGTATAGGAAATTCATTAAATAGAGTTTCACATTTAATAATAAAATGCACGAAACAGATTTTATATTACTAATAAACTCTAAATATAATTTAGAAAGTAATCATCATGCTATTTGTATAAATTAATGTTTATTTATTTTACCCACCATCGGGGTGACTGTAAAATGGAAAAAATTACAGTTGAACTTCTGTTTAACGAAGTCACTAAACCCTTTAAAATAGTTGTTATGTAGGAAATTCATTGAATAGAGTTTCACATTTAATAATAAAATATATAAAACAGATTTTATATTTCAAATTAACTCTAAATATTACTTAGAAAGTAATCATCATGCTTTATTAAAAAAATAAAGTTTTGTTAAATTTAATATTTATTTATTTTAACCCACCATCGGGGCGACTGTAAACTGAAAAAAACTACAGCTAAACTTCTGTTTAAAGAATTTGATAAATCTTTAAAGTGTTCGCTATACAGAAAATTCATTAAATGGTTTCACATTCAATAATAAAATACACGAAACAGATTTTATATTCCTAATAAACTCTAAATATCATTTAGAAAGTAATCATCATGCTTTTTGTATAAATTAATATTTAATTATTTTACCCACCATTGGGGTGACTGTAAACTGGAAAAAATTGCAGTGAAACTTCTGTTTAACGAAGTCGCCAAATAATTAAAAATGTTCGCTATATAGAAAATTCGTTATATAGAGTTTCACATTTAATAATGAGTTATACACATGAAACAGATTTTTATATTCCTAATAAACTCTAACTATTATTTAGAAAGTAATCATCATGAATTTTTGTACAAATTAATATTTATTTATTTTACCCACCATCGGGGCGACTGTAAACTGAAAAAAACTACAGTTAAACTTCTGTTTAACACTAGGTTTACGGACCGAGCCAATTTGACTCATTGAAAATTTGATCAATATATATATATAAGACTTTAATATCACTCTTCAAAAACATACGTTGGTTTTTAGTTAAGTGATAAAATATATGTAAACTTTTATTCCTCTTTCCAGCAAACCCCTTCATTTCGCATTATCAAATGTGGTATACTTATTTTCATGGTTGTGAGCCAATTTGACTCATAGAATATATATGAAAATAAATAAATATAGTAATAAATATAGTATAAAGTAAATATAAAGTATAAAGTATAGTATAAAGTAAATATAAAGTATAAAGTATATAGTATAAAGTAAATATAGAGAAGTCAAGAACACTTCCATTCCATTGACAGAAATTTATGCTACTGACGCACGGAAGAATTGTCAAGTTCAACGATCATGCAAAAGAAACAGATGTAGAAACCTTTGTGCTAAATGTAATAAAAATGCTTGCGGAAAATGTGTTTCAAAAACAGATTTTATAAGTAAAAAATGTTTTCCGTGAATTTTTTATAATAAACATTTCATATAAATTAATTTAGAACTATTTTCTTTATAAACACTTCAATTTTTTTGTATGAGTCAAATTGGTTCACTTCAGTAAAAATAGGTATATGATCAACATCCGTAAATCTAGTGTTAAAGAATTTGCTACAGCTTTAAAGTGTTCGCTATAAAGAAAATTCATTAAATGGTTTCACATTTAATAATAAAATACACGAAACAGATTTTATATCCCTAATAAAATCTAAATATTATTTAGAAAGTGATCATCATGTTTTTTGTAAAAATTAATATTTATTTATTTTACCCACAATCGGGGAGACTGTGGAATGGAAAAAATTACAATTAAACTTCTGTTAAAAGAATTTGCTAAATCCTTAAAGTGTCACTATACAGAAAATTAATTATAGTTTCACATTTAATAATGAAATACATGAAAGAGATTTTATATTCTTGATAAACTCTAAATATAATTTAGAAAGTAATCATCATGCTTTTTGTATAAATTAATATTTATTTATTTTACATACCATCGGGGTGACTGTGAACTGGAAAAAATACAGTTAAACTTCTGTTTAACGAAATCGCTGAATCCTTAAAAATGTTCGTTATATAGAAAATTCATTAAATAGAGTTCCACATTTAATAATAAAATACACAAAACGGATTTTATATTCCTAATAAACTCTAAATATTATTTAGAAAGTAACCATCATTTTCTTTTGTATAAAGTAATATTTACTTATTTTACCCACAATCGGGGAGATTGTAAACGGAAAAAATTACAGTTAAACTTCTGTTTAATGAAGTCGCTAAATCCTTAAAAATATTCGCTTTATAGAAAATTCGTTAGAGTTTCACATTTAAGAATGAGATATACACATGAAACATATTCTATATTCCTAAAAAACTTTAAATATTATTTAGAAAGTAATCATCATGCTTTTTGTATAAATTAATGCTTATTTATTTTACCCACTATCGGGGCGACTGTAAAATGGAAAAATTACAGTTGAACTTCTGTTTAACGAAGTCACCAAATCCTTAAAAATGGTCGTTATATAGAAAATTCATTAAATAGAGTTTCACATTTAATAATAAAATATACGAAACAAATTTTATATTCCTAATAACTCTAAATATCATTTAAAAAGCAATCATCATGTTTTTTGTATACATTATTATTTATTTATATTACCCACCATCGGGGTGACTGTAAACTGGAAAAAATTACAGTTAAACTTTTGTTTAACGAAATCGCTAATTCCTTAAAAATGTCCGCTGTATAGAAAATTCATTACAGTTTCATATTTAATAATGAAATACATGAATCAGATTTTATATTTCTAATAAACTCTATATATTATTTAGAAAATAATCATCATGCTTTTTGTATAAACTAATATTTATTTATTTTACCCACCACAAAGGAATTAGCGAGAAAAATAAGAATAGTACAAAACATTGTAAGGGACATGTAACACTGTATTTTCAGTGTTTGACAAAAACTGTACGTTGTAGTTTAAGCCAAAAGTTATTGGTTATCATAAAATGTGTTAAAAGAAAGAATAAGTTTGATAAATCCAAAAATATTTAGAGAAATAAGGAAGGAAAAAATTTAGATTATAGGGAAAAGTCTTGGGAAAATTTTATTTTTATACCAGTTCAAAATCGTTGATTGTTATAAAACGGGTTAAAACCAAAAATAAGTTTGAAATATCCAGAAATATTTTTAAAAATAGTAAGGGAAAAAAACTATATCATACGAAATAAAATTTTTTCAATCAGTTCAATTCATTGGTTGTTATAAAACGAGTTAAAACCAAAAATAAGTGTGAAATGTCCAGAAATATTATGAGAAATAGGGAGGGAAAATCTATATCATACAGAATTTTTTTTTCAATTCTATAAAGTCATTGGTTGTTATAAAACGCGTTAAAACCAAAAATAAGTTTGAAATATCCAGAAATATTTTGAGAAATAGGGAGGGAAAATCTATATTATACATAAATTTTTTTTCAATCAGATCAGGTAAGTGATTGTTATGAAACGAGTTAAAACGAAAAATAAGTTTGAAATGTCTAGAAATATTTTGAGAAATAGGGAGGGAAAAAACTATATCATACAGAATTTGTTTTCAATTAGATCAAGTCATTGGTTGTTATAAAACGAGTTAAATTCAAAAATAAGTTTGAAATGTCTAGAAATATTTTGAGAAATAGGTAGGGAAAAAAACTATATCATACAGAATTTTTTTTTCAATCAGATCAAGTCATTGGTTGTTATAAAACGCGTTAAAACCAAAAATAAGTTTGAAATGTCCAGAAATATTTTGAGAAATAGGAAGAAAAAAAAACTATATCATACGAAAAATTTTTTTCAATCAATTCAATTCATTGGTTGTTATAAAATTCTTTAAAACCAAAAATAAGTTTGAAATGTCTAGAAATATTTTGAGAAATATGGAGGGAAAAGACTATATCATACAAAATTTTTTTTTCAATCAGATAAGTCATTGGTTGTTGTAAAACGAGTTAAAACCAAAAATAAGTTTGAAATGTCCAGAAATATTATGAGAAATAGGGAGGAAAAATCTATATCATACAGAATTTTTTTTTCAATCATATAAAGTCATTGGTTGTTATAAAACGCGTTAAAACCAAAAATAAGTTTGAAATATCCAGAAATATTTTGAGAAATAGGGAGGGAAAAACTATATCATACAGAAAAAAAGATTTTCATTCAGATTAAGTCATTGGTTGTTATAAAACAAGTTAAAACGAAGAATAAGTTTGAAATGTCTAGAAATATTTTGAGAAATAGGGAGGGAAAAAATTATATCAAACGGAAAAAATTTCCTTTTTGTATAGATTAAGTCATTGGTTGTTATAAAACGCATTAAAACCAAAAATAAGTTTGAAATGTCTAGAAATATTTTGAGAAATAGGGAAGAAATTAGATCACAGGAAAATTTTATTTTTAAATCCAGTCCAGTCATTGGTTGTAAAATATACGTTAAAAATGTTCAGAAATGTTTTGAGAAATTGCAAGAAAAAAAATTTTTTTGTACAACATATAAATGCGTTTATTAATATGTTGTACAAAAAGTCATGCAATTCAAGAAATTGTATCCTTATATACATAATTGTTTTTCTAACTGAAATTAAAAAGCAATCAAAATTATATCCTTGGGAAATCTAGTGTTAAATATATTTCTGATATTTTCAATTAATGTAAAAATGTTCATTATATGGGAAGTACTTTAAACAGATATTCACATTTTAAAGTACAAAAAACAGATTTTAAACTCATAATAAACTTTAAATATTATTTAAAATGAATAAGGACAACAATATTATAGTTAGAAAAATAGAAATAGTCATTTTTTTTAACAGGAAAAATCAAATATATGTCAAAATATTAAACATACAGTAAAACCTCGATTAACCGAGGTTTCTGTTAACCGAGTCAATAAGGAAGTCTAATTTTTTTTCTCCTTTCCAAAATGAACTTGGAAAAAATTATACGCATTTTAGTTCGTTGTCTGTGTTACAGGCACTTTTTCCCCACAAAAGTACTCAACTTCCAAGAAATATTACACTCTTTTTAAATCTTTTTAGCTGTAAAACATAAATTCATATATGCTTATTTTTATCATTTAAAGAAAGTTCTATTGCTTTTTACTTTAAAAGTTAGTTAAATTCGCATGCACGGAAGGTTTTTATACATGGTTTCTGTTAACCGAGATTTCCGATATCCGAAGTACTAGCAGTCCCAATTAGCTCGGATAATCGAGGTTATACCGTACTTCCAAAATAAATAACTAAGTTTTATTAAATAGAATGAAAAGAATTCCTAACTTTTAGTTTTAAAAGCTGCACATACTTAAAAAATATTTTGAAAAGTTATTCAGAATTAGTGCGTTAAAAACAGATTAAAAATTTCATCTTCCTATCATTTATCAATTATAAAATTCAACATAATTTCTTGACTGAGAAATACTCCATTCCTATAAGCATGGTTTATCCGGTACTTTATTAATAAATTTATCGTCAAAATGCATTACTGAATGAATCCATGATTTGTGACTTCGTCACTAAGCTTCCAATTCCCCCCATAGTCGGGGAAATCTAAGCTGTGTTTAAGTACCATGTAATTAGAGGGTAGTTAATCACCGTTTTCTCCAATCGAATCAGACAAATTTAAGCAGTTAAGACTCTTAAAATTTTATAAGGTATACAAATAAATTAAACGGCTGAGTCTAAAGGTATTTTCCACTGAATCTTTATTAAATAGCAATGAAGAAACTCGTAGATACTTCAGAAGAGCTCTGCACGGCACTCGTTATATGATTAAGCTTTATATTTTGTTAACTTGAATTCTTATTAATTTACATTTCATGCACAGAAACTTCTTGTATAGCTTAGGAGATATTTTATTGGCAGTTTCTCTGTATCAGAAAATAATTATGTTTTATACAACTATATGCAGCTTTGTGTATGTGTATTTTACACGTTTAATTGTTTTTATTTAGGTGTCAACACTTGTGTGCAAAGTTTATACTCAACTAAATGAAAAAAATGTGTGTGTCTATAGCTTTTGAATCATTTATACTCAATATAATACTATATTCGTGTGACACAGGCCTGAAACTGTTGGGTTTCGACTCCTAGTCGGGGGTTATTGGTTGGTATTGCTTTATTATTGCAGTTTCTCTGTATGAGAAAATAATTATGTTTTATACAACTAGATGCAGCTCTCTCTGTGTGTATTTTATACGTTTAATTGTTTTTATTAAGATGTTAACACTGGTATGCAATGTTTATACTCAACTTAATGAAAACAATGTGTGTCTATAGTTTCTGAGTCATTTATACTTAATATAATACTATATTTGCCTGACACAGGCCTGAAATTATTGGGTTTCGACTCCTAGTTGGGGTTTATTGGTTGATTTATTATTCAATAATCACATGCATTTGTAGGTTATATATTTGCTGAACTAACTGCTGATGAATAAACACACTGTCTTATATATACAAATGTTTAAGATAGTGACATGATCTGAAAGATCTTTACTTACTTCGTTAGATGGAATTAGAGATATAATCTTAAACACAGAGACAGGAAAACTGAAATGAAGACCGTCTGTTTTCCACAATTTACGACTTTACAACCACAAGGTTCTCTTCACTTCATTATATTTTACTTATTATTCAATAATTACCATGGTCTGTTACATATTTCAGCAATTGACTGCTGATGAATAACCACGATATCATAAAAACATTGTTACGAATGTCCAATTTTATAACATAAACTAATATGTTCATAGAAAAACTGGAATGAAGATCCTGTGTGTTCCTCGATTTAGGAGGATAGAACGGGAGAGTTTGTCAACTCCGTTACTTTTACTTTATTATTCAATAATTACCGTTTACAGTCTGTTAGTTACATATTTATACAATTGACTGTTGACGACGGTTCGAGACGACCGTCGACATGTGCCACAATAAAATGTCCAATTTAGTGACAGCTTCAAGATTTAATCTAGTAGACAGAACTAGATCTATAATCTTAACTCAGCTGAGCACGGTAACAGAAAAACTGCAGCGACGACCCTATCTTTTCCATGATTTAATGACGATACCGTCTCCGTAATCAATAGTCAAATGTAGAAATATTCCGGACTTACTCAAAAGGGTCTCTTCACTGCATCACTTTTTACTTATTAATCAATAATTACCGTGGTCTGTTACATATTTCAGCAGTTGACTGCTGATGAATAAACACGATATCATAAAAACGTTACGAATGTCCAATTTTGTAACATAAACTAACATGTTCATAGAAAAACTGGGATGAAGTTCCTATGCGTTCCTTGATTTAGGAGGGTAGAACGCGAAGGTTTGTTAACTGCGTTACTTTTACTTTATTATTCAATAATTACCGTCATAGTCTGTTAGTTACATATTTATACAATTGACTCTTGACGACTAAACACGTGTGTCAAAATAAAATGTCCAATTTAGTGACAGCTTCAAGATTTAATCTAGTCTTACCTCATTAGACAGAATTAGATCTATAATCTTAACTCAACTGAACATAGTAATAGAAAAACTTCAGCGAGGACCCTATCTTTTCTGTGATTTAATGACAATACAACCGCAAAAAGTCTCCGTGATTAATAATCTAATGCAGAAATATTCCGAACTCAATCAGAAGGGTCTCTTCACTGCATTACTTTTTACTTATTATAAAACAATTACAGTGGTTTGTTACATATTTCAGCAATTGACTGCTGATGAATAACCACGATATCATAAAAACATTGTTACGAATTATCAGTTTTATAACATAAACTAACATTCTCATAGAAAAACTGGAAGGAAGATACTATATGTTCAGTGATTTAGGAGGCTGGGTTTGTTGACTGCGTTACTTTTACTTTATTATTCAATAATTACCGTTCACAGTCTGTTAGTTACATATTTATACAATTGACTGCTGATTATTAAGCACGTGTGCCATAATAAAATGCCCAATTTAGTGACAGCTTCAAGATTTAATCTAGTCTTACCTGTTTAGACAGAATTAGATCTATAATCTTAACTCAACTGAGCACGGTAACAGAAAAACTACATCGACGACCCTATCTTTTCCGTGATTTAATGACGATACGACCGTGAACCGTCTCCGTGATCAATAATCAAATGCAGAAATATTCCGAACTCAATCGGAAACGTCTTAACTTGCAGCTAAAGGAAAATTCTCCATCCGCGGTTATTTATCCACAATAAGACGCTCTTCCGCGTGATGTCTTCTCCTCGAAGTGGAGTGCGTGCGAAAAGAATATCTTCCATTACACCACATTCTTCCTTCCCCCCTTACTTCCTACATGCATACTTTTCCCCCTTTTGACGTCACCCCTCGCCCGTTTGTTACCCTAAACCAGGCCGCAGATTTCATTAACAGTTAATTTAATTTGCTATCTGCCGGGCCGTTGCTCGGCTTAAAGAAAAATTAATAAGCGCAGATGAGCTGTCAAAAATGCAGCGCTTTCCATCCCCTAAATAATATTTCCTACCCACCCTTCGCAAAGTGATTGTGAAAGAGATCTAGTTATTGTTCCCTCTCCACCAACGTACCCCCATCCGCAGGGGGGAGGGCAAGGGGGTCTTGTTGGTTGTATGCGAGCGGGATTTTCCTTCTCCCCCCACCCCCTTTTCTCGATCATTGTACACAGTACTACATTTATATGGAGGAAGTTTCAGGGGGACGAATATGATATGAAAAGAGAGTGCATTTTGACGTATACTTGATATCACTGGTGTTGACGGACGCTTGTTAGCAAATTTAACCCCGAATGTTGTACACACACGAACACTGCGTAGGAGCTAAGCTCATGTTATCGGGTCGTGTTCATGAAGGTGTATAGGATATCGAGAACGCTTGCAATTTTACCTTGAGTGTGGTTCAAAGAGCAGAATATTACTTCTACAACAAGCGTGAGGAAAACGTTATTTTGAGACATTAGATTCTTAATGCACTTAATTTTTTGTATATCACTACACAGCACTATATTTATATAGAGAAAGTTTCAGGGAGACAAACGTGGTATGAAAAAAGAATTCGTATACTTGATATCACGTGTTGACGGACGCTTGTTAGCAAATTTAACCCCGAATGTTGTACACACACGAACACTGCGTAGGAGCTAAGCTTATGTTATCGGGTCGTGTTCATAAAGGTGTATAGAATATCAAGAACGATTGCAGTTTTACCTTGAAAGTGGGTGAAAGTGACGAAATATTACTTCTACAACAAGCCTGAGGAAAACGTTATTTTGAGACATTAGATTCTTAATGCACTTAATTTTTTGTATATCACTACACAGCACTATATTTATATAGAGAAAGTTTCAGGGAGACAAACGTGATATGAAAAAAGAATGCGTATACTTGATATCACTGGTGTTGACGGACGCTTGTTAGCAAATTTAACCCCGAATGTTGTACACACACGAACACTACGTAGGAGCTAAGCTTATGTTATCGGGTCGTGTTCATAAAGGTGTATAGAATATCAAGAACGATTGCAGTTTTACCTTGAGAGTTTTACCCAAAGTGCAGAATATTACTTCTACAACAAGCCTGAGGAAAATATTGTTTTGAGACATTAGATTCTTAATGCACTTAACATTTGTATATCAGTACACAGCACTATATTTATATAGAGAAAGTTTCAGGGAGACAAACGTGATATGAAAAGAGAGTGCACTTTAAAGGAATATTTGATATCATTGGTGTTGACGGATGCTTGTTAGCAAATTTAATCTTGAACGTTCAACATACACGAGTAAGGCGTAGGAACTTATGTTTTCAGGTCGTGTTCATAAAGGTATATTGAAAATCGAGATTACTTACAACTTTACCTTGCGTGTGGTTCAAAGTATTGAACATTACTTATATAACAAGCTTGAGGAAGTTTTCTCTTATGACTTTAGACTCTTAATGCACTTGACATTACATTTGTACACAGTGCTAAATTTATATGGAAATTTCAAGGGGATGATTGGATATGTAAAGAGAATCCATTTGATGCATATTTGACATCACTGTTGACGGACGTTTGTTAGAGAATTAAACTCCGAATATTGAACACATACGAGCACTGCGTTAAGCTTATGCAATCGGGTTATGTTCATAAAGGTGTAACAGCATAGCAAGTACGCTTTTAAGTTTACCTTGCTAGTAGCTCAAAGTGTCAAAATATTTATATAACAGTGTGGAAAAATTTTGCTTTGAGTTCTTAACACATTGTTGACCGGCAATTTTACTGACAATTTATCTCATGTCATTGGTTATTACTGGCACAATTTGATTCATAATCACTCGAATAATCAGATAAAGCGTCCTCGTATAATTCATTAAAAAATTCTTCATTACGTTCCGTCATCGTTTTTTTTTAAAAATTTTTTTTATTATTAAATATTTTTTACAACAAAAGATTTGGCGGGTCGTATAAGCGAGAGAAACAGCTTTTGTTATACTAACCAACACTTGCACTGTATGGTCGCCAATAAAGAAAACAACAACAATGCGGGAAAAGAAAAAATGCATCACTAGTGTACTCGTGACTGGTCAGCAACGTTCGGCCATAAAAGCACGAGTTAACTCGTGACCGGTCAACAATGTGTTAATACGCTTAACCTAATTAATTTGAGTTAATAAGAAACCAACTTTTCCTTTTTTTTAAAAATTGTCATAAATGTTTCATGAAACTTTGTAAATAGTAAGTTCTCCTACCAACTATACTATCAAGTGTTATTTTTTATCTTTCTCGAAAAAAAACCAGGGTAGTTCAAAGGGTAGTTATCTTACTAAATATACTCATAAACTCAGTGAATTGACTGCAGTTATAGGTTCTTATTAATTCGGATACAAAAAACTGAAATATTTTCCGACCTCCTGACTTATTACGGCCGAATTAGAAGTTTTGGTTTCTCATATAAAGTAAAACTGTATAAAAAAAGCAAGTAGAATATTCAGCAATAAAAACAAACTACCATCTGATATTTGACTTATTGTAGACTTTTGTCACTGATTTATTGTAGAGTTAATGAATTAATGTCTTCAAATTTACAGTAGTAGGAAATAGTTGCTTCTTAAAACATTGTATGCGGGACACGTACTAGTATGTTTTCTGACGATTGATACTTGATTGCGAGTCACGTACTAGTACGGGTTAGTGTAACAACAAGGTTTGTTTGTGGGTACAAAAATAACGGTATATACAGGAAAACGAAGCCGAATATTCTTGTCTACTACACAGATTATGGAAACATTTAGGCAAATAAAAACTAGTTTTTACATTATTAGTTTTATCATTGCTCTTTTTATTTTTTTATAATATAAAAATGTTTATACATGACATAATTCGGAAAAATGAAAACTATATACTATTATTTCTGTTTGATTTTTCATATTTACGATACTATTATAAATTTATCCAATTAAAAAATAATTTTTTGTTTTCAAAAATCTTATAGTTGTAATATATATATATATATATATATATTATATATATATATATATATATATATATATATATATATATATATATATATAAGTTGGTTAAAAAATTAAATAAATTTCGATCTATTGAAATTTAACTAAGTAAATTTTCTAGCAAAACGCCGGTACAATTCCGATGTGAAATGTACCCGCACACAATGTGTTAAAAAGCATAAAGTAGTGTCAGTGGAATATTAAAGAGGAGGATGTGAACGGTTGTAACCTCTATATAAAAATTACTGTACGCATATATATGAAACGATTGCAGTATTAGAGATTAGGTAAAGAAGGAAAACCCCTCCCATTGCCCCACATTGGGGGAAAAACTTTTTCCAACATGGAAAATTATAGATTATTGTCATCATACCCCTGTGTCAGTCATTAATATGAACTGTTATTTTCTCTCTAGGTTGTTGCATGTCAGGGAACGAAGTTGCTCTACTTATATGTGCCCCCATAGTAAAAAGGGTAACAAAAACCATCGGCTTGTATGGTAAATGCTATAACTAAATCAAAGTTCCCATTGGGGGAAAATTTTTCTAGTTGGGAACGTACTTAGAGCACATTTAAACTTTTAATTTTCCTGTACAAAGCCGATTTTGAGCTACTACAAACATCAGGTACACTACACACAGATAACAAATCACGATTCTAAAAAAACAAGTAAAAAATCTTATAACTCGTTTGTTTATTCGTGGACCCATAAAATTTTTTTATCTTCAATGATTTGAATCATACCTAAAGATTTGTTGCCATTTTAGGCAAACTGCATGTTTGTGTTAAATTTACTAGGTCTAACGGTCATTTCCGAAGTCAAAAGGCGAAGTACATACTCTTCTTGAAACAACTTAAATTTATCTTCCAATGTCACCTGAACTTGCAGATGAAACACGTGGGTCTTTCCTTGGTATGTTTAGTTGCAGTTAAGAAAAGAGGAAGAAAAAAAGTAGACCTCTATTGTGTAATGTCAAAAATCATTGGGATAACAGGGGGAGAAGGGGGCACAGACGCTGCATAAATACTGAAAACGGCTCTTTTATGCATTACAGATTTAATGGATTTCCTCCCAGAAAGCGAGCAGCTTAGAAGAAGAAAAGCGGAGTATGAAGAATGGGAGAGTGTGTTGCCATTACCCCTCGCATAAATTTATCGACGAAATCCTCGGAAGAGAAGGCGGTCGATTTCAGAACGAGTGCTCGAGTTGAGGAATTTATACGTAGCTGCCACACAAAAGTGGAAGTGAAACGGTTTTACCTTCCCGGGCTACACATTCGAGATGGCAGAGAATTCATTGGAAATTTCTTTGAATAGTGAAGGCTTCGCTCAATTATCCGATTTCTGTGACTCTGGAGTTAATACTATCCTACCTAGTATTGCAACATGAATTATCGGTGTAGATGTTTTATCTTTTAGACCATGTTTTGAAAGATAATACAATTTTTGTTCCGTACTAGACAAAAGTCGGTAAAGGAGAAATTCAAACAATGTGGATGAATATGCGATTCAAAAGTTTTAATGAAGAAGAATTAATAAGCACTTGTTAATACAAATAAGAATGAAAAGTTTATTTTATTTAAATTAAAGACAGATAAAATTTTCACTTTATAAAATTTTATATTAATGTTAAGCCGGTCTCACCATGGTTTATTAGATCTAATTGTAGATTTAATGTTATCTAATTTTGTCGTCGTTTAGATTTAATCGACAATCTTAGTTTGCGTCTTAGCTATTACTTTTAAAGGCCCGTCTCATCAAAGTCGTTTAACGGCTAACCGTGGTTAATCTCTGTTTAAATAGAGAATTGCGTCTCAATATTAGTTAGCTCCATGGGTTAATCGTGGTTAGCAGTTACATGACTTTGTGAGACCGAACATATAAATGAAAAAGATAGTACTGTTTAGTATTTTCAAATGTTATTTTTTCTTTAATAGTGTCGTCTCTTTTTGCTTTTTCGAGAACTTTAAAAACCTCCGGTTAAAACTAAGTCTACCACCAATTACTATGTCTGTATAACACCGTTGCAAACATATTCTTACTTTACAAACCCACAGTCCGTTTATATGTCTACTTAAAAAGAATCTATCTTACAAATTTTCATGACTTTTATTGTCGCTTTAGGTCCATTCACAAGGTATAAATAAATTATAGAATAATAAAACTGCTCTGACTTTTTATTTCTCCAAATGATGTGTTTAACACAAATTACGAAACTTAATAAGGGTTTATCCTAAAATTCTGTCCATTGAATTAATTTCTTAAATATTGAAATGCAATTGGTAATAAATGGGAACAATTTTATGGTATTTTATTTCCATCTCATCTATTTACAGTATGCATATTTAATTTCCCCTAGTCCTGATTTAAACATTACTTTATTTACTACTGATTATCAGTTCTGCCTAAGAAAAGGTACTTTAAGGTATTGTGGACTTTACAAAACGGTTTTGGAAAAGTATTATATTAGATATATAAAACATTTTACGCATATTATTAATAAAGCATTATATACATTAAAGTATAACTAAATTAACTGTATTAAGGATTTCTCAAAACTGAATATATATATATATTTTTTAATTTCAAGAGTTTAAATTTCATTGTTGATTAACAAAATACTAATAACAACTTAATTTTTCTCAGATTCATTTAAAATGTATACCACACACTGCTAATATACATCAAATAAATCTGTGATTTCGTTTACAGTTTCGACTTCATTTAGACTGTTATGAAATGATTTAAGATTACTTGGAAAGTCCGAAATTTTCATGAAAATTCTTAGTGCAGAGAGAAAAATATTTCAGTAAATAAAAAAGTATAGTAATAAACCCCGAACATGGCCAAAAGGTAGTAATAACGGAAAAATTAGGTGAAAAATTGAAGAGCAAGACATATGTCGAAGAAGCTTAAAAATGGGATTGTTTTAAAGGAAATTATCGGATTAAAAATCACTTAAACATAATTGATTTAGTTATACATCATTGCATAACTGTACAAAGTTTCCTAACTATAAGTAAATTTACAAACAAACTTTGAAAAGTCCGAAAAATATATTTTATACAAACATGCAGTTATCTGAATTGATAAAAAGTACATTTATAGAGATAAATAGGTGCACCTGTATAATTCATTAATAAGTGTTAATAAATGTACAAATGCATGCATGTATGTATAATGAAAAAAATTAACTCAAAATTCTGAAATTCTAAATTAATTTGTGTCTTTTTAATCTATAATATATAAGCTATATTACGCATAGAGACCGCATGAAAATATTCAAAAGTACTTTTTCAGTATTATTGTGGTTTGTGTTTATACATACGTCTAAGGTGATTTCACTCAGCAGGGCACACCTGAACTTATGACAATTCTGGCTTTAGTTTCAAACGGAAGGGCAGTTTGTTGT
The DNA here is from genome assembly GCA_032207245.1 of Pardosa pseudoannulata. Taxonomy (NCBI): domain Eukaryota; kingdom Metazoa; phylum Arthropoda; class Arachnida; order Araneae; family Lycosidae; genus Pardosa; species Pardosa pseudoannulata. The sequence continues at coordinate 83,722,408 of CM063500.1, read as the reverse complement.
TTGTCTATTGGCTGTTGTAAACATGAAAATGAATGGGAAGGACATTATAGTAGTTCGTGACGTTGCGACAAATTGCTCTGTTGCAACTTTGAAATTAAGGCTGCTACCATATTAGAGTGGAAATATGTCACTAATGACTTCTACGTCATAGTTACGTCAGGAATCGCCAGAGTTGGGAATTTGGTACCATAAATTTCCATCTCTGCAATTATGCGTAAAACATACGTCGATTGTATATGATAGTACCCGAAATTTCAGTTTCAGTGATGGTAGTCTACAAAGGTTTAAAAGGTGGGAACAAAATAAGACTGTGATTTTGGTTTTTGACTTCTTAGATAGTTCTTTGTCGCTCCACAGGATTTTTGAACTTTGATAGAAGTCATCATTGATAGTGGATTCATAATGACCATCTAAGACAATAAAATACTTTGCTGTCCATTGATTGTATATGCGCCTTCAATACATATTCGTCATGGATTGATATTATGTGTGCATATTTATAACCCACCTTCCAACACAAAGAGCGGATTAAATCTTCATACACCCAAACAAAAATCAGAGATTAAATGTCCAACGATTTTTTAAATGACATTGGTTCTTAATCCACTTAGCCAAGAGTCGGATCCAGAAATAAAAAAATTATCCCTCCCCCAAATCTCTAACAATAGACATGGGCGATAATCGACCGTCCCCCCGGAGTATAAAAGGGAAAAAAGGGAGGGAAGCAATCAGCAATTGTGGTTCGCATGATACCGATTCCCTAATTTGAGGAGTAGGGAAACCCCCCCCCTCTTTTTCCCTCGACTCGATTTAAAAGGTTTGTGATCAATACAGAGTCATGCACGGTACTACGCTGCTGCGAAGCTCCGTCAAATGTTCCGTTATAAATATAGAAAACTTTAATTTTATACATTGTATAAAAATCAGTAAGTGTGATTAATTTGGTAGTACCTAGAATATTTTTTTTGTGTGTATTACTTAATTTTATCAATGAAAACTCAGCCTATTTAACTCATAATAAATGTATAACTACCACCATATCAACTTTGAAAGTCTTGCATTTTCACATATTAAACGCGTGACCTAAACACATTCACCAGTTTATATATATAGTTTTCATATGTTATAATTTAACAAATCCTTATCAAAGAAATCTGAAATTAATTATGTAGTTACATGCTTACTTTTTTTCTATATAAGTATGAAAGAAATATTAAACAATTACTTTATAAGCATAAAATTCTTATCTCTTAATGTCATCACATTTCCACATGAGCTAAATTTTTAATATAGTCAATAATACTAAAATAAAATCTTAAAAAAAAGGACTTGTTCGAAGATCTGAATGTATAAAACCAGGTGAAGGCTGAAAAATCATTTTTTCAGTTTTTTCAAAATCATACAGTTTTTCACATTCAAATGTACAATCTTATAATGGGATTAAAATCCGTACAACGTACGGCTATAACGTACAAGTTGCCAGGTAAGCTGAATATCTGGGATAACGAGCGGGTATTTAAGGGTACTTTTGTTAACCATGGCTTATGTGCTTTCAAAGTAGAGATTTAAAAAAAAAACGTCAAATCTACACCTTCAGTTTATATAAGGAAGGCTGTACAATATGAAATTCTCTCTCTTTTTGCTAGTAATTGGTTGGAATGCAGACACAGCATCAATTGTAGATAATCGACGAATTGCTTTATATTTCCCGCAAATAAAAAAATCTTCAACTATGACTGACCAAGTTTCACACATTACAGTCCTAGTTGATACATAAATAATATTACTATCTGTATTATATATTAGTTATATAGAAGTGTGTGTGTGTAATTGTGTGTATATAATTTTTATATATTTAAGTGCAAGAGCATATCTAGGATTTTGTCTTTGAAGGGGCTTATCAAACTAAACCTTAAAAGTTTCACAAAGTACAATATATCAGAGTATATATAAAAGAAATATATTTAATATATATATATATATATATATATATATATAGCTAATATATAAATATATATCTAAATATTTATTTAGATATATGTTTAAAAGAAATAGAGAAAGTACCTCATAGTAATTTCATTTTAATCAATTATTTTATTAATCATTTTTACATTTTATACTTTTTTTGGTTAAAATACGTAAGAGCATTAAAAACATTAGGAACTTTAAAAAATTAATTATATATATATATATATATATATATATATATATATATATATATATATATATATATATATATATATATATATATATATATATATATAAACAAATTATAAGTTTAAATAAAATCTTTTGTTTTTTTTGCAAATTCATTGATTTGAATGATTTGTCTTAATTTCAATATTTCCAAGATTCTTTAAAGAAACTAAAAAAGACGTTTATCTCTAGAATGGTTCTCAAAAATAGGCCTTATTTTTTATTGTTATACGTAAGAGTCAGCTTGAGATGTTAATATAATTCAATCCTAGGTTAACATTTACAAACACTAAAAAAAAAAACAATATACTTATATGATGTATCAAAAAAAAATTATTGTTAAAATAATTGGTATTATCACGCTTTAAACTGTTTTGGTTAAAATTATGAAATCTTCTGTTATAATTTTTTCTTAACTACATGACGAATAATTGATTCCTCCTGGCTGATGAAGATTATAGAGTTATTTCATCAATAAGGAAGAAAAGTTTGTTTAAAGAAGCAAAATCTATTTATTTCAAATTTCTAAAAGCAAAATTATTCACCAATGTATATTTATTGGAATTGAAGCAAAATTCAATAGAACTAACAGCTATCTTTTAAAACTTTCACAGCAATGGGCATCACTAGTAGGACTCAAACATTTTTCATTCTGTCTCTTGAACATCATCCGTTAGTGACAGGTATATACCCACATAATACTAAAATTGATACTTGAGGGCGGGACACGTACTCATACGTTTTCTGACGATTGATACTTGATCGTTGGACACGTACTAGTACGTTTTCTGGCGATTGATACTTGAACATGGGACGCGTACTAGTACGTTTTTTAACAATTGATACTTTAGCGCAAGACACGTACTAGTAAGTTTCCTGATTGATACTTGAACGCGGGTCACTTACTAGTGCGGGTTAGTGTAACAACACGGTTTGTTTGTGGATACAAAAATAACGGTATATACAGGAAAACGGAGATGAATGTTCTTGTCTACTATACAGATTCTGTAAAAATTTAGACAAATAAAAACTAGTTTTTACATTATTAGTTTTATGATTGCTCTTTTTATTTTTTTATAATGTAAAAATGTTTATATATAACATAATTTGAAAAAATTAAAACTGTATACTACTATTTCTATTTGATTTTTCATATTTACGGTACTATTATAAATTTACCCACTAAAAAAAATATTTTTTTTTGCTTACAAAAATCTTACGGTTGTTAATTATATATTCCTATTTATATATTTGTTTATATAATTCAATATAAAATACGAAAAGTTAAGAAATTAAATAATTTTCGATCTATTGAGATTTAACTGAATAACTAAATTTACGTGCAAAACGTCCGCTCCGGTACAATTCCTCTGCGAAATGTACCCGCACACGATATGTTAATATTTTGGGCAATACAGTAATGTTTTTTTTTTTTTTTTTTTTCCCTCTTAGGTGTCACTTGCAGTGTAACAGGCTTCCAAAAAATTAATCAATTAATTTTAAATATGTTTAGTGAGCTTCTGATATAAAAATTAAGCTTTTTGAAGCAAATTAGCTTTTTTCAAGTTTGGCTCTTAGGGGCAACCCTTTTCTTCGTATGTGGGTGGTTAAAGTTATTTTTGTGGTTAAAAGTTATATTTGGTAGCTGGACAAGTAGTTGTTGACGATATGTTGATGTACATCAAAATATAAAACATAGAGAGGTAATGTGTGGTGTACTTACGCTTGGCACGCTGTCGTTGGTGCAGACCCCTTCCGAGAGCAGCCTGTCTCGTATCTCCCAGGCGAAGATGGAGGGGCACTCCCTCTTGAACTGGGCGATTTTAGCGACAACGTCTGGGGTGGCGACCCGGGGCTTGCTGCCCCCGATGGCCCTCGGACGGATAGAGCCGGTCTCGTAGTACCGGCCCAGAATCTTGGAGACGCAGCCGTTGGAAACTTGCAGAATGCGGGAGATGTCGCAAGGCCGGGCCCCGCTGTGCGCCAACTCGACTATCTTCTGCCGGGTGGAATCGGGCAGGGGACGCCCGTTCACGTACACCCCGCCGAGCTGGTTGATGCCACTGTGCCCTGCCGAACAAAACAAAAGACTCGTCAGTGGGAAGCATTGAAAGCAAGTGGCCGATCTTGGCGGGTAAGTACCAAACACTGCAGCTGAATAACACGGTGTATCATTGATTTGGAAAACACTTTTAACACTTTGCACTCCAGCTAATTCCACACTCTATCTCCGTTGTCGCAAATATTACGACAACGGAGTGCAAAGGGTTAATAGCCGACATATATTACAATGCATCAAAAGCAACTAGCTTGGCCGATATCAACTGACAAATATCAAATACTGCAAGCGAAATGCATGATGTATCAACTGTTTTGACAATTATTTTTAATTAATGGTAGACCCATAATGATAGCATTCTCATGCCATGTTTTCTAAGAAAGTATTTAACAACGTACAACAACAAAAGTCGGTTCAACTTTATTCTAGTTAATCTGACCAAGCAATTGCATAATTATGCAAGTCAATAAGACGATGTATCTCTTTTGGAAATTACTCTTAATTGCTTACCTATAATAAGATTCTTGTATCATATTTGCATATTACTTCTTCAAAGTAAGGCATATGATTTCTAAGTGTAGATTTAAAGTATCAGAGATAAAATAGAATTGATAACATATAAAAAGTGAAAGATTTGATTTAGACTGCCTTAAAGACCACTAAATTAGAAACAAATGCCATTTTTTTAACAGGGGCATTATAAAGATCGACTAGATCCTATCGCTTGAAAATTTATATAGTGTTTATATCTCTTGGAGTATGACGTATATCAAACATCTATTTTGGATGAATTCATAATTTTAGTAAGTTATATGAACAAGATAATTTTAAAAAATTTGGTTTATTGAATAACCAGATAATCTCTAAATATTCTAAGCTGGAAGAACTTTTGAGATAACAAACAGAAGTTGGCAGAATAGGCAATAACATTCAACTCTAAAAAATTTAAGGTAGTAGTTAAAGAAAACTAAATACACCTCATTCTGATGTCCACAACTGATTTGTATGGACGTGGTACAGACCATGACTTTTTGTTTACCTTCTGCAAGTATGTACCTTAGAACAAGTCATCTTGGCGGTTTGTTTACTGTACTAATCCTACAGTTTAGAGTTACCTAAATTATCTCTGATAAGTCAACGTTAAGAAAAAAAAAGCAAAATCGGAAGAATTCAGGTATGAAAAATACCAATGCTGGAGAAATATCCATTTACCTGAAATTTTTTAATCTCGGAGGATGCTGTTGGACACCAATTCTAGAAAATCTATGCTTATTTCCCAAATTGTCAAAACTATAATTAATAACATTGATATAATTTCTTGAAAAATAAGCAGTGCAAGCTAAAGGAAGCAAAATGCAGTATGTTATCATATCCGAAATCGAACTGTTCGACAATTAGTTTCCGTTTATCATCTGTAGGTATGTATCTCAGAACAAGCATTCTGGTGGTTAGTTTTCCGCCCTAATCCTTCAGCTCAGAGTCATCATTCTTATCTGTGAAAGATAAGTCAACGTTTAAATGGCCAACTGATAAGAGATAGTATACTGCCCAAGAAAAAAAAGGCGAAAACGGAAGAATCAGCCAGGAAAAGTATTGATGCTGGTGGAACAGTCATTTACCTGAGAATTTCCAATCCCGGGGGACGCTGTCGGACAACCCTTTCGTCACTGCACCTATTCCACTTATGAACCTCGAGCATCTCTGAACGGCGCAAACAAGTGAAAAAAGATAACAGGCGAAACCCTTATCAGCGGATCAAAACCTTTAGGGAGTGAACAGATGGATAAAAAAAAAGGAAAAGCTTCACAAGCCGCGACTCTGAGCACACACACACACACTCACAACAGACGAAAAAAGCAAAAACAAAACAAAAAACAAAGCCTCCCGAAGGAGAGACATGTCCTTCTCGATATACCAACAAACAAAAACCGTCCCATGCCTTTGTGGGAAGGCCGACGAGGGCGCGATCTCTAAGTGCGGCGGTTTTAGGGGGTGTCGCTTCCTACATTATTCATTATTAAACCACCGAGGCCCGTTCGCGCCCCCCTCCTTTTCTACCCACCCCAAGCGATCTTATAACGCTGAGGATTTGTCGTGGAGAGGCATTCCTCCAAAGCTGCGCGGAGTTGATTAGTTCTGAAAAGCGTGAACGAATCTTGGTGCAGATCAGAGAGCCGGCTTTTGGAGCGGGGGGCAATAGGGGGGAAAGAGTAAGGGGGTGCACCTTCGTCCGATCTCCCCTCCCTACCCTCTCATCCAGATCTTCTGCATCATTCTTTCCGCTTGTCTTGGCTCGAACTAACTACTACTCTTAAGAGGTTTTCTTCACCATAAGACGAAAGTCGCTGTGATACTGAGGCCCCTACGGGCAGCAAAGATGCTTGAATATATAAAAAGAGAACGAGTCGGATTATGCCGCCATTTTGTTTCTTAGTGCTGAGATCGTGCAATTATCAGGTGCAGTCACAGTTAATGACTTGGATGAACGATCGTAGCCAAAACAATTGACAACAGAGAGTGCTGTTATTTAAATATGATTTCTTATAATCAACTCTTTCCCAGTTAACTAATATCTTAATAAAGATATTTTATAGTGTGCAAATGTAAGTTTCTCAGTTATTATTTGCAGCACTGTTGAATAATATGTATATTTTTAAAAATATCATTATTAAATTAATTTAAATAAATGATCAAAAATATAAAAAATATACAATTTAACATTTAACATACATAAATCAGAAACCAATGTCTAACTTACAAAACCCCCATTACATTGTTAATTTAAATTATTCCGAGATGCACTGTTACACTGAGATGATATATTATTAGGTTTCTCTAAAAAAATCCGAACTAGTAAATTTAAAATATTTTTAACATCTTAACTTAACAGTAAGAAATACATAAATTCTCTCAGAGATTTCTTTAAATTTTTAATATGAATTTGATGTTGTTCTCATATTAAGGTCATATCACTGACGTAACAAAGGGGGATGTGAAAATTGTAACCCCCATGAGAATTTTCAATTATTTTGTCACTGACATTGCTCTGTCTTTCCCACGAAGATTATAGGAAAAGAGAAAATTATTATTTATAACATTATATTCAAGTACCGGATTTAAAAATGTTTTTACTTTTTTAGTAAACATAAAAAATTATCTTAATTTGAAATAATTGTTGGTACTAAAATTAAGTTTTTAAAGTGAATAATAAAACCAATAAAATGATAATTGATGGTTGAATTGATGATTTAATATTAATAAATTATAATATTTTGAAAATTATACTGTATTGTACACATTTCAAATGAAGTACAGTAAAAAGTGCTTACTAATCAGTGATTAGGAAAAAATTGAGGAATAGTTTACCATTGTTTATACAATGGTATTAGATAGGATAATCTTAGTTTTTCAGTAAAGAGCAGGATTTAGAAATTACAACAATTGACTAAGAAGTGTTTACAAAGAAAGCAAAAATTTTCGAAACATATCTTAAACCAATGATTAAAACAAATACAAAAATATAACTGTTTATCAGTACAAATTGAAAATTTTTTTACTGGAAAGTCTTTGGACATTTATCATATCATGGATTATGATTTTATACCTACTTTAACCACTTCCCTTTGCAAATATTTTTGAAAAAAATTGCAAAAAAATCATTAGTTTTTTTATGCTATTACTAAATACAAAAAAATAAAACAAAACAAAATATTAAATTGAATTTTAAATTATTGGTTTTAAGTTGAATTTTTAAATTTTGTAAAAGTGTAAAAGTATTTGCTTTTAATATTAGTTTACTATCCCTAGTTATCTCGGGCAAATGGAAAAAAAATAAATATTAGTCTTTATATGATAGGCTTTGGAAACAAGGGATAACACAAAGTGATACCTGACATTCTGTACACTGGCATCTGGTCTCTTTTCTTATTGGCTTACCTCTGAAATCTATTTTACGGGTGTGCTCAGTACACTGTCTCGTTGGATTTGATTTTTTTTCAGTAGCAGAAATAGCGTCTGAAAAATGCTTTGACGTTCACCTGAGTGGTAAAAAACTAATACCGGGTGTTCCTAATGTGACAAAAAACTCGTCACGATGATTTTCTGAAATTAGTTTTTCAATCAGGGGAAAACACGTGGCCAGTTTAACCAAAAGAATCACGAAACTAACAAAACTTGAATAACAAACTGCCGATCAATGCTGAATATTTCCTTTCATTTATGCCAGGCCGAGTAAAACCGTGATAAAACAACTCTATAGATAAATTCTGCTTTGTCCGAGTTTTCTTGGGATAATAATTCACTGCAATTTATACGAACCCGAGATAACTATGGATAATAAGGTTTACAAAAATAAAGTCAACTGTTTCAAAGCAATTCCATATGACATAATGTATTCAAGCCAACATTCAAACTTGTTTATATTTATTCCTTAAAATTATATAATTCTATATAAGTAAGATTTTTTACATTTTGTAGTATAATTTTCCTTTCTTTGCATTACAGTTTCATTCTGAAATTTTTTTTACCTTTTCCAAATAGGGAGCATTACGTTTGAACATTTGTTAGCTTGTCTTTTAGAAACATAAATTTATAAAGGAGGGCATTATTCAGAAACATTCAGGAATCAGTAACTTGAAAGGGATTTCAGACAACATAAAATTTTTTAAATCCATGATTTCTAAACCGGTAAACTTTATTTCTAAAAGTTTGTATCTGAGTCAGATGGAGGAGTTATAGGTGTAAGAAGCAAACAAAAATATTTAAATTGTTATTCGTAAACTGTTTTAAATATTTCTTTCTAATAATTACTGCAAAAATGCATTCGAAGATCTTAAGCTCAATATCTAGTAGTAGAAAGCTGCAGCCTTTGCAAAATTTTACAAATGTCTATATTTAAATATATTTACATATTTATTTTATCATCTGTCCACCTCAATGAATTTAAACAAAAATTAATGCTTATTTATGCATATGCATTTGTACCACGGCCTATGGAGAAGTATGATTATGTATGATAAGTCTGTATAAATAAGCACAAGAAATGCAATACTAGATAAACCATATTAAATAATAATTAACGTTTGAATTGTTGATTTAATATTAATAAATTATTATATTTTGAAAATTAAAGTAAACTGTATTGTACACATTTCAAATTTGACACAGAAAGAAGTGCTTACTAATCAGTGATTAGAAAAAAAGTTTTGAAGAATAGTTTAGCATTATTTATATAATAGCTATTAGGTAGGATAATCTTAGTTTTTCAGTAAAAAGCAGGATCTATAAATTACAACACTTGACTAATTTCGGGTAAAGTATTAAATATTAATATAATGTTTTGTATTGCCTGATTCACAATTTATTTAATCAGACAACACTCGTTTTGAGTTTGTAACACAAGAAGTCGCACTGGGTATTTCCCTTTCAAATGGACATAACCTCTAACTCCCATCAGTACAATTTATATGAAATTTAATTGCACTTGAGGAATATCAGTTGCTAAATCGCCACTACTCGTATACAAAGTACATTCATAAGGAAAATTTGATAAAGTAATCCACTTTGAGGTTAGATTGGATATTAATATCTTCCTTGGCATTTATATGCTGACTCCAAGTACAGAGAGATAGCTTTTTGAAATTATTTATCCTTCCCTCCCTTTTCCTCTGGGTGCAAGCGTGTGTGTGCCCATTAATGCGCCTGATTGCCCGGTGTTTGAACCCTATAACTCAAAAGTGCAACGAGTTAGATGGATGGAATTCTGTGTGCGGTTCTGACACCAAGATTTCAAGATAGCTATCAACTTTTGAACCTAATCCGTCAATTGAAATATGCACTTCGGTTTCGTCTCCATTTTCATGGTTTCGACCATCTTTTTGCTAGGGAAAAATAGTCATTTTATATTATTTTAGTCATAAATTTCAAAGATTTTTAATTTCTGAGAAGACGGGTAAGGAAATTGTTTTCTTTTAGTTTGTAGTCCATATAATTATTTCAATTATCCAGTTAGCTACACTAATTTACCATGTAGTATAAAGGGAATTTAGAAGTATTATACCAAATTATTTCTTCTTAAAAATTGTTTTAATCCAAGAGATTATTCCTGTTTCAATCTAAAAAGGAAAAATTTTAATACTCAAAATTTCAGGTAATTTTTTAATAACTAAGAAATTTATTTTTTCCATTTTCTTCAGTTGGTATTATGTTTTATTAGATTATTACATACAGATTTATAGAAAGTGCCAAACATTTTCAGTTAGACTCAAAAACTATTATGTACTGAAAATACTAAAAATATCAAACTGGAAAATATGATTTTAAAGATTTAAAGTTAAGATATGCAAAATAAATACAGGTTTTAATAAAGCAGAATAATTATTCAATTTGAAAATTTTTACTTAATTTTGAAGCTTATGTCTGGCTTTACTTTTTTAAGATAAAAAAAATATTTCTAATTTTGATCGAATTATGTCTCTTATAAAACTTGCTTGTCTCCTTAATGAAAAAGAATGCTAGCTAAATTAAAAATGTTGTCTATAAATGCATGTTTTAAAGCTATACTGTATACCCGTTTACGTATACCCGTTACATGTTTAAGTATACCCGTTTACGTATATTCAGTCTTTAAAGATCCAGCTTTAGAAATTATACATAATATATTATCCGAGTTGGTTATATTGATCATAAGTTCCTATTCTTCGGTCCACTGACATCTAGGTGTCTGCGAAGTAATTTTATTATTAGTTTTGCATCCCCTAATTTCCCCCTTGTATTTAAATAACGCAATTAATAAAAATTTCATCCGATCAAAACTTTTCCATTTGTTGCTACTTAACTAGTTTTTAGCATAACTGAACAATGATTAACCAGTTGTTGTTGTTGTTGTCTAATGCCACTTGGTTTAAACCAAACACGATAAAGCCGGAGGTTACTCATATTAAGGCAAAGGAATGCGCCTTTCGTTTTAAGGAGTACCTCAAGGGTGAAAATATGACTTATTCTCAAGTGGGTCCTCGTAATTTTGAAGCAGAGACCAAGTAGAAGACCCATAGACTTGTCCTGCCACCCCGAGAGGTACTGATTGAGAACTTGAAGGACATTGTGACCACGAACCTATTTTACGTGCCCCGCAATCCTCCAGTAATGAGACTGAGCTACCGCGGGTCTTAAACCAGTTGTTTTACGTACCAGTTGTTTAAATATGCTTATTGTCAATTTATACTTTTTTATTTCATATATCAATAAAAATTTCACCTCTATCAATGCCTAAGAATATTTATCGAAATAACCAACGATACATTTTTTGCCAATATTTATGTAATACTTATGAGGTTAGTAAAAAATTGTTAAAGACTGGTTCCTCCGATTCCATGAATTTATATATATATATATATATATATATATATATATATATATATATATATATATATATATATATATATATATATATATATATATATATATATATATATATATATATATATATATATATATATATATATATATAAATTCCACACACACGATTGGTTAGGGTTCTGGCCTTCGGTTAGAGTTCGTGGTTTCGAATCCCACAATGGCATGGATGTTCGTAGCCGTTCGGAATCCGCTTTAAACTGTAGGTCTCGGTCTCATGAGCCCTCGTGTTGCAAAAAGTAGACCGTAGCACTCTAAACCAAACCAAAACACACACAGAAAAAAAGTACGAGTATTTTGTAAAATTTGGATTGTATTAAATTTTTCCATCGAATTGCTTGTAATTTTTTAAAAATCGTAAAAAGATAAATTTTTACACTAGAATTTTAATGCATGTTACTAATTCAAAACATGTGCATATTTTAAATTTTAGGTTGATAAAAAAAAGTCTTTGATTAAGTATATTTAATCAGAATCTAATTTAATCTAATTTACATACAATTTAATCAGAATAAATTTTGTTAGCTGCTATCAATAATTTTATAATATTCAAATAGCCTCTATTATTATTACATAAAGAGTTTTATCGGAAAATTTAAGTTTTCAATACAGATCTATAGTACAGAAGCAAAACAATATCAAGCGCAGAAACAAAATGTCGGAAAATGGACGACCGTGGCTTGGTCAGCGATCCTGCCGGCCATCACGACAAGCCTCTTACACGCTCTACAGATCACCCTCTTTTTCTTCGTAGCAAACATTAAGACGGATTCTGCCCTCCGTAAATATTTAAATTACGCTTCAATTTTTTTTTCGTATTTATTTTCATTCTTCTTCCACTCGAAATTCCATCGGTCAGGCGTCGTTGAGGAGTCCGAGGTCACCCGAATTTGTCATTTCGCCAGAAGGTCATAAATTAATGCATTAACCCTGCGCGCGATAGCCATCTAGCGGTGCGTCACGTGTGCGGTCTGCGGCGGTATTCTCGTGGGACGGGCTAACGGGCCCAGGACACCGGAAAAGATTCGAACGACGCAAGGGTGGCATCACCCGTCATTTTTCGAATACCAACTGAGAGCGGGGAATTCGATAGATCTGGGCGCACGATCGGGAACTAGATTACATAGCTGTGCCGTAAATGCAGACAGAAATAAAATCCGTCTAAGGCAGGACGAGGCTTAAGTCTTCGTCTTACGTGCATAACCTTCCATTAAATTAACCCATTAATGCCCGAGTTTATATCTGCCAAATATATAAAGCGAGAGATATCTTATATCTACGTTATTATGGACTGATGATGATTAAATTTAGCATATTATCTCCAATTATATTCAAAAACCTTATTTAACTTTAGTTAACCCTTCGCCTTCTCTATATCACACGATATATTTATCATCTTGTATGCCACATGTAATACACAATATAAATTATACAAAAGTTTATATGTAAAACATAGTTCATTGTGTATCACATATGGCATGTGCTACACAAACGTTTATATCTGCCAAATATATAAAGTAAGGGATATCTTAAATCTACGTTATTATTGACTGATGATAATTATATTTATTAATATTATTTCCAATTATATTCAAAAACCTTATTTAGCATTGGTCAACCCTTTGCTTTCTCTGTATATCATAGATGATATAAACATTTATTGCTTTACCATCTTGTAAGTCACATGTGACACACAGTATAAATTATATAAAAATTTGTATATAAAACATAGTTCATTGTGTATCACATGTGGCATGTGGTATACAAGCGTTTATATCTACCAAATATATAAAGTAAGGGATACCTTAAATCTACGTTATTATGGATTAATGATGGTTAAATTTAGAATATTATCTCCAATTATATTTGAAAACCTTATTTAACTTTAGTTAACCCTTTGCGCCCTCTGTATATCACAGATGATATAAAAAGATATTGCTTTATGTGATTGTATGTCACTTGATACACAATATAAATTATGTAAAAGTTTGTATATAAAACATAGTTCATTGAGTGTGGCATGTGCTACACAAGCCTTTATATTTGCAAAATCTATAAAGTAAAGGATATCTTAAATCTATGTTATTACTGACTGATTATGATTAAATTTATAATATTATCTCCAATTATATTTAAAAACTTTATTTAGCTTTAGTCAACCCTTAGCCTTCTCTACATCACACATGATATAAACAGCAATTTCTTTATCGGTTTCTATGTCACATGTCATACACAATAGTTTAAATTATGTAAAAGCTTGTATACAAAACATAGCTCATTTGTATCACATGTGGCATGTGCTATACAAACTCTTAAAGCATTATATGTGTATGTGTATCATATGTCATATAAAAGACAGGCAAACAGTTTTAAAAAATAACCCTAATTAGTTACAAATTTAATTGTGTAAAATAAATCTGTGTGTGTTATGAGACTAACAAAATAACATTTTTCATTAGTACGTCCCTTAGATTTTTTACAAGTTTTTCTTGAATAAATTTCGAGCGTAGTCTATTTAATCTAATAAGTCCAAACATTTAATAATTTCAAAACTGTAATCAAATATTGTGTCAAACACAATAAGAGGAATTTACTGTAAACTGTGTCTTTTAATATATAAAACTAAGAAGTTACCACATAAAGATCAGTGCCATTGTCTACTAAGTCAATAATTCTTAATTTATAGAATAGAGGTTTATGTCTGTAATGTCATTCCTTTTATTAAACACTTATGTTCTCTTTGTAGCAGATTGTTTTTTTTTATTTCTAATGGCAAGGCAGGTTACAATTATAAAAATAACAATTGTGGAACAACTGTACAAGTAACAAAAGTAACATTGACTGAAGTCATTGCCTCAGGTGTTCTCTGGCTCTCTAATTTGTAACAGAATGTTTATATATACATACACATATAATATATATATATATATATATATATATATATATATATATATATATATATATATATATATATATATATATATACATATATATATATATATAATAAATATATATATATATATATATATATATATATATATATATATATATATATATATATATATATATATATATATATATATATATATGTATATATATATATATACATACACATATACATACATATATATACATATATATACACACATGTGTGTATACATACATACATATGTGTGTGTGTGTGTGCATTAGGAAGGGAGAGAGATCAAGGAAGAGATAAATATATTCATATGTATATTTGATCATTTGTTTCAATGAGAGAAGAAATATAAACAATCATAACCAACGTCCAAACAGTGGATACTTTCGCAATTAATTTCCTTTTATCCTTCTTACTTATTCTCTTTTATTAAAGACTAGTTCCTTAACTGTTTGTAGTTTTTTACACATTTTTTTACCTACTGCTTTCCCTCCATCAAACTTTCTCCGGTGTTTCAGTTTTGTATGCAAGTCAGCTTCGTGCGCCGTGCATCTGGCAATGAAA
>CM063500.1:83674756-83702256 GCA_032207245.1 Pardosa pseudoannulata | reverse complement strand
TCATTCAAGTAGTGTATATCTGCATATCTGTGTATCTATCTCTACATAAAAATTGAAGTATAAAATATATATACCAAATAAAAAATAAAATTTACTTTCCGTAAGATAACTTTTTTTATTATATTACTATTTTGCAACTCTAATTTTTTATATCAAGATGAAACTTAATATTTTATTATGAAAAACTAAAATTTTAAAGTTATGTAAAATTAAAAAATTAAGAAATTATAACAATTATGGAATTAAAAATTTAGAAAATTAATATTTTATACTATAAAATAAAATATTTTGGTCGTATTATGTAAATGAGGTCGAAAAAAAACAAGATGTAAAATATTTACAGGGAACTTTATTCACAAATATAATTTATGATGTATATAGTTCAGAAATGAAATTGTTTGGGTAATAATTAATATTTCATGCTATAAAATATTTTTCTCGTATTATGAAACTGAGGTCGAAAAAGGAGAGAAAATATTTAGATTCAATTTTATTCACAAATATAATTTATGATTTATATAGTTCAGAAATGAAATTGTTTGGGTAACAATTAATATTTCATGCTATAAAATAAAATACTTTGGTCTTATTATGTAACAGAGGTCGAAAAAAAAGAGAAAATATTTAGATTCAATTTTATACACAATTATAATTTATGAGTTATATAGTTCAGAAATGAAATTGTTTGGGTAATAATTAATATTTCATGCTATAAAACATGCTATAAAAAATAAAATTTACTTTCAGTAAGATAACTTTTTTATTATATAACTATTTTTCTCGTATTATGAAACTGAGGTCGAAAAAGGAGAGAAAATATTTAGATTAAATTTTATTCACAAATATAATTTATGATGTATATAGTTCAGAAATGAAATTGTTTGGGCAATAATTAATATTTCATGTTATAAAATAAAATATTTTGCTTGTATTATGTAATTGAGGTCGAAGAAGGAGAGAAAATATTTTGATTCAATTTTATACACATATTTAAATTGACTTATATAATTTACAAATGAAATTGTTTGGGTAATTATTAATATTTTATGCTATAAAATAATATGCTCGTATTATGTAACTGAGATAGAAAAAGAAAAGAAAATATTTAGACTCAATTTTATATACAAATATAATTTACGACTTATATAGTTCAGAAACGAAATTATTTGGGTAATAATTAATATTTCATGCTATATTATTAAATATTTTTTCTGGTATTATGTAACTTAGGTCGGAAAGGAAGAAAAATCTTTTATGAACAAATGTAATTTATGATTTGTTTAGTTCAGAAATGAAATTGTTTGGGTAATAATTAATATTTCATGCTATAAAATATTTTGCTCGTATTATGTAACTGAGGTCAAAAAAGAAGAGAAAATATTTAGATTCAATTTTATACACAAATATAATTTATGACTTATATAGTTCAGAAACGAAATTGTTTGGGTAATAATTAATATTTCATGCTATAAAATAAAATATTTTGCCCGTATTATGTAATTGAGGTCGAAGAAGGAGAGAAAATATTTAGATTCAATTTTATACACAAATATAATTTATGACTTATATAGTTCAGAAATGAAATTGTTTGGGTAATAATTAATATTTCATGCTATAAAATAAAATATTTTGCTCGTATTATGTAACTGAGGTCGAAAAAGGAGAGAAAATATTTAGATTCAATTTTATTCACAAATATAATTTATGATGTATATAGTTCAGAAATGAAATTGTTTGGGCAATAATTAATATTCCATACTATAAAATAAAATATTTTGCTATTATTATGTAAATGAGGTCCAAATAGTAGAGATAAGATATTTAGATTCAATTTTATAAGCAAATATAATTTATGATTTATATAGTTCAGAAATGAAATTGTTTGGGTAATAACTAATATTTCATGCTATAAAATAAAATATTTTGCCCGTATTATGTAATTGAGGTCGAAGAAGGAGAGAAAATATTTAGATTCAATTTTACACAAATATAATTTATGACTTATATAGTTTAGAAATGGAATTGTTTCGGTAATGATTAATATTCCATGCTATAAAATATTTTGCTCGTATTATGTAATTGAGGTCGAAAAAGAAGAAAAATATTTAGATTCAATTTTATACACAAATATAATGTATCACTTATATAATTCAGAAATGAAATTGTTTTATTTATAATTAATATTTCATTATGTAAAATATTTTGCTCGGAATAATTAATATTTCATGTTATAAAATAAAATATTTTGCTTGTATTATGTAACTGAGGTCGAAAAAGAAGAGAAAATATTTAGATTAAATTTTATATACAAATATAATTTATGATGTATATAGTTCAGAAATGAAATTGTTTGGGCAATAATTAATATTCCATACTATAAAATAAAATATTTTGCTATTATTATGTAAATGAGGTCCAAATAGTAGAGATAAGATATTTAGATTCAATTTTATAGGCAAATATAATTTATGATTTATATAGTTCAGAAATGAAATTGTTTGGGTAATAATTAATATTTCATGCTATAAAATAAAATATTTTGCCTGTATTATGTAATTGAGGTCGAAGAAGGAGAGAAAATATTTAGATTCAATTTTATACACAATTATAATTTATGAGTTATATAGTTCAGAAATGAAATTGTTTAGGTAAGTAGATAATTTTTTAATTTCGTATAAATATATATATATATTATTTGAAATGCCTAAATTAAATCAATACTTAATATTAGGGTAATAATAAGGAACATGTTTTTTTTTCCTTAAGTTTTATTTTTATGATGAATGGAATAACAGCAGTTGTAGTGTAGATATTTCGATTCAAAAGGTACTATGCCTATTTTCCCTCATTGCTCATAAAAAGCAACGAAAATGTCACATGGAGAGGTTTAAAAAAAAAAACTGAAAAACAAAAAAAAAATCAACAAGTGATGGTACCATACATGAGGGTGGCTCGCAATCATCCAATCCGCTCCGACCCGCCGGTCTCCGCTTGGGTTTCCTGCCGCTACCGCTACGCCGTCGCCTCTTGCTGTGGGACCGAAGTCACCGCGCTGTCGGCCGCTGGCGATTGGACGGCGAAGGGCGCATGCGCCCCAGCAACATTTTTGTTTACACTCCAAAGTAAGTGTCAGTTTCCATAAACGCTCAAAAATGGAGGAGAGATGTTTATTCCCTAAATTTCCCTGCACTCAAAGAGAATTCTGCTTTTTTCTTTTCTTTTGCATGAGAGATTTTGGAGTGGTAATATAGTAAAATTACTCATTTTTCCCTTACAAAACATTGCTAAATTTTCTCTTCTATATAAGAGTTTGTGAGTGGAATTTAGATGTTGATCCCAATTATCCATTAAAATGAATAAATGACCTTAAGTTTTGATTGGGGAAAAATTAAATTCAAAGAAAATAAACTATGGTCTTTTTACTTAAATTAAACAGTCGTTTTAAAGGTCTTTATAAGGATTACTTTTACAAAAGGTACAGATTATAGTATAACTCATATATATATATATATATATATATATATATATATATATATATATATATATATATATATATATATATATATATATATATATATATATATATCCCGTTTCTACCCTTAAAGATGGAGATTAAATTATCCTTCTGCTCTGGTTTTCGATCCTTTCACATTCTTCAATTTTGTTAACACTGCAAAGTAAGGGCCAATTTCCTTAAAACCTCAGAAATAAGGACAGATGTTTATTCCTAAATTTTCCGTCCACCGGAAACACAACTCTAATTTTATTTATTTTTACTTTTCAAAAGAAATTTTAGAGTGTAAGTAAAGTAAAATTATGTTGTTTTCTGCAACAAAACATTGCATAATCTGCTGTTCTATAAAGAAGATAGTCAGAAGATAGTATAATTACTCATTTTCCTTACAAAACATTGCTAAATTTTCTCTTCTATATAAGAATTTGTGAGTAGAGCTTAGATGTTGATCCCAATTATCCATTAAAATGAATAAATGACCTTAAGTTCTGATTAGGAAAAATTAAATTCAAAGAAAATAATCTATAGTCTTTTTATATAAATTAAACAGTCGTTTTAAAGGTCTACATAAAGATCACTTTTACGAAAGTAGAGACTATGATCCCTGACAGGCATAAGTCATATATATATATATATATATATATATATATATATATATATATATAGCCCTCTTGTGTCCTTATAAATGCAGAGCAAGTTATCTTTCTGTTCTAGCGATCAATCTTTTCACATTCCTCAATTTCGTTTACACTGCAAAGTAAGGGTCAGTTTCCGTGAACGCTCAGAAATAAAGACGAATGTTTATTCCTAAATTACCCTAAACCCCCAAAACAACTCTAATTTTATTTATTTTACTTTTCACCAGAAATTATAGAGTGGAAGTAAAATAAAATTATGTCGTTTTCTGCAACAAAACATTGCATAATCTACTGTTCTGTAAAGAAGATAGTTTGGACTTTGTTGTCAATTACAATATTTTCATAAAGTCAGTATCAGACCAAAGGCCTAGAAAGGCAGAATAGAAATAAAACTAAAAGAAGTCAAAATATATATTCACGCCGTTTATATTAGTCGATATAGTTTTTTAGTAAAAGCGCTAAAATGGAGATGTGCTTATCTCTAAATTTACTTGCACTCAAAAGAGAACTTATGTTTTAATATTTTACTTTTTGTTGAAAATTTTAGAGTGGGAGTTAAGTAAGACTACACCGTTTCTTCATAAAAACGCTGCAAAAGTTTCTTTTCTGTGCAGAAGTTAGGCATGATTTTATTATCGATTACAATCCTCTCATAAAGTGCGTAACTGACCAGAGGCTCAAAAAGGAGAAACAGAAATAAAACTAAAATAAATCAAAATATATATTCATGCCGTTTACATTAGTTGCCAATGTAGTTTTTCCGTAAAAATGGCTCAGAGATGCTTATCTCTAAATTTACCTGCACTGAAAAGACAACTATAGTTTTTAATTTTAGTTGATTGGTTTGGTTTGGTTTGTTTTGCAGCACTACGGCCTATTTTTTGTAACACGAATGCTAATGAGACCGGGGCCTACTGCTTAAAGCCAATTCTGAACAGCTACGGACATCCATGCCATAGTGGGATTCGAACCCACGAACTCCGGTTCCAAAGGCCAGCAACTTAACCATTTGGCCATCGTTCGGCTACTTTTTGTTGGAGATTTTAGAGTGGAAGTAAAAAAATAACTTCGTTTCTTCATAAAAACACTGCAAAAGTTTCTTTTCTATGTAAAAGTTGGTTAGGACTCTGCTATCCAATTACAATCTTCTCTTAAAGTGCGTAACTGACCAGAGGCTCAGAAGGCAGAATAGAAATAAAACTAAAAGAAGTCAAAATATATATTAGTGCCGTTTACATTAGTCAATATAATTTTCTGTAAACGCTCAAAAATAGTAGAGAGATGCTTATCTCTAAATTTACCTGTACTCAAAAGACAACTCTAGTTTTAATTTTTTACTTTCTGTTAGAAATTTTAGAGTGGAAGTAAAGTAAAATTACACTGTTTCTTCATTGAAACACTGAAAAGGTTTCTTTCCTATGTAGAAATTGGTTAGGATTTTATTATCGATTACAATCTTCTCATAAAGTGCGTAACTGATCAAAGGCTTAGAAAGGCGAAACAAAAATAAAACTAAAAAAAGTCGAAATATATATTCGCGCCGTTTACATTAGTCGATATAGTTTTTCGTAAACGCTCAAAAATGGAGGAGAAATGGTTATCTCTAAATTTACCTGTACTCAAAAGACAACTCTATTTTTAATTTTTTACTTTATGTTGGAGATTACAGAGTGGAAGTAAAGTTAAATTACTTCGTTTCTTCATAAAAAACACTGCAAAAGTTTATTTTCTATGTAGAAGGTGGTTAGGACTTTGTTATCGAATACAATCCTCTCATAAAGTGCGTAACAGGCTCAGAGAGGCATAAAAGAAATAAAACTTAAATAAATCAAAACATATATTCACGCCGTTTACATTAGTCAATACAGTTTTCCGTAAACGCTCAAAAATGGAGGAGAGATGCTTATCTCTAAATTTATCTGCATTCAAAAAACAACTCTAGTTTCAATTTTTTACTTTATGTCAGAGATTTTAGAGTGGAAGTAAAGTAAAATTATACCGTTTCTTCATTAAAACACTGAAAAAGTTTCTTTTCTATGTAGAAGTTGGTTAGGACTTTGTTATCGATTACAATCCTCTCATAAAGTGACCAGAGGCTCAGAAAGGCAGAACAGAAATAAAACTAAAAGAAATCAAAATGTATATTCTCGCCGTTTACATTAGTCGATATAGTTTTCCGTAAACGCTCAAAAATGAAAGAGAGATTTTTATCTCTAAATTTACCTGTGATCAAAAGACAACTCTAGTTTTAGTTTTTTATTTTTTGTTGAAGATTTTAAAGTGGAAGTAAAGTAAGATTACACTGTTTCTTCATAAAAACACTGTAAAAGTTTCTTTTCTATGTAGAAGTTGGTTAGGATTTTGTTATCGATTGTAATCTTGTTATAATACAGTGCGTAACTAAGTAGAGGCTCAAAAAGGCGAAACAAAAATAAAACTAAAAGAAATCAAAAATATTCTCACTTAGTCGATATAGTTTTACCACAAACGCTCAAAAATGAAAGAGAGATTTTTATCTCTAAATTTACCTGCACTCAAAAGACAACTCTAGATTTAATTTTTTACTTTTTGTTGGAGATTTTAGAGTGGAAGTAAAGTAAAATTACTTCGTTTCTTCATAAAAACACTGCAAAAGTTACTTTTTTATGTAGAAACTGGTTAGGATTTTTTTTATCTGTTACAACCCTCTCATAAAGTGCGTAACTGATCAGAGACTCAGAAATGTGAAGAAAGATAACTCAAAGAAAACAAAATATATATTCTCCCCGTTCACATTCGTCGATTTATTTTTTGCACTCTAATATAAGAGTTAGTTACTATAAACGCTTAAAGATGGATTAGAGATGTTTACTCCTAAATTTCTCTACACTGAAAAGAAAACGCTAGTTTTTTTAAAAATCTTTTTTATTAGATATTTTAGAGTGGGGATAAAGTAAAAGTACTCCCTTTTTCCATTAAAACACTGCAACGTTTGCTTTTATTAATAGAAGTTGGTTAATGAAACTTTGTTTCTGATTACAATCCTTTTAAAAATACGTAACTGACAAGAAATCCAGAAATATGGAACTGAAATATAATTCAAAGATAAAATATATTTCTTTTATTTAATATTAAACCATCGATATTAAGTTTCATACAAATATCGGTCGTATAAAAATGCCGATCATTCGCGCTGCTTTCGTCTATCTCTCTCACATATAGATTGTTTAAAGCTCCTACAAACTTAGACCATAGTGTTTCTCCTGTGTTGGAATCCACTTGCTAACATTTGTCGATTTGTTTACACTCCAAATCAAGAGTCAGTTTACATAAGCGCTCAAAAATGGAGGCGAGATGTTTATTACCTAAAATTTTTCCACGCTCAAGAGATATTTTTTTAATCTTCTTTTGCATGAGAGATTTCGAAATGAAAATAAAGTAAAACTACTCCTTAAGAGATTTATACAGAAAGTAAAGTTTAATTTTTTCCTTTTCTACACCAAAACACTGTGAAATTTGCTTTCTTATATAAAAGTTGGTGAGACTTTTATGGGAGGATTGTTTCTGGTTACAATCCTCTCGTAAAGTGCATAATTGACCTGAAGTTCTGAAATGGCTACAGGAAATTCAAAGAGCAAAATGAATCCTTTTATTTAACCCCTTCCGGTAAAATGACGAGTCTAGCTCGTCATTAGTTTTTCATTCCATACCGCACAATGACGAGCTACACTCGTCATGCGATTAAAGTTACTGTTAAATATGATAATTAATTTAGTTTAAAATTTCTAGTGTACTGAATTTGGCAACATTTTTATCACTTGTGAAAATCACAAGTCACTATTGCATATTGTTTACTTAGAATTTCTTGGTACAAGTCATTGCCAAATTAATGAGTCAGAATAAAAGAAAACCTACTAAGAAATGCCGTGTGTGTTACAAGAATCAAATTAAAAGTGAGACTACTTGGCGGTGTAAACAATTAAGAATTCCTTTGCACTTTGTTTTGAAAAGTACCACTAGCTTGAAGACTATTATCTGTATACCTTATTAATGTTTTGCTTTGATATTTTCTTAATTTTACTCTTTCTGATATTATTTAACACTATGTTAAAAGTGGATTTTAATTAAGAATATGTAAGAATTGTAAAAAAGTTTTTTAAATAAAAATTAAATGGTTATTTCATGCACAGTTTTTCATTATTAAATCATACCGGAAGGAGTTAAAATTAAATGATCGTTTTAAAGTTCCATAAAAAGATAGCTTGCATAAAAAATCTATTCGCGTAGCTTTTACGTATCTCAGTCCTATATAGACTATTTGTGCTCTTACAAACGGAGACAATGTTCTTCCGGTTTTGGAATGCGTCTGTAAACTTTTGCCGATTTTGTTTACCTAAATTTTTCTTCCCTCAAGCGAGAATTTTCTTTTTCTTTGGAATGAGAGATTTTGAAGTGAAAATAAAGTAAAACTACTCCCTTTTCTCAATTAAAACACTGCAAAACTTACTCTTCTATGAATAAAAGATAGTAAGCGTGACTTTGTTCTTGATTACAATTTTATCTTAAAGTTACAGTAAACGTTCGATGGTCGAAATTTACCTGATAATTTGATATTTATATCTCACTGAATGTATGACTGAATTGTGGAATATAACTACGAACAAAAACCAAAATATTTGTTTTAATTTCCATCATCTTATTCTTAAAACAATTATTACTACGAACTTGAAATACTAAAGAGGCAGTTCAAAGAGTCATATAACTTCAAAATTTATCTAAAATTTCCAGTTAACATTATTTTTGGCAACACTAGAATTGAAAGCCCATGACTATAGTGAAGAAAGTTTGTGATTCTTACGAGGTAAGAGATTTTGAAGAACTAAAAGTTCAATGAAAATTATCTAATTTTTTTTTCTGGATTTCATCTTTCCAGAAAATAATATATCATGCAATATTTAATAATCCATCTCAAAAAGTAAATAAGTTAATTGCGTATAGCTTTGAAAAAATGTAATGTTGCTATAGAGCAAAAATTTATTCTTACCAAACTTTTTCCAAAATGAAAAACATTTTTCATTAATTTATTTTAATAAAGAATAAATTATGTATTCATATCCCCTCAGATACTCAGATTACTTTGCAAGAAAACTGTAACCAATTCAGCTGCAATTAAATGTAAAACAATATATATACAAGAATCACGAGTTTATTATATATATTTCTATTTACACTTTTGTATTATAGTTTTCAAAATGCTAAAACCAAAACTGATATGGTCGCCAAACTCTCTGCCAGACCAAATTGTAGAATCAGCATTTCTCCCAAATGTCATCGCTTGCGATAAGATAATCCAGACTGACATTTGCGCACCAACCTGTAAGCCCTTCCTCATTAATCAACAATATCTTGAGCATCCCACAAAGAATTTCATAATACTTATCATTACACGAGAACATTCCATTAGTTACTTAACATATAATACCCATTGTAGTAATTCTGTATGAGCTTTTTTAACACACGTTAAAAGTTATCTACAAAGCAAAACGCAATTAAAATTACTGTTTTACAAAACACAAATCATGTAATGGAGTAAAATCGTAAAAATAAAGTTTAGTAAAATTCAGAATGTTACATTGACCGGATAACTTTAAATTTATATATAAATCTCTCTATACTTAATATGATGCTTTCTCATCATAAAATATGTAAAAATATAAAATAACAATATTCTTAATTCCATTCCTAAATTCCTATGTTGTGATTCAGACCAGCAACAAAGCTATTGCAAACGATGAACATGCGGTTGCACAGGAGCTCATTTGAGGCACAACAGGTTGACACCATCCACACCATGATAGGAAATAACCCAGGTAAGTATAAGACTCAGAATCAGCATAAAAGACAGTAAATACAGGGACAAACAAGCTCTATCAAGAAAAGGTTCATGAGTGAAATACAATGATATTTGGAAAAATCGCACTGAATGATTCAAAATCAAAGAAGGGGCCGATTTTGATCCACGGGCCGTATCTCTGACACAAGCATGGTATAGAGATATACTGATTAAAGAGTACCACTTTTTCTCTATCACCAGAGAGCTTTCAGACACTTAGTGAAACTGCCCTGTGTAGTAGTTTTATGTGAAGCTTGTTTGTTTCATGTTTATAAAAAGTATATGACAGAAAAAATCGATAAAAATAAGAATAGAAAGTAAGGGAGACTCGTTATAATATACTCGAGTCCTCTGGACAAGTCTTCAAGAGACATTCTCACCAAATCGCCGATTGCTGAATCACCTCACATACCTCAAGATCTTAGAAATAATACTCTTAGATGCATACACACGTTTTTCGTTTTTCTGATTCACCTAAAGATAGAGCGAGTTTCGGTAGCTCAGTCGACAAAGGCAACTCTCTCGTAACTGGAGGACTGTGGGTTCGGAGATCGAGCAGGCCTAAGATCAGCCTTGTTCGTTAAAGGTGATCGGAGTACTTAAAATATGCTCGTAGTCACAATGTTCTCATAAGTTCTCAATCAGTTCCTCTGGGGGTGGCAGGCCAAGTCTATGGGTCTTCTGCTTGGTCCCTGCTTCAAAATTATGATGACCCACTTGAGCATAAGTCGTACTTCCATAATTGAGGTGCTCGTTAAAAACAAAAAGCTCACTCATTTGCCTTAAATCGAGTAGCCTCCTGCTAAGTCGTGCTTTGTTTGACCAAGTGACATAAGACAACAACAAAAACAACCTAAAGATAGAAATAGGTAGCTATCTGTATAAATTCTTTTATTCTTACACTTGTTTGATAGTCTATTAAAAGTACACGATCGAAAAGAAAATTCAGAAAAGAGTAGAAGGTTCGTCCTATGGTACTGGTGATTCTAGGTAAGCCTTAAAGAATCATTCTTGGTACATCTCCCAATGGCCTCACATATCTCAGCCTCTTTGAAAAAATACTCAAAGAAGATTACACACACGTCTCATTTTCTGTCTCTCAAGATAAGGATAAAAGGCTATCTGTATAAGTTTATTTTGTACAACGTATTTGATAGTCTATCAAATGTACAAGATCGAAGACTAAAATCAGACAAATGTTGAAAGTGTAGAAGACTTGTCCTTAAATACTAGTGTCCTCTGGGCAAGCCTCCGAGCGTCATTCTCGCCAAAATCGGTGGAAAACCCTTCACCGTCGTCAGTTCCCCTGGCACCAGCTAGGTCTTCCGTGATCGATGAAGCGACCTCACCGGGGGTGGACGTCTTCCCATTTCCCACAAGGAACGACCCTCATTAGGAGAAAAGAGACGACACCACCCACACACTCACCCCTCTCTTCTCCAAAAACGGGGATTCGGGGGCGGGGCGGGGTAATTTTTATTAACACCCTCGTGATTTCTTTTTTCCTTCTCCCGATCATCATTTTTACTCCCTTCGTGTTTGCTCGAGAGGGGGAGATCCGATCAATTAGTGAAATTTTCCTCTCTTTCGAGGATAAGCATTTCCGGCGTGTCACGTGACCCTCTCGGAACGTTTCCTGCGCGTTCCCGAGGAATAGTTCTAGATCGGCGGTCGATTACTGGAAGCACGCTGTACGGCTATAACGAAATTTTGAGATTAGTACGAATTCTCGATTTTTTAATTATG
Source organism: Pardosa pseudoannulata (assembly GCA_032207245.1). NCBI lineage: Eukaryota > Metazoa > Arthropoda > Arachnida > Araneae > Lycosidae > Pardosa > Pardosa pseudoannulata. The sequence continues at coordinate 83,690,486 of CM063500.1, read as the reverse complement.
TATTTCATTCATTATTCTTTTTTAGTATTTCGCCAATACTTTAGACTGTTTTAAGGATTTTTAAACACGTTAAGACTACAATAGTTTAAAAGCTTGTGTTAAGAAAAATGCACAGACATTTCAATTAATCCATAAATAATTCAAATGTTTAACCTTTTGAGGACGGGCCTGTCATATATTCAACATATTTTAAATTGAACCAGATGATTCTTTAGTATTCAGATATCTCTAGTAGACAAGTTCACCTATCACAGACATGGGGCTACCTCTGGTGGCAATATGAAATACTAATTAAATGTTTACTTAAAATATCATTAATGATATACCCGATGTGAATCAATCTGAAAGACGTTGCATATATGATGCACCCGTCCTCAAAGGATTAATTTGAGTACTAGTATACTCACAATTCATTGATCACGCTAAAAGAAAATAAATAGAAATTAGTATTTAATGAGGAGCCTTTATTTGGTTGATATTCATCAACTTTGTTTTCCATCGTCAACAATTCCATGTTGGAAATATGATGTTGGAAGTAAAACACAAAGATAAGTTGTTCTGCTACCTTTATCAAAATTACAACTGTACATTTATCAAAATTATTGATTTTGAGAAACTTTTGTTAGATATTAACAACGGATAAAACTTTTGCCACGTATTAAAACTCTTTGGATATGTTCACCCTACATATGGATACATTCAATGTCACTTCTATTAATAAAACAATAAATGTACAGTTTGAAAATTGTGATTTTCATTTGCAAGTAAAGTACATTTTTGCTTATCTGTTTGACCTAATTACCACGGTTGTTCAGTTGGCAAAGGCGTCAAACTCACAGCTCTTTTTGTCACTCTTGTGGGTTCGAGAATCGAACTGTCCAAAGACTGTCGATTTCACTAGTTGATTAGTAACAACAACAATAACAGAATCATGTAATCTAGTATGTTGCTGGTTTGACTTGTTTGGTTTCCTGTACGGTCCTGTTTTGCACTGAGCTAGTATGTTACTGATATAATAACATATACTTTTTAACCCCATATCTGCTTTTATGCTACTAGTCGAAATATAAATATAGACTGAGTCGATAGCATGAGCAAAGATTTGATTTTTCTTCTAATGTTGGAAACTGACAGACGCAATCTTTCACCCAAGGGAAGTCAAAATTGCAGATAATTCCAACAATTTTACTGTTTTCCTGTGTGAACCAACCACAAGGGAAAGGAGTCGAGCGACAGCTCCTCTTTAGTTTGGTTTGTTGCCATTACAGCGATAGTCTAAATATATGGTTTAAAGTCCGATTGGTTGTGTACAGAACCCGGTACCTCAGCGTCCGCCAATTCAAGCCCGTCAGGAGCTTGGGTTACAGGATCGCATCATCGATCCTGGCAAAACCACAAGGAAGGATTATAGGTTGAGCTGACACTAGTGTTACACTTCAGGGAAACTAGAGAAACTACACTGATCTGACCTGATTGATATACCTAATCAGTCCTTGACCTAATAAAACGATTTAAAAGCAGTGTCTTAGCAACTTGGGGAATGATTAGCTCTGAAACGTGTAGTCTTCGTAATAGTACAAAATATTACACCTAAAGCAATCGGCATACTAATGTGTCAGGAATATTGCTTCAACAGATACGCTTTACTACAGTGCCTGAAATTACATCCAAAATACATAAGGCGTAAACTAGCGTCGTGACATAAATGTACATCATGATTATACAAAATATATGCATTCAGTTATTGTTGAAGCAAATAATAATGTTTAAACATAACTAATATCCACTTTGATTTATAATTTTTTTTAAAACTTAATGCAATAATCATTCTTTTACAAACCTACACGATATAGCAAATTTGTGAAAGAGAGTACACTAACATAATGAGATTTTACTGAATATCATACCAAATATTTTTTTTAAGTAGAAGAATAAAGTATTCAAATAATTCTAAACGTCTCGTTTGCATAACACCATTGTAAAATGTACGTAGAAAATTGAAAAGCTTCATTCTTCAAGGTTCAACACTTACAGCTGAATGAATATTTTCAGCACAAATCATTTTTTTTTTTGTACTCTATGAACTCTCTCCACATCTTCGATAGGATCTCCTTTTTAATCTCTCCTTATTGCCGCCGTCTCAGGATATCCAGCGTAATCGATAACATCGCTACATCAACTTATAATCGATATAATAGTATTTCCATCTTTTAGTTCCCACTCTTTTCAGCGGACAATTTTATTTTTTTTCCCTATCCAATCCCTACGAATACTTCCCGCACAAAAATCTCGATCGACTTTTGGAAATTCGTCCACCCATCCCTTAAAGAAAAAAAAAAATAAGGGAAAAAAAATGAAAATTTTTCTCCAAAATTTTTCAGGAGTAGAGTAAAAAAAATTTAATAGAAAATGCTTTCTTCCTCCTCTGCATTCCGAAAATGCAGATTGCCCTCTTCTTAGGATAGAAAAGGGGAAAAAATATCATCTTCTATCTCGGATTTTATTATTTTTATCCCCTTTAGGTTTTTCCCTCCGTCCCCCTATCGGGACTATTTTAAAAAGAGATTGAAGGAAAATTTTTTTCCCTTCTACCAAGTGCATGTGTGTATATAGATATAGAAGCTCACGCACATATATGGCAAGGGGGGGGGAGGGGAAGCGCACAGGGATTTTGTTTTTGGACCGCTTGCGTGCTTTGTGTTTTATTCTGGAAGCCTAGAGGATGAATTTTCTTCCGAAAGCGACAGTTTCTTTGTTCTTGCGCGACGAAAATCCCAGAAATCTAAACTGAGACAGTTCTTTATTCTCCTCCTGTCTCCTATTCTCTGGTAGCGTCACCCCCCTTTCCGAAAAAAAGGAAAAAAAAGAACCGAAAAGGCTTATTAAAACTGCGGAAGCAAGATATCTCAGGTTAAGGCCATACAGTTGCGCGGTAAAAATGTGAGGATAAATATTTATGGCGGCTGCCTTTTATATCCTTGGAGTCGGAGGATATTGCCTAATACCGAAACACTATGTTAAGATAAAAGCAATGAAATTAAGAGAAAAAGAATGGCAACGCAGGCGACAACATTTAAACACTACTTTTCTCTAGGTTTCGCAATAAAACTGAAGCACAGACTTCAGATTTCAGTACAGTTTAATTTGAGTTAGACAGAATTTGCCTTTTATTATCTACTATAAAGTAAAACGGTTCACTATTAGCTTTAAATTCAATAAAAATGCTTCATTTAGCTGATATTCATAAAATTTGCTTTCGCCATCAATAATTAATAACATCAGTTTAATAAAAAAAAGGCATAAAACTGTCGTATTTGTGAATAAGTTGACAAATAATTTCTCTGTAAATATTAATTACCGTAAATACGCTTAGAAAAATTATTTTTTGTTACCAACAAAATAAAAACAAAAGAATAGAATTTTATAACATAACATAATTCCACAGACCTTTTAAGCATTATTTGTACTTCTGGGTGCAATGTAACATCTGGAATTCGTATTCGAAATATCAACTGTTAACACATTGTATGCGGGACACGTACTAGTACGTTTTCTGATGATTGATACTTGAGCGCGGATCACGTACTAGTACGGGTTAGTGTAACAACATGGTTTGTTTGTGGGTACAAAAATAACGGTATATACAGGAAAACGAAGCCGAATGTTCTTGTCTACTACATAGATCCTGGAAAAATTTAGACAAAAATTATTTTTCACATTATTAGTTTTATGATTACTCTTTTCATTTTTTAATAATGTAAAAATGTTTATATATAACATAATTCGAAAAAATTAAAATTATATACTACTATTTCTATTTGATTTTTCATACTTACGATATTATTATAAATTTATCCACTAAAAAGTATATTTTTTGTTTACAAAAATCTTATGGTTGTTATTTATATATTTCTATTTATATATTTGTTTGTATATTATAGTCACGTCCTAGTACGGCTTAGTGTGACAACATGGTTTGTTTGTGGGTACAAAAATAGCAATATATACAGAAAAACGTAGCCGAATGTTCTTGTTTACTACATAGATTCTGAAAAAATGTAACAAATAAAAACTAGTTTTTACATCACTCGATGCGGATCCACAGAACGGAAATGTTGATTAAAAAAATCAATTTAGATTTAAAATTAACATTTTATTTATCCTTGCAAAAATGATATTATATATATGTATATTTATATATTATATATATATATATTATATATTATATATATTATATATATATGTATATTTATTTGTCTATTTATATATTTGTTTATATATTTCAATATAAAATACGAAAAGTTGGTTAAAAATTTAAATAATTTTCGATCTATTAAGATTTAACTGAATAACTAAATTTACTCACAAAACGCCCGGTACAATTTCTCTGCGAAATGTACCGCATACAATGTGTTAAGACAAGTGATGGCTTTTATTGTTTACTCACATGCTCACTTTATACTTCAAGCGAGGAAAGTAATGAAAAAAAACTTATAGCTTCTTATTGGTCTGAGAAGGATGATGCCCGAATATCAGGTACAATAAATTTCGAAAAGGTTTATATTGCTTTGAGACCAATAGAAATTTTTTTATTCATCGTTAAGAGTTTGAACTATTTAACTTGTCTTGAACTAATTAACTCTTACATAACAAAATTATTCACCATGATAATCGAAGGCAATAAGTCTAACGAAGTTGGCCCAGTACTCCTTGTCAAAGAGATTGACTGACCTTGTTATTGATGCCGTACGTCTATCCTTTAGTCCACACAGTTGATTGAATCCACAGTTAGCCTTAAAAATTGAAATATTGGACCGTTTCTTTAACATTCAAAGATATGATGGTTGTCAATTTCTCATTATTGCTGTGAAATAGATTCCATTTGATTCTTTGTCTGAAATGTTGCCTCCAAAATGGCAAAAAAATCGTATATAGATTTCTCAAGGTCAATATGCTACTTTTAGCTCACAAAAAGAGGATTACAGATACATATGACCTCTGAAGACTTGACAAGTTGGGGCAAGTGTTGAAGTGTGGTAATGCGAGAATAAGAATCTGCTACTGTAACATCACACTTAGATTGAAGGGAAACAAAACAATTCCATTGTAAAAAGTAATTTAAGCGTTGAAACTTTTAATGAAAAAAGTTTTCCATTGAAATACCTTTCAACAATGGATTCTATTTTTGATCCCCGGGGTATATCTTGATAAAAACTATCCTTCTGTTAAATATAAATATTTTTATTTAAAACTGTATGCCCAAAAATGTAGACGAATGAAATTCTACCGTAATACAAGTTGAAATTAATATTTAAAAATTTAAAAGTAGTAAAACAGGTTTAAAAATTCGAAGAGCGATTTTTATTTTCTCAGTATTTTTTTTAACACATTCGTAATAAAAAAGAAATATTTTTTTTTATCTTGGACAACTGATGCTTTTCAGTTAAAGGATAAAGAAATAGAAGGTTTGGTTTAATTTGGAGGAATATGGTGTCTTGTTTTGCAATAAGAAAGCCAATGAGACCTGGCTCACTATCAGAAATATAAGAATACAATCTGTGAAAAGTCTGTGACTTATATCCTTAATGCAATAGCTTTTTCAGCTCTATATGTTATGGATGTGCGACACACAGGGCGACTCTTTATTATAAGTTTTAAAACAAGTACAATAATGGTAGAGGTCCAACATCACTTTGAAGCATCTCCTTTGAACCTTCCAACAACCTTTGAAACATTGTTTTGATCTGACTTGGGAAGAGGGGAAATCTTCTGATGGTTCTGTACCTTTCTTTAAAGAAGAGTAACGGATTCAAAGACTTATCATGCCAACTGAGATGTTTATAGAGGTTCCAACCCAAAACTCCGAGTCTTCCCTGTAACCATTAGATCATTTCAGAAGCATACATGATAATAGAAGCAAACTATTATTTCGAAGCTACGGATTTCTCTTGACGAAATACTTGGATTGATGCCTGCCTAAAGAACTAAAACCTTTTTGGTGAAACTTAAAGAACAATTTGGGAATTTACAACTCACACCAACATGTTGATTTCAAGTGCTGTGGTAAAAATTACTTTACCTCGTAATTAATTAGAATAAAGAGTAGAGCTTAAAATCGATTGGAGTATTGCGCCACGAATTCCAGATAAAGGCAAATCGCGTAGAACTGACTTCCGGAGTTCATGTGTTCAAACACTGACTAACTACTCATTGTCACGCCAGAGTTCATGTGTTCGAATATTACTGCTAGCATAAAAGTTGACTGGCGTTCAGAAAGGGCTTTAAGCATGACTCCCTGTCTAATAACTAAATTAAATAATTTATATCAGTGCTCCCAAAAAGTCAACAAACGCATAGACAATCTTGAAGAAATAGTTGGATTGATGCTGGAACTAACAAACTAAAACATTTTTGGTAAAACTTAAAGGACGATTTGGAAACTTACAGCTTAAACCAGCATGTTGATTCCAGGTGCTATGGTAGAAATTTCCATACCTCGTGATTAATTAGAATAAAGGGTAGAGCTTAAAATCGATTGGAGTATTGTGCCTCGAAGTCTCGATAAAAGCAAATCGCGTAGAACCCTGGCTTCCGGAGTTCATGTGTTCGAATCTTACTGCTAGCATAAAAGTTTATTGGCTTCAAAAAGGGCTTTAAGCATGACTCCCAGTCCAATAGTTAAATTAAATAATTTATATAAGTGCTCCCAAAAGGTAAGCCAAACGCATAGCCAAATTCTAACGAACATTGGTCCTAAACTTAAATTTTTACCTATGCTATGAAAATTGAGGTAAAATTTAACGAAGTTATTAATGACCAGACTGTATTAATATTAAATATAGGTAAGGGGAATGTTTGCTTTTCAATATCTTTCCCAAAAGTAATTAAAGCAAAAATGTGAATTTAAGCCTTTTCAATAGAAGATTTAATTGAAAATATAATTCTCTCTCTTTACTTGTTACCATATTTCTACAGATTTGGTGAATACAAAGAGAGATTTGATATTGGAAGGGGGTATATCTCCCGCTGAACCGCAAGTGTTGCGGAGTAACCAGATCCTTTGCGAACGGCAACCACAATGTAGGGTGCCGCGGACACGTGACTCGAAAGCAGCCCCTACCAATTAAAGGACGTAGCCTCTATTCAATTGCCGCAGATTTCGCACCTATGGATTGACTTCAAAGCGGTTATAAGCTGTAACGGATATCCCTGTAGCAGCCGGTCGCCCGAGGGACCGATGGGATTTTCGAACCATGGATTGAATCAATGAATACATTTACGATTGCAAAAGAGAATAACAACCTCGAAGAAATTATATTAAAAATAATTATCTTGTTTGAAATGACACACTTTGTGAAAACATTCCTGTATCTTGGTAAGACGATGAAATCTTTGGTTAATCTCTGGACCATAGTCCATAGTGCATGGATGCTTTAGATTTCTTTTGAATTTTCAAATATTCCAGTAGTGTAAACCGAACCTATGCAATCTGGTACCCAAAGTTTACCTGTTCGTCCATCAATACAGCCCATACATCCAGACACTAAATATTGCAACATAATCACATAATTCCTAAAATCATGATCATAAAATTCGATACTTCTTTAGAAAGTATTGAAGAGAGATGATTCTGAGCACGACCTATGTTTATAATCATTGCTGTAGCCATTATTCATGCAATGTATTTAAATCAGGCAAAAATAATATTTAAAAAAATAATTTATAATCTAATTATGATATAATATATTTATAATTTCTTTTAATTGTAATATAATATAATATCTTATTTATTTTAATTATATAATATAGTATAATTTATAATTTAACTATAATATATTTATTATATTTAAAATAAAAATAGTTAATTTATAATAATATTTTAAAAAATAATATTTTAAATAAACATTCCTTTAGTAGGCAAATATAACTGCATAACACAAATAACAAAAGTTAACTGACATATTTTCTAATTGACATATTTTTATGGCATATAAGTTTGCAGCCCCCTGAAATCAATTTGAAAAGTAGGTACTTGCCTTATCAGAGTACTATGACAGTGTAGCATTTCAAAAAAAAAAAAAAAAAAAAAAAAGGTAGTACAACTGGATTATTTCGAATTAAAAATTTTTATCGATTTCAGCTTTAATTCGTTAGAAGTTTCAGTTCTGCAAAAATACAGTAATGATTGAATTCTAAGATTCTCATGTTCTGAAAAAGTTTAGTTTAAAAACATGAATGTATTAGCAGATGGTCACACAAACGTAAGTATGATGCGTATACGCATACGTGCAGATACACACACATATGTACATTATCAAAAAAACATTTAAAAGCAGTCTCTAGTCCTCTTGTTTCTTAATATCTGGTTATAGCAGGGAAATCGAATATATCCCCTCTCCACTCCAATCGAATAAAGTCCCAAAGTCCCATTTGTCAAAGAAGGATGGGTGGGAAGATGCAATGGGTGGTGAAAGCACAGAATCTGCAACGATTTCTCCCGGGCAATAGCCAGCGGTCAAGCGTCTCTCTCTTCTGTTCCTGGGAAGGGTCAACAGGGCAAAACGGGGCTTTTCAAGCGACAATTGTCCCTTCCCTCTGGTCGCCACGAATCGTTCCCCTCCAGTGATGAATGAATACTGACTTGCAGACGGAATGACTGTGAAATCACTGTATGTTAAGACCTCTGTGTGTGAAGGATGGTGACAAAGCTTGATTCAACGGAAGGCATCGGAAAAAAAGTTAAAAAGGATAAAAATATATATAATATTCAGTAATATACAGCTGGAGATAATGTGTTTCGTAATATTATAAACCTTTGTGGGTTAAGACCTCTGTGGGTGAAGGATGGTGACAAAGCTTGATTCGGCTGAAGACATTGGTAAAAAAAAAAAAAAAAAAAAAAGTTAAAAAGGATAAAAATATATGTAATATTCAGCTGAAGAAAATTAGTTTCGTAATAATATAAACAATCCTATGAAATAGTTTCAAAATAAAATAAGATTAAAAATCCCGTTAAACATTCAATAATTTCGCAACAGTCTAATAATTTCTGTTTCTTGTAATTAAAAATATTTTTGTTTGTGGTGAATTTTAGGGTAAAGAGGTAAACTAACTTTAACAAGAAAATGAGCACTCAGATATCGGAATAAAAGGAAATTTCTTAAATTAGTAAACATAGTAAAAATAGGAGGAGTATTTGCTCCTCGACATTTTTTCTTATCTTCGTATAATAAAGGTACTTTCAGTATGGGGATAAAAACGACTGTGTTTACGTTGTATGAAATCACATGATCTTTAATGCTAAACATCCTAGAATAATCCAAAATAAAAATACTTATAAGCAAAAAGTTTACTTGGAAAAATGCGTTGTTTCCACGTAATCGTATATCACTTTAGGTAGAACGCATTTTGTAGCTTACAGACAGGGTCTAAAATATGAAATATATTTGTCTATTTGATGTAGAAATCACATATTGATTTCCAACCATTTAGTTTGTATTAATTTATGGTTTTCTACTTCGAACAGACATATATATATAATAACCAAATTATATATATTTAGTAAGGTGATAACTTTGCATTAGAATGAAACCAAAAGACTTTGTGAAAATACGTGGGTTATTAAGGCATATGCTTGGAAAACTGTCAATTTGGCCAAATGAATACATGGGAATTTTTATTACTATAATACCATTCATGTATTTGTTGGGGGTCCATTAAGGCTTAAAACTTATTTTATAGTTACCTCGAGGCAGGAGCATTAAAACATAAAACGTACTTAAGTTACTTCTGGCATTACCAGTTTAACAAACTGTCTTCAACCTCGTAAATTCAGAATTTCATTTCCTTCAAAAGGAATTTATTAACAGCCCTTTCAACGCTGTTGAATAATTTTTTTAACTAATTAACATCATAAAAAATTAACTTTTTATACAACACTAAGTAACCAAATCGTTGAAAATATTCCCCGTGAAGTCTACCTCAGTGTTTCCCGAGTTAGCAAACGAAATGTCTCTCACGCAGTCATCATATTAGAGACTTAACCCACCTATAAGTATTGATCTCTGTGCAAGATTATGATTTCTTAATTTGGACAAAAGCACTTTCTTTGGTACAACTTGGTTTCTGCCAATCTTTTGTATTAATTACCTTAACGCAGCAAAGTAAGGCCGCCCGCAAACGGTTATTAAATTTTCTAGATCCATCTGATATTTACACAAGAACCGACTGAACTGAGTGCTTTGGTATTTTAAAATAAAATTACGTTGGTTACGCCAAAGCAAACGTGATCAATGTCTAATCATCGTACTACATTTCTCTTATGTTGTGTTCATCGATAATGATGCTTTCAAATTCAAACTTGACTTTCTAGATAAATTTACCAATATATATCAAATTTTTAGAAAACTTTTGAACTAGTTAGCAGTATTATAAAATTATTAACAAAGATTATTTTAATCGGCACAAAACAATTGGACCACTTATTCTTGTTCTCGTGAAGTCTATCTGAATGTTGGTGTATCTCAAGAACACGAACGCAAATTATCTCCCGTAATCATCAAATTATCGAAACTTTTCCGCACAAAAATATAATTTCTGAATTTGGTCCACAGAATCTTCCCCAGTTCCATCTGACCTCCACCCTCTCACGTTAATTACCCTAACGCCGCAAAGTTGGGCCACCGGCAAAGCGATTACTAAATTTTCTAGGGTCCCTATGATATTTACACAAGAAAAGAAGCGCTCATTACGGCGTAACCGAGTCCAGGAATCAGCGTCGAATTCATTCTGTGTGACTGGACGTACACTGAGGGCCACCCCCGGGGGGAAATATCCAAAGGCCAGTTCGCAGCCGGATTTTCCGCACCAGTCGTAAAAGGGAAGCCGGCCAGCGAGACGTAAACCGACTGGAAGGAATGTCTTGGTAGGGTTTAAAATAAACTTTCTCTGGCAACGCAAGGGGCATACATGCCCGATGCCTAAACATCGCATTTACATTCTGGTGATCCAAGGCTGGACGCCTGTTTTCTTCGGGAATATTTTCCGCGGGCCTCCACCACACACCACACCACACTCTCCCTTCTCGGCCCGTGCACGCGGAATCGAAAACGAAATTCGCTTTTAATAACGCCGGCCCCGTCTATTAATCAATTCATTTGCCTCGGCTTGGCGAGAGAGCGCTTACCGAACCCCCCAAAAATTTTAATTAGCGGGCCAACTTTTGCCAGAGGAGAAAGTCCTCCGCCATTTTTGCATGAACGCTTCACTGGAGAGGGAATGTCGGCGGGTGGTGGTGGTGGTGCTGCTTCGCTCGGGAGGGGAGTGGTGGCGGTGGTTCTCTCGCGTGTGGAGAGTGTGTGAGAGAGAGAGAGAGGGAAGCGCGCGTAAGCACCACTGCGAAGTAATATTTGCTTTAATTTCTAGACCCGCGGATTAATTTTCAATAATCTTGCACACAGAGAGAAAAGAGACGCTACTGTGGATTTTCTAATTAAAATAGGATGCGAGAAGAAAATAAAAACCTGGAGTAGTCGCTGCAAATAATATTTAAAAGGGGAGGGGGAAAAGCAAGATCGGGGGTACGGGGGTGGGGGTGGAAAAAAGTAAGCGAGACGAAGGATGTGGTGGAAGAGAGGAAGGGAAAAAAAACGGATAAATAAATAAATAGTGGGAAAAGAGGCGGTAATGGAAGACTGGGGGGAGAGGAAAAGAAATTGAAAGAAGAAAAAAAACATTAAAAATAAATAATACGCATGCATACGTAACGGGCGGAGCAGAAGTGAGCGGAGAGACGGTAAAAATTAAATACGGAAAAGTAAATTGTCGGAGGTGCTACACGTCACGGTAATAAACAAAAATCGGACTCGTGTGTCGGAATGTCGTAATAAGTGTACTTTCGGAAAACGGAAAGGACAAATTACTTGGCGAGGGAGAGGTTACGGCAAAAGTGGCGTAGAAGCAGCTCCCGGCTTAACGAGCGTGTCATTTTTACGGAGATGTCGATATTTTAACGGAACGGCACGGGAAGTGAGTGCTCTTTATGTGTTTTGGCGGAGATATCGCAGGGGTTTAGATGGACGTGAAAAGGATCAATTTGTGACAGTTTGTTTTGCTGGGGTTTTTATTTTCTGTTGGTTTTCTTTTCCGTTACAGCTCACCGAGTTTTTCCTTCTTATTTAACATAAGAAAGCTCAATAGCTTACATGTGGGATTGTATGCAACTCAAATCACCATGCTCAAGTCAAATATTCATTTATAAATACATATATAAATAGAACTATAAACGAATCTAATTTACAGTGCTAGACAAGATTGCGGCAAAAGTATAGCAGAAATATAGCGTTGTTTTTAAGGAAATGTCAAAATTTCCGCAGTACATAGAGGAAAGTGAATACTCTTTGTGATTGTGACGAAGGCATGGTAGTCAATTGTAAGTAGTCGTATTGTAAGACATGTGCTTGGTTTGGAAAGCTACAGTTTACTGCGTTCTACAAGACGTTGATCGTAGTAAATCGTGTAGATAAAGATGGGAGTCTTTATCTGCAAAATTTACGTTTTATTTCTACATTCTGTGCTTCCATCTATAGCTATACAAATAGGGAGAAACATGCTGAAACAGTTAATTTGAATATAATTTAAATATCATTTTAAGATTATTGTTTTAAGAATGAGATAAGGTTCTTCGAATTAACTTTGCAATTCTAGGGATTCCACAAGTCGACAAAATATGAAAATTATTTTACTTCATTACTTATTACTTATTATTTTTAGTATGAGTTTGACTCGCATATTTTTAAAGTTATTTAGTAGTGTTATATAATCGATTCCTGACAAAGATGTAGAGGAGACAAAACATCAACTCTCAGCTCTTCTAGCAGTCTTTTGCCTCCATGATCAATTTTTGTTTTTAGAGTGAAACTGCATTAAAATATTAATGTAACTTGTAAAATAGTTTGCTGTCGTAATAAGTGTTTTGCGTTTCACTCTGTAATTTACGTCTTTAATTATACCTATAACAAGTGAAAGCCAGTGTCCATGATTAAAGTGAAGCCAAATTATTTTTGGCACAATGTATAGAAGCGGTCAAGGTTGGGGGGAGGGCAGAAAGGAGGTAGATTATGAGGTGTGTACAAAGTTAAGTCAATACATGTATTTCAGATTTCTAGAGTCTGAGTTTTTATTCAAGCCTTGCGCTTAGTGTTGCTGAAATAAGACGAAGACTTCCTAGTGTTTGTTAGGAAAATGTAAATGAAATATTACTTGGAGAGGTAGAATTTATAGCAAAAGTGTCGCAGAAATAGTAGCGTGTTGTTTTTAGAGAGATATCAAAATTTCCACGGTGCATAGAGAGAAGTGAGTGCTCTTTGTGATTGGGACAAAGGCATGGTAGTCAGTTTTGACGTATTGTAAGACATGGGCTTGGGTTGGCTTGGTTTGGAAAGCTACAATCTACTGCTTTTTACACGACGTTGGTCAGATTAAATCGTGTAGATAAAGACGGGAATCTTTATCTACACGATTTACGTTTTATTTTCACATTCTGAACAGATAATTTGAATCTAATTTAAATCTAATTTTAAGATTATTGTTTAAAGGATAAGGTTATTCAAATTAATTTTGCAACTCTAGGGATTCCACAAGTCGACAAAATATGAAAATTATTTTACTTCCATTCCACTGATGTTCGTTTTTCCACTTTATTTTACTTTAATGCGTTGTAATACGGTTGTAGTACTTCAGTAGAGATCGTGTATAGAACAAATGTATGGCTAGTTGTACAACTTTTTATTTTCACTAAAAGTAGTGAGTTTAGTTTTCCCTTGCTTGATGTTTCACGTGATGCGAAAATTGTTTAGAACAATTTTATACTCCAATGCATATTTGAAAAGTACAGAAAAAAAAATCTGTTCTACTTTTTTTAAAGTTTTCTTTTCAATTAAATTAGTTTTCTAGTCTAATTTTAAGTAAAGAGGGCCTTTTTTATTATGTAAATAAATGCTTCTATATTATGATAAAACCATTGTTTATAACAAATTTAACTGCTTATTTGTATGTATATAATTGATTTGAACATAAAACTGACTATCAAAAACGTACTTTTAAAATACAGAAAAAAGAAGCTGTCGAATATCTAAAGAGATGATCGCAATTACCAAGACATTTTAACACGCAGTATTCTCTCCAAATTATGGTATTATACAGACCAACGAATACTAAAGTTGCTGTATTCAAGTGTTGCTTTGTAAGTGTTGTTCTTAAATCAGTCTCTGCTTCAGTCTCACTCTTCCTACGATTTAGAATATAATCGAATTTTCATCATATATATCCCAGCTAAGAGTTCAAATATCCCAATTGGCCTTCGGTTGGAATTCATATATAATCGAACTTTATTCATACCTAAAACCATCAAAAGATAAGAATCAAACGGAAACAACAACTTAATAAAAGTTCTTAAAGTTCTTACGTTTCTCTTCCCATTAATCCTTAAAGTGCAAATCGTTCCAAACCAAATGTCAGTGATTAAGTGACTCATAAAAACTTTTGGTAGATATAATGGAACCTAATTCAGGCTGCATAATCAGCGTGGGTTTATCATTTATTTATTTATTTTAAAACAGTATTAATTATTCACGAAAACATATATTAATAAATATATGAAATCATATAATATGATATCAGATAGCATCAAGCATTCCATAATAACTTGTAAAGTGAATACACTTCTTTAATATTATCATTTGAAATATTTGAAAGCATTTAAGCACTTAAGCGAATGCCTATATAAAAATTATTAATAAAAATTTTTCAATTTGGTATTTTATATATTAATGAATATTGCACATCTAATTAGAGAAGTCACCTGAATATATAGGTTAATAGGGTGCTTAACGTATTCATTGCTGTAATATCATAGTCGAACTGATCTCACAGATTTGCTATTGCATTTCTTTCAATATCCCACTAAAATACTTTTTTAGTTCCGAAACATTCTTCGCTTTATTTAATTCATTAACTGGTAATGTTGGAATCCTTAAATCCTTGAAGCTATACAGTGAGGACTCTCATTTATTCATATACATTGATGACATTTATTCATTGATGACTATTATTTATCAGTATACATTGGTGACGTTTATTCATTGATGACTCTTATTTATCTGTATACATTGATGACATTTATTCATTGATGACTCTTATTTATCAGAATAAGAATAACAGGTGAAAACTAATTCTGTGCAAATTAATTACATATTTAAATACTACTCAAAAAGTTAAGGATTTTATTGATGTACTTTATATAAAAATGCCTCTTATTTTTTAGAACTTACTGTTACTAAAACAAATCAATCACTAATAACAGGTGGATAATCATATTCCTAACTTAAATGCTAGAGGAAAATCGAAGGGAAACAGTTTGACACTTTTCATTGAGGATAATGATGTAAAAACACACAGGAAATGAGTTAGAAACATCAACACTGATGCGTGGCCAAAAATGACGTAATCCACTGCTCCTCTGATGCAGTGACGATTACGATTCAATGCTCAAATTGGAGGATGCAGCAATATTAATAATTAAAATAAAAAAGAAGGAAGAAACTACTCATCCCAGAAAAGAAGATGTATTAATTACTTAAATTAATATGCACAAAGGAGATATCTCAAGAGGCTGTTTCATTTTTATGCACGTATTTTTTTTTCATCATCATCTCAGTTGCTTTTCTTCAAA
>CM063500.1:83649756-83669756 GCA_032207245.1 Pardosa pseudoannulata | reverse complement strand
ACTACAAATAATTTACAATAATCTAGAATTAATCTACGTTAGATTGTTAATGCCATCTTCAATAATATTTTTTCCATCTATTTTAGAGGTTGTACCTCCAATGTGGACAATCATAAAAACGATCCTAATCGTAGTTAATCAGCTTTGAAGTGATGTAAAACTAATTCTAAACGTGTTTATTATCCTAAGTTTACTTTAACCTTTAACTTCTGTTGTACATTTTTATGCATTTCTTCTAAGTACGCTACACTCTAAATCATTAAATGATCCTTATTTCTCAATATCTATCTTTAGCGGGTTGTAAAAATCGCTTACCAAGTTGCAAGCTACTTAAAAATTGATTAAACAACTGGAAATTGTTTTATCTTACAAAATTTGTCCACAGTAGTTAAAGTTTGAAGAAGTTTTAAAACATCCATCGTAACTTAGTTCACTTTTCAATCTTATTATATGTATGTATGCATTTACATATTTATTTATATTCATTTACTTCCATACTACAATGATACAGCTATAATAATATGTACGGTTAAATGCATATAAATATATAAGAATACTATTTTGTTCAATTGTACCCCTTAGTAAGCTAACTATCTTATTACTAGCTAGATAATACGTTAACTAGTTCAATCTTTAGTCTTATTATTGTCTATTTTTATATGCATGCAATTACATATATATTTGTAGTCATGTACTGCCATATTACAATGATACAGATATATTAATAAGGGTTCGTATTTTGTTCAATTGTACCCCTTAGCATGAAAGCTAGCTAGCTTAGTTAGTACCAGCTAGCTAGTACGTCAACTAGTTCACTCTTCAGTCTTATTATTGTCTCTTTTTATATGTATGTATGCATTTACATATATATTTAAATTCATATACTGGCATATTACAATGATACAGATATATTAATATATACGATTAAATGTATATAAATATATAATATAAGAGTTCGTATTTTGTTCAATTGTACCCCTTAGCATGAAAGCTAACTATCTTAGTTAGTATTAGCTAGCTAGTACGTTAACTAGTTCACTCTTCAGTTTTATTATTGTCTTTTTTATATGTATGTATGCATTTACATATGTATTTATATTCATGTACTGCCATATTACAATGATACAGATATAATAATATATACGATTAAATGTACATAAATATACATTTTTATATAAATATATAAGAGTTCGTATTTTGTTTAATTGTAACTCTTAGCATGAATGCTAGCTTGCTTAGTTAGTACTAGCTATGTAGTACGTTAACTAGTTCACATTTCAATCTTATTATTACGTCTCTTATTATATGTATGTATGCATTTACATATATATTTATATTCATGTACTGTCATATTACAATGATACAGTACATTAATATATACGGTTGAATGCACATAAATATATAAGAGTGCTATTTTGTTCAATTGTACCCCTTAGCATGAAAGCTTGGTTGCTTAGTTAGTACTAGCTAGCTAGTACGTTAACAAGTTCACTCTTCAGTCTTATTATTATATCTTTTTATATGTATGCATTTACACATAGATTTATATTCATGTACTGACATATTACAAGGATACATATATATTATTGTATATACGGTTAAATGTATATAAATATATTAGAGTTCGTATTTTGTTCAATTGTACCCCTTAGCATGAAACCTAACTATCTTAGTTAGTACTAGCTAGCTAGTAAGTTAACTAGTTCACTTTTCAGTCTTATTATTTCTTTTATATGTATGTATGCATTTAAGTATATATTTATATTTATGTACTGCCATATTACAATGATACAGATATATTAATATATACGGTTAAATGTGTATGAATATATAATAAGAGTTCGTATTTTGTTCTATTGTACCGCTTAGCATAAAAGCTGACTAGTTTAGTTAGTATTAGTTACCTAATACGTTAACTAGTTCACTCTTCAATCTTATTATTATGTCTTTTATTAAATGTATGTATGCATTTACATATATATTTACATTTATGTACTAGCATAATGCAAATGATACTGATGTCTTAATATATACGATTAAATATATATAAATATATAAGAACACGTATTTTGTTCAATTGTATCCTTCCGTTTACCAAACGTTCGTCTTCCAAAAATCCCAGAATAAAGCTTAATTTCCCAGCATTTACATCATATTCACAGCAATATCGGCCCACAAGTGTTCTACGGCGTCATAAATAACCCTCTAACTGGAGGCAATCCGTCCAACAATATCTACTAACTGGCAATTTACGTTTCACCACAAAAACCAACCCCCGAGCGAAACGTTTCCCACGGGGCCTGTTGCACCCCACCGGAACGCAAAGATATCCCCCGGATCAGCGATATTTATCCTCGCCCCTCGTGTGTGCAGAGCCCGGGTCCACAATTGAGAGATCTCATTAGCGGAGTTGCTGACATGCGTCATAGGCTCGGGAACGAGGGTGTTTATGACGAATTATGATTCCCAGCCCACAAAGCACGAGACGAGGGGGACCGTGGTTTCGATTTAGAAGCCATCCTTGTAGTCCTCTTCTTTTAGAGTTCGACTGACTGACGAGAAATATTTTGTACAGAATGACGTAGCCATTTGATGTTTTTTGGGGAAGGAAACTGATTTTATACCTCCTCTCCCTTAATCTTAACCAAATGGATCTTGATTAAAGTCTTAACTTAATAAACTTCTTAATCTTAACATATGAGGCTCAAATGCTATGGTTTTGCTCATAGGCTAGAAGTTTATTAAATTAGATGTCTTAACTTAATAAACCTCGTAATCTTGAACCTATGAAGCCCATATGCAATGGTTTTCATTTAGAGGCCATCCTTGTTATCCACTTCTTTTAAAGTTTGTCTGACTGACGAGATATATTTTATACAGAATGACGTAGCCATTTGATGTTTTTTGGGGAAGGAAACTGATTTTATACCTCCTCTCCCTTAATCTTAACCTAATGGATCTTGATTAAAGTCTTAACTTAATAAACTTCTTAATCTTGAACTTAACATATGAGGCTCAAATGCTATGGTTTTGCTCATAGGCTAGAGGTTTATTAAGTTAGAGGTCTTAACTTAATAAACCTCGTAATCTTGAACCTATGAAGCCCATATGCAATGGTTTTCATTTAGAGGCCATCCTTGTTATCCACTTCTTTTAAAGTTTGTCTGACTGACGAGATATATTTTATACAGAATGACGGGGATGTTTGATGTTTTTTAGGGAAGTAAACTGATTTTATACCTCCTCTCTCTTAATCTTAACCTAATGAATTTTGGTTAAGGTCTTAACTTAATAAACCTCTTAATCTTGAACTTTACCTATGAGGCTCAAATGCTATGGTTTTGCTCATAGGTTAAAGGTTTATTAAGTTAGAGGTCTTAATAAACCTCTTAATCATGAACTTATAAGGCTCATATGCTATGGTTTTCATTTAGAGACCATCCTTGTTGTCCATCTTCTTTTAAAGTTTGTCTGACTGACGAGATATATTTTATGCAGAATGACGTGGATGTTTGATGTTTTGGGGGGAAGGAAACTGATTTTATACCTCCTCTCTCTAAAAGGAACTTAATCTATGAGGCTCACATACTATTGTTTCGATTTAGAAATTATCCTTGTAGTCCTCTTCTTTTAGAGTTTGTCTGACTGACGAGAAATATTTTGTACAGAATGACTTGGTCGTTTGATGTTTTTGGGAAAGGAAACTTATTTTATACTTTCTCTCTCTAAAAGGAACTTAACCTATGAGGCTCACATACTATGATTTTGATTTAGAAGCCATCCTTGTTGTCCACTTCTTTTAGAGTTTGTCTGACTGACGAGAAATGTTTTATACAGAATGATGTGGGCGTTTGATGTTTTTTGGGGAAGAAAACTGATTCTATATCTCCTCTCTCTAAAAGAAATTTAAACTATGAGACTCACATACTATGATTTTGATTTAAAAGCCATCCTTGTTGTCCACTTTTTTTAGAGTCTTCTAATTGATGATAAATATTTTGTATGGAAATATATTGCCATTTGATTTTTCTGGAAGGAAAACTGAATTTTGAATATTTTTCTCGTTTAGAAGGAAATTAAACTATGAGGCTCATATACTGTGACTGTACAGTCCTCTCCTTTTACAGTAGCTTGACTGACGATAAATATTTTGTAAGAAAGTAGGTGACTGTTTGATTCTCCATGGAAGAAAATTGAAATTAAGCTCTCGCTCTTTTGAAAAATGAAATTAACCTCTGAAGTTCATAAAATATTCTGACGCTTAAATCTTAAACCCGATATAAACGAACAGTGTACGGGATGCACATAATTGGTTCTAACGGGTTTGTCCCTACATGGTACGGGTATCGATAATTTCTCCTTTTGTGCATGTTTTATGCTTGTTAAAGACATTTCTTTATCAAATAACAAAAATTGTCTTGCAAATAAGTTTCATGCAATCCTATGAGACTGACAGAGAGACTTTTATAGAAATCATTGCCCCAACAGATATATCGAAATTTAGAAATAAAAAATATTTCTGGTTGGATAGAAGTGAACATAAAAAGAGATTTCGAATAAAAAGTTTGACATTTCAGAAAAAGTTCAGAGAGTGTACTTTGCATCCCTGCATACTTGAAATTGTATCTTATACAAAAAGTAAACTTATGAACACTATTGCTTTTCGGAATTGCCTTTAATCAGTAGATCTCAGTCTCATTATCCCCCGTGTAGCAAATGTAGATCGTAAAGCTTCAAACTAATCAACCAACCAACTAATATACTTGAAATTGCATCATACATAAAAAGTAAGCTTATGAACACTATGGCCTTTCGGAATTGCCTTTAAACAGCAGTTCCCAGTCTCATTATCCCCCGTGTAGCAAATGTAGATCATAACGCTCCGAACTAATCAACCAACCAGAAATCGACAAATAGCAACATTCTATTGACGTCTAATCCAAACTACACCTTTAACTTTACATGCATTCTAAGGTAAGAAATTTTTGTGGAAACAGGCATTAAACATCGATATGCTACTGTTCCACGGAACAGGAAAATGAAAAATGTTAAGTAAAAAATAAAACTAAAAAAAATCTATCAGATGTAGTAAAGACTCAGTAAACAAAACAGAAACATCCCTGGGACCAAACTTTCCCTGCTCCGAAAAACAAAACTTTTATCAGAAAATGCTTTGCTCTCATTGATTTTACAATCAGTAGTCCCTGATCGATATTTTTGCAGACACCAGAAATACGGATTCACGAAAACACGTTTTCGGAAGAAATCCCGATCTAGTTTATGTTTAATTCATCTGCCTCCGGTATTTAAAATAAGCCTTGATATCACATCAAGTTTATTGAACTTGGATCGACTAAATCGTCTTTCAATGAGTGTTTGATTTCGAGATATTGATCTCCCTTTAAATTGGCACTTTCTTAAAAAAAGTTCGACCTCGGTTTCTTGATGAATATTGATGTTTTAGATTTCTATACGTTTCGTTAAGAGGACAAGGACTTTAACCTATTAATGGCTGAATAATTTATGAGGATTATGTATTAATGAATATCTGAAATCTAAAATATCATAGATTCTTGAAAGTTAAAAAAAAGGAGATTGACGCATTGAATGCCACGATAATGTGACATGGCATGATCATCTTACCAAAATGAATGTCTCATTATGTGTTAAATGTTTTGGTGAAATATTAATTACAATGAGTTAATTTTTGCAATCATTCGTAAAGCATTTCTTTTACTGAGTTTAGGGGTGATGTCCATGGCACTACAAAAAAGTCAGTGACGGTCACTGGTGACGCCCGTGGCTCTACTTATAATCTTAGTAACGGTCCCCAGTAAATCCCGTGGCGCAGGTACAAATAACAGTAGGGACTCCATTTTTTAAAAGTTAAAAAAAAAGGAGATTGACACATGGAATGCCACGATAATGTGACATGGCATGATCATCTTACCAAAATGAATGTCTCATTATGTGTTAAATGTTAATTTTTCAATCATTCTTAATGTATTTATTTTATTGATTTTAAGGGTGACTCCCATGGCACTCCGTACAAGTCAGTGAAGGACATTGGTGACGCCCGTGGCTCTACTGATGATCTTAGTAACGGTCCCTGGTGAATCCCGTGTCGCAGGTACAAATAACAGTAGGTAATTAAAAAATTTAGGGTATTGTTTAGATTGTTTCTAACCTCAATAAAAAAGGAAAAATTTTACCAAGGTAACAAAAATTTTCTATATTGTTTTATGAACTGTCCTCAAATAAGGACGATTGAAGGTAACGGAAAAAATCGGCATCATTAAAACATTCACATTTTAATTGTAATCTCAATATTAGCATAAATGATACTGTCACATAAAATATATACCAATAAAATCTACAAAAATTAAGGTCTACGAATAAAATAAAAGCATTTTGCACAAAAACTGAATCATCCAGAAACATTTTTTAAAAATTCTCTTATTGTATAGCACAATTTAGTTCATTGTCTTCAATTTTATGCCGCACATTTTAAGGTTTATATAGAAAAAGTTACGTATAGTATTTCATTTAGTTTCAGTACCATTTTTTAAAAAAGCTAGTTACATTTGTGCATTATTTTACCACATATTGATTTTGTTTTAACATATTGCACATTGTGACTCAGCTCGCTTTTTAAAAGATATATAAGCATAAAATCTACAGAAATAGTCCATCAACATTCTAATAAAATGCTCTTATTGAAATGCGTCTTTTAGCCAATTGCCTTTCATGAATTTCCACTTTAATGGATAATGCCTATAATTTGAAAGAAATATTGAAAAATAATACATACGCATTATTCCAATTAGTTATGACTTTTAAATACCCCATGGAATATTTCGAAAAAGCAAGTAAGGTGCAAACAACAAACTGTAATGAAAATGACTTAAAACAATATAACTAAAAACAATAGTGTTATAAAAACAAGGATGTGTGAAGAAAAACTAGTTTTCAGAAAAAAAAGTTATTGATTTTAGATATATTCTTTGAATATGAAACATACAGGTAAACTGACATTTTTGAAAAGAATATTTTGTATATTTTTAAATAATTTACCATTTTAATGCTCTTTCTATCCTAAAGTATTTTTGCTTAGAATGGCTTAGAGTTACAGTCAACGCTATGCAACAACAGACCTAATTAAATCAGCATCCACTGCTTAAATTCCAACACCGAAAAGTTAGAAATATCCATGGGATTAGAATATTTGAACTCCGGTATCTAAAGGTACCATTTTTCTATTCTTTCGTCGTTCAAATAAAAAAATTAATTTCATCATTCTCTTTCACTTTTTCTGTCAATGTGAGTATCTGCATATGTAATTGCAGTAACCTAACAGTGTAAAGACCTGGATAGATTAAATTCATTAGAATGGCTTAGAGCTGCAGTCAACGTTTTGCAACAATAGACCTAATTAAATCAGCATCCACTGCTTAAATTCTAACACCGAAAAGTTAGAAATATCCATGGGATTAGAACATTTGAACTCCGGTATTTAAAGGCACCATTTTTCTGTTATTTCATCGTTCAAATAGAAAATTAATTCAATCATTTTCTCTCTCTTTTTTTCTGTCTATGTGAGTGTGTGCGTGTGTAATTGCACTAACCTAACAGCGTAAAGACCTGGAGAGATTAAATTCAGCATGCAATTTTTATAACGAAATTAAATATTTTGCACCAAATCTAAATTATATTTTGCACCAAATCTAAAAATCATAAAAAATACTTTATCTGTAAGAAAAAGCGTCTATTTTAATTGCTTATTATTAAATAAAAAGTGAATTTTTGAATGATTTATGTCATATCTAAACTCTCTTGTTTCCTTAATTTCTCAATAGAGATTTTTTCCTCTGACAATACAACCCACCAATTATTCTTCTATTTTTTTCTTTTACACAATTCTCCTTTGTACTGAACAAATTTAATTTAAGTACTTTGAAAATAAACAATTCTTCCTTAACACAGCACGTATAATTATAATAATCAATCAAAATTATTGTGTCTCCAAGCACGAAGCTTCCATTCGTTTCACACAGTTTTAATTCTTTGAATAAGGAGAATAATTCACAGTATTTCGTCTCAACTAAGATAACATACTTAAGTCGGCCATCTTCAATTTGGAATGTCGCCAAAGCATTTTCAGTTATACTATCTCCTTATCGACAGTTTTATGACGTTATCTTTCAAGCTGCTCAACATTCAAATGCCGTATTAGGCGGATTAGGATTTACAATCACATTTTTAAAGTGCTCAGTTAAAAGAGTTATTCCATCTGCTTTAGAAGAAAACTAAAAAGTAATTTGGAAACATTTAAAATGTCCCACTGCTCTTTTCTATATTTTTTTTAACTCTAGAAAGCTATTCTGTTTATGTACAACTACTATTGTTACGTCTATAAGACAACTTTTAAAAAAAATTATTTTAAATCAAGGAAAGGAAAATAATACATACGGTTTTTTTTAAAGGATTTATTGTACATTAACACTAGATTTACGGACCGAGCCAATTTGACTCATTAAAAATTTGATCACGATATATATATATATATATATAACTTTAATATCACTTTTCAAAAACATACGTTGGTTTTTAGTTAAGTAATAAAATATATGTAAACTTTCATTCCTCTTCCCCGCGGATCCCTTCATTTCGCATTATCAAATGTTGTATACCTATTTTCACCGTTGTGAGCCAATTTGGCTTATAGAATGGTTGAACAATTAATCGCATAACATGAAATTTATTGGTCCTATCAAGCCTGGGCAACAGTCAAGATTTTATTTTCCAATTGGCTGAAGAGCTAAGAAGTAAATATAGAGAAGAAGTCGAGAACACTTCCATTTCAATGACAGAAATTCATGCTTCTGGCGCACAGAAGAATTGTCAAGTTCAACAATCATGCAAAAGAACAGATGAAGAAACCATTTTTCTCATTATAATAGAAATGTTTGCGGAAAATGTGTTTCAAAATCAGATTTTATGTGTAAAAAATGTTTTCTGTGAAGTTTTTGATAATAAGCATTTCATTTAAATTAATTTGGAACTATTTTCAAAAAACTTCAATTTTCTTGTATGAGTCAAATTGGCTCACTTCAGTAAAAATAGGTATAGGATCAACATCCGTAAATCTAATGTTAAAGTCATTTTTAGGTTTTAACAGCTTATTATTTTTGTTATAAAACTTCTCTGTGACGTAAGAATATGCTAGGTTAAAAGAAAATATGCTGTATTCAACTCTTTGCCGAGCCGCGGTAGCTCAGTTGGCAAAGGCAATGATCTGGGAACTGAAAGGTTGCGGGTTCGGAATTCGAGCATGTCTAAGATTCTGCCGTGTTTGTTAAAGTTGACTGGGGCACGTAAAATAGGTTCGTGGTCACAATGTCCTCCAAGTTCTCACTTAATACCTCTGGGGGTGGCAGGCCAAGTCTATGGTCTTCTGCTTGGTCCCTGTCTCAAAATTAGAGGACCTACTTGAGCGAAGTCATTCTTTCACCTTAATGGTGCTTATTAAAACGAAAGGAGCACCCCTTGGTCTTAATACGATAGCCTGTAGGCTCAATCCTGCTTGGTTTGTCCAAGTTGCATGAGAAAAAACAACAACCCTTTGCTTGTTTACATGTTGCCAATAACATTCCTGTCTCTAATAGGCTTTATTACATTTTATAACGAGTATCTATTTTTTAAGGTATTTCATCCTGCAATTGAATCTGAGGTACAATTTTAATATAGAAAATGACCTTCTCAGATGTGTATAAAAACAATTTCGCTTGGATGAGGATATTATGAACGAACAAAGAAAATTGTAGACGAGGATGTTTCTTTTTCAACTGATAAGATTTGTGTATTGTTCTGGTATACGCGAAGTTCTTATATTATCCATCTTTTAATAATGTTGCACAGCTTTTAATATGCTAGGTATTTATTTTATTAACACACCAAAGTAGAGCCATATTCACATCAAAGACTAGGGTATGTGGTGTCATTGAATATAAAGAATGAGTGAAGAAACTTTTTAAAAAAGGCTTGAAATAAAAAGATATACAACGCAAATATAAAATATTCCTTAATTTCCAAAACGTGGTATATTCAAAAGTATTACCAGGGGAAATATGAATAATATATGAAAATAACCGCACATTTATGAAGTTTTTCTTTACATGCAGCAAATGTTCTATGAACTCTGTTTGTGGTGTTCTACATTTGTCAATACCTGAACGATGAATTTCCATATCGCTGGTATTGCAGAAGATGACCTCACCGTTTACTATTTTTACCTAGTTTTGGGAACTAAGAACATACTAAAAACTTACTTCTTAGTTTTTAGTAAGTACACACTGTTTCATTTAGTTTCTTTAGGTCACTTGATACATTGGTACTTCTTTTATGGGGTTTCATTAAGGATCTTATTTTCGTACCCTGTTGCCAAAAGACGATAGAAGAGTTTTACTAGTTTCTAGTCGACTAAGACGTTTAACTAGTTTCACTTAGTTTTTAGGAACTAAGAACTTACTAAAAACTTACTTATTAGTTTTTAGTAAGTACACACTGTTTGACTTAGTTTCTCCAGGTCACATTGGTACTTATTTTACGGAGTTTCATTAAAAATCTTATTTCCTTACCCCTGTTACCAAAAGATGTTAGAAGGGTTCATATCAATACGTCATTGACAGCATGATGCTACAAAACTTGTTGAAGAAATTCAACTACCACTGAATGTATGCCTTATGACTTAGGAGACGCACATAGAATTTTATGAATTGTGGAAAAAAAAAATAAATAAATAAACTTGCTGAATTTAAGGTTATATCCCCATAGTACATGTACGGGTTTCATACTGATCGACAAATAGAACTTTATACTGACATCTACTAGTCATTATCAACAGCAACTAAATCTCTAGGGAGAGTTTTAGCTGTTAGTATGTAAGAAACAAAATATTACCTTTAAAACTGGGTTCTCTTTGATATGGCCTATAATATTAGGTTAAAACAATTGGAATTGTTTGATATGGTCCGTCTTATTACTTCAAAAAAACAATGGGTAATCTTTACTGTGGTATATTTTACTTTATAAACAATGGATAGGTTTATCGTGTTACTCAATATTGCATGAAGGGCAATAGTAAACTTCAGCATGATGTGTAATATTACGCCAAAAACAAGCAGGGAGTTAAGCAGGTATATTCTAATCTTAAAACCTATGAATTATCTTTCAAATTCAACTGACGAACTATTATGAATTCTTTGACTGTTACAGTAATAAAAATACCATGCAATTGATTTATCATACAAAATAAATTTTATATGCACAATAATATGATGGTTTTAAATCTATGGAAAAAAATTCTGAAAATTATTTTGATCCAATTTTATTGTATACGTTAACAAGTAATAATGATATAATCAAATGATTATTTTGATTGATTACACACGTTAAAAAAAGTTTTTAACTCTAAATTCATAGAGTAATAGATAATTGCACGATGCTCTGCTTTTAGTCTTCCTTTAGTTACATTAACTATTTTAATTACCCTAGTTATAAGGTAATTGAGTAAATTTAGTGCATATTTGTAATCTAGTACAATTGTCATTATATCTTTCTTTTCCTTAAAATCACGAGTGGGATTTTATTTTTTCCAAAGTATAATATTTATCTTATTCAAAACACTTCACTTGGTCAAAACTAAATGTCTACTTTTCGACGATCGGCAATTTTACAATCATGTATACATATTTTATAAATTAGATGTATTGATTAAGAAATTGATTTATATCACTCTTTATACTTAACCTTGCTTTAAAATACATACTATAATTTGATACAGTAATAACAATCATGCAGAAATTAAGCAATAGCAATTAAGCAACAATAGTTTTATATATTATAGTTAAGACTATTGTGGATTCATAAAACTAAACTTTATTGTTTTTAACTAATTTTCTTGACAACTATGTTAGTAAATATTAGCAATATATTTATATAGAAATGATTAAATTTGTAATGTAAAATTATAGTTTTTTGAGCCATAGATTAATTATTCAGAAATAAGGTTATTGAAAACGATCCATAGATATTTTACAAATGATATGGTCATTTTTTAAAAAATAATATTTAAAACCTAGTATAAAGATCTTATACGAATTAGCTGTTGTTCTAAGCATTTATGGAACTACATGTAATAAAGAAGTAATAAAAGGGGAAATATGCTATTTTCCTGTACAAAATGTAATTGTTATTTTGAATACAATATTGACAGATTTTGAATTATCAAATATCTTCCAGTTAGCTAATAATCCACAATCACTTTAAAGGGATTTAAGTTGCAGAATTTTTGTTCTTTGATTAACTGATTTTATTGATAAATATTTTAGTAAATATTTGAAATATATATATGTAGAAATTTTTAAAACTGTAATGTAAAATAATTGTTTTTTTTAGCTATAGATTAATTATTAAGAAATAAGTTTATTGAAAATGGTCTATAGATATTTTACAAATGATATGGTCACTTTTGTAAAATAATATTTAAAACCTAGTATAAAGATCTTATAATAATTAGTTGTTGTTCTAAGCATTTATGGAACTACATCTAAAAAAAAGTAATAAAAGGAGAAATATACAATTTTCCTGTACAAAATGTAATTGTTATTTGGAATACAATATTGGCAGACTTTTAATTATCAAATATCGTCCAGTTACCTAATAATCCACAATCACTTTAAAGGGATTTAAGTTGCAGAATTTTTGTTCTTTGATTAACTGATTTTATTGATAAATATTTTAGTAAATATTTGAAATATATATATGTAGAAATTATTAAAACTATAAAGTAAAATTATAGTTTTTGAGCTGTAGATTAATTATTTAGAAACAAGTATACTGAATGATCCATCAGCAGTGACCCATAGGCATTTAACAAATGATATGGTCACTTTTGTAAAATAATATTTAAAACCTAGTATAATGATCTTATACGAATTAGCTGTTGTTCTAAGCATTTATGGAACTACATGTAAAACAGGAGTAATAAAAGGGGAAATATACAATTTTCCTGTACAAAACGTAATTGTTATTTTGAATACAATATTGACAGATTTTGAATTATCAAATATCATCCAGTTAGCTAACAATCCACAATCACTTTAAAGGGATTTAAGTTGCAGAATTTTTGTTCTTTGATTTATTTTATATGATAAATATTTATTAATAAATATATATGTAGAAATTTTTAAAACTGTAAAATTATTTTTAGCTATAGATTAATTATTAAAAATAAGTTTATTGAATTTTTTTCTGATATGTCACTTTAAAAACAATAGTTTAATTATCAAAGTTTTCTAAGATTATCTTTGTTCCGCATATTTGTGTCGGAACACCCTGCGTGTAATTTAATTTTGAATCATAGACAGATTTTGAATTCCTCTCACGATTACCTCAGGACTGCACCACACATTTAAAACTTAGAACACCGAGTGATCCAAACAATTGATAAAGGAAAACGAAAAGAAAAATCAGTTTAGCACATCGGGATATATTAACGTGTAAATTTTAGCTACTGTGATAAATGTTTATTAATGAATTTGCATATCCTTGCTATATAGTGGAGAGGAAATCAATGATTTCCCTCTGAACGCCGATAGCTTTGTACGTGGCGGAATGCTGTAATGGAATGATTGCCACGGCTTGTACTTGGGTGTTGCCAGTTATCTAGCTCGATAAGGGCGTAAGGTTGTCAGAAATTAGAATATCTGAAAGGTTATTTGGGTACTGTGCAAAATATGTAGCAATAATGGGAGTTACCTAATTAAATCATTAATCCCATTTATGAAATTTTTGCAAGCTTTCTTTACTGAAAATTTTCAGATACGGAAATTTTACGTGAATCAAAAAAGCTGATATAAAATTAATTTTGAAAAGCAAAATCACTTATAGTTGTCTGAAATTAAGATATCTTAAAGGTTATTTGGGTACGGTGCAAAATATGAAGCACTAGTGGGAGTTACCTAATTAAATCATTAATCCCATTTATGAAATTTTTTCGAGCTTTCTTTACTGAAGATTTTCAGATACGGAAATTTCACGTGAATCAAAAAAGCTGATATAAAATTAATTTTGAAAAGCAAAATCACTTATAGTTGTCAGAAATTAGAATATCGGAAAGGTTATTTGGGTACAATGCAAAATATGAAGCATTAGTGGGAGTTACCTAATTAAATCATTAATCCCATTTATATGAAATTTTTGCAAGCTTTCTTTACTGAAGATTTTAAGATACGAAAATTTTACATGAATCAGAAAAGCTGATATAAAATTAATTTTGAAAAGCAAAATCACTTATAGTTGTCAGAAATTAGAATATCTGGAAGGTTATTTGGGTACGGTGCAAAATATGAAACATTAGTGGGAGTTACCTAATTAAATCCTTAATCCCATTTATAAAATTCTTGCAAGCTTTCTTTACTGAAGATTTTCAAATTCGGAAATTGTACGTGAATCAGGAAAGCTGACATAAAATGAATTTTGAAAAGCAAAATCATTTATATTTGTCTGAAATTAGAATATCGGAAAGGTTATTTGGGTACAATGCAAAATATGAAGCATTAGTGGGAGTTACCTAATTAAATCATTAATCCCATTTATATGAAATTTTTGCAAGCTTTCTTTACTGAAGATTTTCAGATACGGAAATTCTACGTGAATCAGAAAAGCTGATATAAAATTAATTTTGAAAAGCAAAATTACTTATAAATTTAACATATTAAGGTTATTTGGGTATACAAATATGAAGCATGTTATTAAACACATAGAAGTGAAATTTAATATAAATTTATAATATATATGAAAATTTAATGGAAATTTATTGAAATTTTACACATAATCACTTAGTCATGAAATTTGAATATCGCGTTAAATGACATAGTTTAAAAGAAAATTTATATCATAGAATCATCTAATTAAAATTTTAAAATAAAAGTACTCAAATCTAATAATTATATTAAAACTATAAAATCTAAATTTCTACAAAAAATACGAATTGCGTGAAAGAATATACGGAACATTGTTTTGCATGTTTAGAATAACGATATCTAAATTTCAGCTCTGTGGCACTTCAAATGTAGCGTAATTTTAGTGAGGTTTAATTCTTTTCACTTAATCCTCTGTTGCACGCACATGGAAATTTTCAGTTGCTCATATGAAAGAATCTGAAAGATCGAGAGCAACTGTATAATGATAAGATATATATTGGGAAGTTATATCTTTGAAGAGTGTAAAAAGAAGGTTAAATCTTAGTCCATTATATAATTAATACTTAATTGTAAAATTTATATTTTACTGAAGATTTTGATAATTAATAGAACTATATTTAAAAAAGCATAATCGTCATTATTTATGTAGAATTTTTTTAAAGTTACTACTCTGAGACGCAATATATTTGTCTCAATTTCTGCTACCTTATAATCATAATCCCTTTTTCAGAATTTTTCAAAAGCTTACATCTTTTATATATTTTATTGTGAAAAGGAAGCTTTTAAATTTTTAAGCTGAGAAAAGAGCAAAATCATTAGATCAGATTATATGAAGGCGTGGTAAATAAAAAATGAATCAAGGTTGTACTTCAGTAATTTTTCTAATATTTGCTAGTACTAGCGTGGTGATACGTTTTTTGAATACTCACATTCTATATTTAGTAAAATAATAAGATCAATTGCTTAAAGCCAATTCTGAAAGTCTACTACATCCATGGACATACTGGACATGATGCTCAAGAAAAACGTAGATATCACGGCCTCCTTTGTCTCTTGTCTCGCACTGTCCGATTTCTGATTTTGTCCTCAGCGCAAGGAACCACTAAAGCGAAGCCATTTTAAAAGTAACAAAACATGTAACTTAGGTGGTTTTGAAGCAACCCTCAAATAAATTAAAAAAAAAAAAAAAAAAAAAAAAGAACTTTTACATGTGTTTAAGAAATGAGACGAAACGTTGAGACGAGTACATTTCTCCTGACGATTGTTAATTCAAAAAATACTACGCAAATAATGATGGTTAATAGTAGTAATCTCTTTTCTGAAGAAGTATGTTCTTATTACGTATTGAACTATCCTAGTATTTTACGAACAGTATGACTATAGTAAGGCTCTCCTAAAACCAGTTATGATTTCTCCGCTTACGACTGATGCAGTGTGCATATTATTCTGATCGCGTTTCCAAATGACCTAGTACGCAAGGATTATCCCCACTCACCAAACCTTCTATTAATTCCGATGCTACTTCAACGCGAGAGCTCCATTTCTTTGAAGCAACTCTAAAAAAAAACCGGACTTTTACATGTGTTTAAGAAATGAGGCGAGTGCATTTCGCCTAACTGTTGTTACTTCAAAAAATATTACTCAAATAATGACGATTAATAGTAATTTGTTTTCTGAAGAAGTATGTTCTTATTACGTATTAAATTTTTTTCGTATTTTAAGGACTGTAAGACTATAGAAAGGTTCTCCTAAGACCAGATATGCTTTCTCTGCTTGCGACTGATGCAGTGTACATATTATTCGGATAGCGTTTTCAAATGACACGGTGAGCCAGGGTTATCTGCCTTCTCCCCCCAACCTTCTATTAATTTCGATCTTTCGACAACGAGAGAGCGCCATTTTTTGAAGCAACTATCAAAAAACGAACTTTTACATGTGTTTAAGAAATGAGACGAAAACTTTGAGACCAGTGTATTTCGCTTAACGGTTGTTACTTCAAAAAATACTACTCAAATAATAACGATTAATAGAAATCTATTTTCTAAAGAAGTATGTTCTTATTACGTATTGAACTATCCTCGTTTTTTTTACGGACTATATGACTGTAGCAAGGTTCTCCTAAAACCAGATATGATTTCTCCGCTTCTGACTGATGCAGTGTACATATTATTCTGATCGCGTTTCCAAATGACCCGGTGCGCGAGGGTTATTCCCTCCCCCCTTCAAACCTTCTATTGATTTCGATCCTACGCAACGTGAGAGCGCCAGTATTTTGAAGCAACTCTCAAAAAACGAACTTTCACTTGTGTTTAAGAAATGAGACGAACACGGTGAGACGAGTGCATTAGCCTAACGATTGTTAATCCAAAAATACTATTCAAATAATGACAATTAATAGTAATCTGTTTACTGAAGAAGTATATTCTTATTACAGTATTGAACTATTCTCGTATTTTAAGGACTGTATGACTATATCAAGGTTCTCCTAAAACCAGATATGATTTTTCCGTTTGCGACTGGTGCAGTGTACATATTATTCTGATCGCGTTCCCAAATGACCCTCACCTTCTATTAATTCCGATCCTAGTTCCACGCGAGAGCGCCATTTCTTTGAAGCAACTCTCAAGAAACGGACTTTCACATGTGTTTAAGAAATGAGACGAGTGCATTTCGCCTAAAGGTTGTTACTTCAAAAAATATTACGCATATAATGACAATCAATAGTAATTTGTTTTCTGAAGAAGTATATTCTTATTACGTATTGAACTATACTCTTATTTTAAGGACTGTATGATTATAGCAAGGTTCTCCTAAAAGCAGATGTGATTTCTCCACTTGCGACTGATGCAGTGTACATATTATTTTGATCGCGTTTTCAAATGACCCGGTGAGAGAGGGTTATTCCCCCCCCTCAAACTTTCTATTAATTCCGATCCTACTTCTACGCGAGAGCGCCACCTCGCGGCGATTTTTGTTCCGGCTTTTAAACAAGCGTCGGGCTTCCATTTTTATTATCATTACAGCAAAACAGGAACGCAAACCGCGCCGTAACAGTAAATAATGGAGTACCAGAACCGCCGAGACAAGACCATGCGAGATCTTTACATTAATTTTTCCGCCCTTGCGTTAAGTCAGACACAACTGCCACGGGCACTTAATCTCGTATTCCTCGGCGAAGAGAGAATATTTCTCTCTCTCTCTCTTCTTATTCCATTTGCGGCGTTTTTAAACGCGACAAAAGCGGAGAAGAGACCCCGCGTGTCCCATTCCACATATTTAAACTTCCGTAACAATTACTCCCTCTCAACTCTGAGGAATACGCATTCGAATCCTAAGCATAAGAGAAGTAATCACACCATGAATAAATGCATGAATAAGGGCCAGAAAATGGCGCGGGAGCGCTCTCAGCACTCCATTTATCAAATTTCGCTGACAGCCTGAATGAAAACTAGCGAAAGGGGGGGGGAGAGAAAGTGAAATGAAGACTAAGGGGGGTGTCGGGGTGGCCCTCCGCTGTTATTTTATCTAACTGTGATTGTAGTGTGGTGGCTAGAACACGTGTCCTGGGTGCGAGAATGCCGTTGCGTGATAGTGCCTCAAATTTCCAGCAACGGACCACGTACGGATACAGTTTAGGTCTCAATTGCGTAATAAAAAAGATGTCTTTTTTTACGGTAAAGAATGTATATGTACGCAAATATATTTGAGGTATGCTTCATTTACACACGTTTGAGATGTCTTTTTACGTGATATTCCCAGATTTTTGCGTGTATAATGTGCACTAATTTCAAAAACTCAGTGGAAAAATTAAAGATGGACGTTCTACAAGGAATGATTCTTACTGCCTACATAATTTCCTACAACGAAACACACATTATAAGTTTATGCCTTATTTATATAGTCTTTTTTTACGGTAAAGAATGTATATGTACGCAAATATCTTTGAGGTATGCTTCATTTACACACATTTGAGATTTCTTTTTACGTGAGATTCCCAGATTTTTGCGTGTATAATGTGCACTAATTTCAAAAACTCAGTGGAAAAATTAAAGATGGACGTTCTACAAGGAATGATTCTTACTGCCTACATAATTTCCTACAACGAAACACACATTATAAGTTTATGCCTTATTTATATAGTCTTTTTTTACGGTAAAGAATGTATATGTACGCAAATATCTTTGAGGTATGCTTCATTTACACACATTTGAGATTTCTTTTTACGTGAGATTCCCAGATTTTTGTGTGTATAATGTGCACTAATTTCAAAATCTGGGTGGAAAAATTAAAGATGGACGTTCTACAAGGAATGATTCTTACTGCATACATAATTTCCTACAACGAAACACACATTATAAGTTTATGACTTATTCGTATAGTAAAAAAAAATTTTTTTTTAATGTGTAGAATGTATAATAACACTGAAATTTCTACGGTATGTTTCTTTTACAAGCATTTCTGTCTACGCTAAATTACGCAGTGTTTATGAGTGTATAATGCAAAATTTTTTCAAAATTTCAATTTAGACGTCATACTTCGAATATTTCATTCCGAATACGCAATTACCATCAACAAAACACATTATAAGTTTATGACTTATTCGTATAGTAAAAAAAAATTTTTTTTTAATGTACAAAATGTATGCTGAAATCTCTGAGTTTCATTTACAAGCATTGAAGGTTTCAAATTACATTAAAAATTACAATATTTACGCGTATATAATTAGAAACTTTACTTTCAAAAGCTAATTAAAACACTCTAGACGGACGTTATACATGGAATGATTCTTACTGAATACATAATTTTCTACGATGAAACACATATAAGTTTATGCCTTATTCGTATAGTAAAAAAATGTATTTTTTAATGTGTAAAATGTATAATAACACTGAAATTTCTACGGTATGTTACTTTTACAAGCATTTCTTTCTAAGCTAAATTACGCAGTGTTTATGAGTGTATAATATATGACTTTTTCAAAATTTCAAAGTAAACGTTATACTCAGAATTTTTTCTTCCAAAAACGAAATTACCAGCAACAAAACATGTATGGTTACATACCTGAAAGTCTCATACCTCAAAGTAAAAATGTCTTTTTTTACGACACAAAATGTGTGCTGAAATCGCTGCGGTATGTTTCATTTACAAGCATTGAATGCTTCAATTTACATTAAAAATTACAATATTTAAGCGTATAAAATAAGAACTTTACTTTCAAAAGCTTGATTAAAACAC
>CM063500.1:83637256-83647256 GCA_032207245.1 Pardosa pseudoannulata | reverse complement strand
ATAATTATAAACTATTAAATTATAAATAAAAGTAAAATTAAAAAAATTAAAACTTTAATCTACGCTTCTATAGTTTTCCTTTACTTATAAGTCAATTAAGTGTAATTATTTTTGTTTAAAAGAGGATTTTACATAGTTTTCTTATTTGAATTAATTTTAAGTATAATTTTATTATATACAGTTGTGTAGTATTCATCTTACAGCATAGTAATTTGCTTAAAGAAATCTTTAAATGGAAACCGTCTACATAAAGAATTGATTTCTGGTTGATTGGTTGGTTTAGGTTTAATGGCGCAAGGTCCAAAGAGGACAAGATGCGCCAGACAAAAGGTAAATAGCAGCAACACATTAGAACTCACAACAATAGACTAAAAGTATAAATTAAAAGAGTACAAATAAAACAGACTAGAGTAAAATAGTCCAAACATTAAAAACGGAACATGACTATGGGATGAGAAATATGGTGAATTGATTTCTGATATGTTAGTAAGGAATTAAGAGAATTCTATCGATCGGTTGTCTCAGGTGGATTAAGCAAAGTGAATCTTTCACTTTGCTTAATCCGTTGATTTTGAATGTCATCTAACAGTTCTACTTGTGAACAATATGAGACTTCAAATACCAAACAAAAAAAAATCAACTTTTTATATTTTATATTGGAAAATTACAGAGTAACTCCTGAAACAGGCAAATATCTAAATCTTTTATGTGTACCATTTGCAAACATAGATCCATGTATGAAAATATTTTATGACAATTTTCTTTTTTTTTCTTTCCAAGTTACCCATTTCCTTTACAAAAAATATACAAAAAATACAATTATCTTATTGTTCATGAGTAGAAAAATTGAAAAAATAAATTACGGCTGAAAAATTCAAGTGACGAAATATTTAGATATTTATTTTGAAATTGATTAAGACAAAAAATTTCTCAATCCGTTTTTATTAAAACAATGAAATATGATTCTCTAACAAAGTAGAATCTGGTTGCTGTTAATACTAATAATATCACAGCAATTTAAAATAGCATTTAAAAACATTCTTTACGTTCTGAAAAATTTAAAACGTTTTAAAAAAATTTTTAAATTAAAAATTTTTAAATGTCTGAACTTTTCGGATGTACGTTTTCCAAACATACAGCCCCAATGAAAAATTTTTTGTCCGTCTATTTCAATTAAAACTAAGGTAAGTATGAATGTAATACTTATAAAATCTACAACTTCATGCTCATATCAACAATATAAATCACCAAAAGAGGACACCTTTTAGATTTAACATATCCCAAATGTGTGTGGTTAAATCCTTTGCCAAACTATCTTTCCATCAAGTTACAAAATTTAATAATAAAGACATATCTTGAAAAATTAAATTTTCAAAATACTTATTAGTCGGAAAAGGAAAAAAAGAGGATATCCTAAACTCCTAAAGTGGACCAACGTCTGAATTTTTCCGATGTACGTTTTGCACACATTCAGCCCTAATGAATAAATTTTTGGTCTTTCGATTTCAATGAAAGCAAAGGTAAGTATGCCTATAATACTTATAAAATCTACAACTTCATGCGCATATCAATAATTTAAATCACCAAAGGAGGACACCTTTTAGATTTAACATACACAAATGTGTGTTTAAATCCTTTGCCAAACTCCCTTTCCATCAAGTTACTAAATTTAATAATAAAAGAATATCTTGAAAAATCAAATTTTCAAAATATTAGCCGGAAAAGAAATAAAAAGTGGAAGTCCTAAACTTTTAAAGAGGACCAACGTCTGAATATTTCGAATACATGTTTTGCAAATATACAGCCATAATGAAAAATTTTGTGTCTATCTATTTCAATTAAAACAAATGTAAATATACCCGTAATACTTATAAAATCTATAACTTCATGCGCATATCACCAATTTAAATCACCAAAGGAGGACACCTTTTAGATTAGACATATCACAAATATGCGTTTAAATCCTTTGCCAAACTCGCTTTCCATCAAGTTACTAAATTTAATAATAAAGGCATATCTTGGAAAATTAAATTTTCAAAATACTTATTAGTCGGAAAAGGTAAAAAAAGGAGAAATCCTAAAATCCTAAAGTGGACCAACGTCTGAACTTTTAGGATGCGGGTTTTGAAAACTTTCAGGCCCAATGAAATTTTTTTTGTCCATCAATTTCAATTAAAAGAAAGGTAACTATGCCTGTAATACTTATAAAATCTACATCTTCATGCTTATATCAACAATTTAAATCACCAAAGGAGGACACCTTTTAGATTTCACATATCACAAATGTGTGCTTAAATTCTTTGCCAAACTGGCTTTTCATCAAGTTACCAAATTCAATATTAAAGGCATATCTTGGAAAATTAAATTTTCAAAATACTTATTAGTCGGAAAAAGAAAAAAAGAGGAAGTTCTAAACTTTTAAAGTAGACCAACGTCTGAATATTTCGAATGCATGTTTTGCAAACATACAGCGCCAATGAAAAATTTTGTGTCTATCTATTTCAATTAAAACAATGGTAAGTATGCTTGTAATACTTATAAAATATACAACTTCATGCGCATATCAGCAATTTAAATCCCCAAAGGAGGACACCTTTGAGATTTGACGTATCACAAATGTGTGTTTAAATCCTTTGCCAAACTCGCTTTCCATCAAGTTACCAAATTCAATATTAAAGGCATATCTTGGAAAATTAAATTTTCAAAATATTAGTCGAAAAAAAGAATAAAAAGAGGAAGTTCTAAACTTTTAAAGTAGACCAACGTCTGAATATTTCGAATGCATGTTTTGCAAACATACAGCGCCAATGAAAAATTTTGTGTCTATCTATTTCAATTAAAACAAAGGTAAGTATGCTTGTAATACTTATAAAATATACAACTTCATACGCATATCAGCAATTTAAATCACCAAAGGAGGACACCTTTGAGATTTGACGTATCACAAATGTGTGTTTAAATACTTTGCCAAACTCACTTTCCATCAAGTTACTAAATTTAATATAAATGCATATCTTGGAAAATTAAATTTTCAAAATACTTATTAGTCGGAAAAGGAAAAAAAGAGGATATCCTAAACTTCTAAAGTGGACCAACGTCTGAACTTTTCGGATGTACGTTTTGCAAACATACAGCCCTAATGAAAAAAATTTTGGTCTTTCGATTTCAATTAAAACAAAGGTAAGTATGCCCGTAATACTTATAAAATATACAACTTCATACGCATATCAGCAATTTAAATCACCAAAGGAGGACACCTTTGAGATTTGACGTATCACAAATGTGTGTTTAAATACTTTGCCAAACTCACTTTCCATCAAGTTACTAAATTTAATATAAATGCATATCTTGGAAAATTAAATTTTCAAAATACTTATTAGTCGGAAAAGGAAAAAAAAAGAGGAAATCCTAAAATCCTAAAGTGGACCAACGTCTGAACTTTTCGGATGTACGTTTTGCAAACATAGAGCCCCCGATGAAACAATATCAATAAGAATGTAATCAAGGTTTATTTGCCCCACTCCAAG
The DNA here is from genome assembly GCA_032207245.1 of Pardosa pseudoannulata. NCBI lineage: Eukaryota > Metazoa > Arthropoda > Arachnida > Araneae > Lycosidae > Pardosa > Pardosa pseudoannulata. The sequence goes on along the minus strand of CM063500.1, from coordinate 83,643,729 downwards.
CTATCTCATCTCAAACATAGGGAGATGTTACCCTCCTCGACAAACATTTGTTATTCCAGTCTTGAGTGATTAAAAATCCAAACTCTTGCAATAAAGCGTCGCGATTTAAAAGTTATTTATCAGGGAGAATTTTAATTCGATTATAAAGAAACTTTAATTAAATACTCTAGATTAATAATTCCAGGATATGGTTTGACTCGGTATGTTGTTATTAATTTGGAAGTGGTTGCGCAATGAAGGAAGTGGGGGAAGCTTTGCAGAAGTTAAAAAAAGTATTCTGGAAATATTTAATAAATGCCCCCAATTATTAAAATGATTGAATACGGAAGGTTCTCGTGAATTCAGTATCATTTCGTATCCACTCGGCGTAAACTCTAATTTTACTTTTAATTAAGAATTTAATTGAAAGAACGATGAGAGTTCGTGAAAGGGGGTCCAAACGGAATCCCTAAGAAGATGAGAACGTTTTCAAAAATATAGTCCTTAACGCCAGATTTGATAATGTAAATTGTAAATGTTTTGTAGATTCTATATGGTGCAACAGTCATTCCTCGATCTGCAGTGAAGCGAAATTTTTTTTTCGACATTAAATTTACCAGAATCTTAATGAAAGATGGAATCCCATATGGAAATATCATTCCTTAATTTAATTTATATGTTACGCATTTTTTGATCGACTTAGAACTACATCTCTCTTTTATTCGGAAGTTAAATTCATTTTGGATATCTAAGACAAAATTTGGTTCTTGCACGAAAAGGTTTAAGAGGTAAAATTTCATAGGAGGGGAAATTTTCATTTGATATTAAATTCATAGGAGTCTCACCAAAAAATTTCTTTTAATATGACGAAATGATGATTTTTTTAAAGGAAGTGGGGGTACAGTTTCATCAAGCTGTTTTGAACTGTCCCATATGGAAATATCATTCTTTAATTTAATTTATATGTTACGCATTTTTTGATCGACTTAGAACTACATCTCTCTTTTATTCGGAAGTTAAATTAATTTTGGATAAAATTTAGTTCTTGCACGAAAAGGTTTAAGAGGTAAAATTTCATAGGAGAGGAAATTTTCATTTGATATTAAATACATACGAGTCTCACCAAAAAAAGTTTCTTTTAATTGGACAAAATATGAACTTTTTGAAGGAAGTGGGAGCACATTTTCAAGAAGCTTTTTGAACCGTCCCGTATGGAAATATCATTCTTCAATTTAATTTATATGTTACGCATTTTTTGATCGACTTAGAACTACATCTCTCTTTTATTTGGAAGTTAAATTCATTTTGGATATCTAAGACAAAATTTGGTTCTTGCACGAAAAGGTTTAAGAGGTAAAATTTCATAGGAGAGGAAATTTTCATTTCATATTAAATTCACAGGAGTCTCACCAAAAAGTTTCTTTTAATGGGACGAAATGTAATGATGAATTTTTTGAAGGAAGTGAAAACACATTTCATCAAGATTTTTTGAACCGTCAAAGTATAATGAATCAATAAATTGTATACTTCTTGACAGTTCTTAAAAAAAGATTTGGCAAAGTCGACAATAACCTGGAGATCGCCCATTTTATGAAATATAGACTGAGATTAAAGTTAAACTCCTTTAGATTTGAAGATAAAGAGTCTTGATGAAGAACATTAAAATAACATTGAATATTCATTTATTTAATCTTCATAGCAATTGGTTTAAAATCTGAATGACATTTGTAGGTCAGATTTATGTTGCTCACAATGTACAAAAATGTTTTCACCAATTTTTCTTATAAAAAACAAGACGAGTATATAAGAGAGTATAGAAAATACCGAATACGATCGAATGTTCTGATGAAGAACATTAAAATAGTACTGGACATTGATTTATTTAGTCTGCATACCACTTGGTTTAAAATCTGAATAACATTTGTATGTCATATTTATGTCATATATTACATTTGTATATCATATGAAAGATGTCATCCCATATGGAAATAATCCTTCTTTAATTTAATTTATATGTTACGCATTTTTTGTTCGACTTAGAACTACATCTCTCTTTTATTCGGAAGTTAAATTCAGTTTGGATATAAGACAAAATTTAGTTGTTTCACGAAAAGATTTGAAAGGTAAAATTTCATAGGAGAGGAAATTTTCATTTGATATTAAATTTATAGGAGTCTCACCAAAAAGTTTCTTTTAATGGGATGAAATGTAATGATGAATTTTTTTAAGGAAGTGAGAATACATTTTCATTAAGTTTTTAAACATCTTATATTTAAATATCATTCTTCAATTTAATTTATATGTTACGCATTTTTTGATCTACTTAGAACTACATCTCTCTTTTATTCGGATGGTATATTCATTTTGGATATCTAAGACAAAATTTAGTTCTTGCACAAAAAGTTTTAAGAGGTAAAATTTCGTAGGAGAGGAAATTTTCATTTGATATTAAATTCATAGGAGTCTCACCAAAAAGTTTATTAAAGCTATCATATAGCCCATCAATTGACGGGATCAATAAAATTTTTAATTTTCAAGAATTGTAAAGTACCCTATGAAGCAGTTAAAAAATATTGTTTCTTTTTTTTCGGCTGAGAATTATAAGATACACACTGAATAATTTGTTTACTTTCATACTCCTCTAAAGTCACTATGAATGCAGTGTACAATCACGTGATAAAATTTTCATTGAAAGAAAACATAATCGATGATTAAATTTAAAATTATCACATATGGACCTAATCTATTATTTAACCCAAATATAAAAGAAAATCATTTACATAATATCTAAGTTCAGTGATAAAACGTATGAAAATAAGGCAGACGATATTTAAGCAATTTAAAATAAGAAATGATTAAATGAGATGGTTAAAAGAATGACGTCATAATTCTAGAAAAAATGTTATTTTTTTAAGGGTGGATTTCGAACGTTTTAAAGACGGCAGTAATTTTTGCTATGATATGAAGCATATTTATACCAATTTATTTTAGAATCGTATCGATAGGAGAAGGTAAACTTTACTCGATTTGAATTTTCCTAGCCCTAACTTATCAAGAATCAATATGGATGCCTCTATCCATTCCAGGTCCAACCGCTTCATAAATTCGAGGACTGACGGACAGATAACTTAGGCTATTATTATATAGGGGATAACTGTTATAAGAATGCAAATATATGAAGGTTTTTGGAAAAATGAAATTCGTGTAATACTAATTCTGGAAACATGTACTGAGGAATAAATAGCCTAGTAGTGGAATTTAAGTATTAGAATAGAAGCATACAAGAGGACACAAAGTCAACGTCAAATTAGATGAAAAAGTTTGATTTATCCATCGGTAGTAATAGACTAATAATGAAATCTTTGGCTTTTTTATGCTTCCAGTAAATCCCCGTCTTTAAAAGTTGGTTTTCAAATGATTTATATTCGGAGGACTATACCAATCACTGTAATTGTGGAATAAATACTAATTTTGGGAGTTAAAATAAAGCTTTTTTTGGATGAATGGTTATTTATATATAAGTCCTCTGATAAAAGAGGGAATGAATTTTCATAATAGACATCAATAATATTCATGTAACATAATACTGAAAATATATGGAACATCCTGTCTATATTGATTCTGAAGGTACCCAGGAAATTTTGCTGCAGATTTATTATTTCAGACCGTTTAATCTTGGAGTATCTAATGCTTATGTACGTAGTATTTTATATTTGTATAATATTTCTAATTGTACTTAGAAACGAAATTAGACTTTATTTAACAATTTGCTTGTATCATCAAATATGATATACACAGGCTTATAAGAGATTAGAGCCTGGATTCAAATGAAAATCAATGACGCCTAACAAGATAAAAAAAATAATAATTGTTTATTGTTAAATTCCAGGCTATCCTAACTAAGAGATTTTTACTTTAGATTGACAGTTGATTAGGCTTTATTGTGGTTTCAAATGAAATTTAATAGTAGTATGCAATAAAATGCAACATTTTGTGATTGGCTCACCTTTGTGAGGCATGGCGTCTTCTGTGGCTGACCCGGCGCAGCCCTGGTACACCGCGGCCCCGGGAATGGTGAGTGATGAGCTCTGACCGGGCACACTCAAATCTCTGCCAAAGGGAAAAATAATTAAATTAGTAACTAATTTTTAATTCAGGTAACATTGCATGGTAACATTGCATGGTAAAATATCGAGATATGATAGCAAACTTGTGAAAACTTGTGTTTCAAGAATTCTGCCAGGGTCAAAGAAAACTGCAAATACTTTATTACAGAAATATACAACATTGCACAAGCTAACAGTCGATCTGTAGCAGCAGCGTCGTATATATACCACATTCGGGCAGCATCACTTCCCTTCCGTTGGAATGACTTCATTCTCAATAAACTTGCTCATGATATTATTTTGTTAATTATAAATTTTATAATAGGTAAATATTCATATACCTAATTAATATCAGTTACCTATTTCAAAGTTCCTTTCATCAAATAATAATAATATGTGCATAACATATAGATAAGTTTTTGTAAGTATTAATTTCTGTTTTAAATTGAAGAACAATCCTGGTTTTCTACAGAAAGAATTCCATAAATAATATCAGATCCTGTTTAGGAGGGATAAAAAGATGCTTTATAAATGTAGACATTTTTGAACGTCTGTGATATGAATTATATATCAATAATTTACTTATTTACGTTTGTGTATTATTGTATTTTCATCCAGCCAGAACAATAAAGTGTTACAAGGCTATAAAATCTCAAAACTCATCGATTTTTTTTTAATTTTTTAACATTTTAAGCTGGTAACATTACTGCACATTTTGATATCATCGTTTTTACAATATATAAAACTGAACGAAAGTTATAGCAAAATAAATTATTGGACTCATCTGCTATAGTCTTTTTTTTTTCTCAGATATTTTATTTAGTTTATACACATGTCATCTTGTACAGAAGCCGAATAGCTTCATTCGATTCCGACTTTGAATAGCTTCATGAAATTTTATGTACTGAAATAAGTAAATAAATTATACGACTCTTCTGTTCTTGTCTTCAATACTCAAATACATTTTTTAAATTATGCATGACATTTTACACGTCATTTATTATAGCTTCATGAAGTTTTGTCTACTGATGTAAGTACATAATTATGAAATATATCGAATAAATATTGTCATATTTTAAAATTTTGAATTATTAACGTTAAAGTATTTATAATTTTTTTGTCCCAATTTTAATTATGAATATTTTTTGTAAGGATTTTAAATGTGTACTGTACACATATAGTGTTATCAACTATATTTGTGAAAGAATTAGTATTTTGAATGCAAAATATTTTTAATACCTTTCACTAAAACTTTGTAAAAATTCTCCTGCATTAATTTTCAGTATTTTTGATAACAATCAATCAACAAATTGCGATCTAACCGAATTTCACCCCGGTAGACGTTTCTGTCAGTGCGAACTGCGAGTGTCTCTCGAACACAACTTGAAACTATCTAATCTATAACATTCCCATTGATCTACGTTTGTAGTCTTTTCTATTATATATATATATATATATATATATATATATATATATATATATATATATATATATATATATATATATATATATATATATATATATATATATATATATTATATATTATATATATATATATTTAAAAAAATATATATATATTATAATATATATATATATTTATATATATATATATATATATAATATATAAATATATTTATATATATATATATGTAATATATATATATTATATATATATATCTTTTATATATATCTATATATATATATATATTATATATATGTATATATATATATATATTTTGTGTAACATCTATTACATAACTTTATTTATTTATAAATAAAACAACAATATAAAATATATAGCAATTAAGTTCGAATAAATATTATAAATTCTTTATTGAGTTAATAATATGGATATAACACTATAAAAAAAATATACTTCATATATATATATATATATATATATATATATTATATATATATATATATATATTATATATATATATATATATAATTTAAAAGCTTAAAAATTTAACAAAAAATTTTAAATGTTTTCTGTTTTAATTTCAAGTTCAATTCTATTAAAATGCGTGACACGTACTAGTTTGTTTTTAATTATACTTGAGCGCAGGTCACGTACTATATTTTCCCTTATACTTTCAGAAGAAAATGCTTTCGTTACCACACTGTAAAACATTATTAGTTTTATAATTGCTCTTTTCATTTTTTTATATCGTAAAAATATTTATATATGACATAATTCGAAAAAATTAAAACTATATACTACTATTTCTAATTAATTTTTTATATTTACGATATTATTATAAATTTATCCACTAAAAATATATATCTTTTGTTTACAAAAATCTTATGGTTGTTATTTATATTCTTCTATTTATATATTTGTTTATATATTTCAATATAAAATACGAAAATTTGGTTAAAAAATTA
>CM063500.1:83609756-83632256 GCA_032207245.1 Pardosa pseudoannulata | reverse complement strand
ACTGATTTTGCACTCATTGAGTTGAATTACATTCACACGCACACATTCTCGGATTATTGTCACGTGATTAGAATTTTCAAATGAAGTTACTAACCATATAGAAAATAAAATAAAATTTATTTCCTTATTTAACTTTATTATTTTTAGGATTTTATTGTAATAAAAATAAAAAAAATAATAATAGAATAAACTAAGTAGATTGCATAGCTATATATTATATAGTAATACGCAAAATTATTAAATTAATTTCATATAAACATGGGAAATAATTAGAACCTTAAAAAGAAATTATCATGGATTGCTGTTGATAATCATCTTGATTGACAGTGAAACAGATTAATTAATTCATTAATTTCAAACTACATGCATACACACATTAATATCACGTGATTTGAATTTTCAACTAAATTAGATAGCTAGATTCAAAATAAAATACAATTCATTTACCAGAACATTAATAACTATAAAAATAAACAATGGGATTTCTTGTAAGTATTTTCATAGCCATATACAAAATTATGAAATTAAATTTGTCATAAACATGTGACACAATTAAACCTTAAAAATATTTTTAAAAAATGAGGCAATAAACGAAAAATCAAAGAGGAGAAATTGCTAATAATCTTCACTGACTTTGCATCGTGAACTAATTTGTCTCAAATTATTTTCACGTGTATGCACACACGCACAAACTTTCACATTAATGTCACGGGATTTAAGTTTTCGAAAGAAATAACCAACTATATTAAACAAATACTAATTATTTACTAAATTATTAAACAGCAACAATAAAAGTATGAATCAAATGGATTTTATATCAATAATTTCAATGCAATAAAGAAAATTAAGATATCGGTGTCGCTATAAACATATTAGAAAATTATAAATTCAAAAGAAATCTGTCCAATAAACGAAACAATCAAAGACGTTCAATTGCTAATCACCTTGATTAACTTTGACATCGTGCAATGATTTAGTTCAAAATTCACTCGTACTTTAAGTTCCGTGATTTTAATTCTGAAAGGAAGTAACTAACCAGATTAAATGTAAAATAAAAATAATCAACCATATTAAACGAATACTAATTATTTACTAAACTATTAAATAACAACAGTAAAAGTATGAATCAAGTGGATTTTATATCAATAACTTCAATGCAATAAACAAAATTAAGAAATTAATTTCGTTATAAACATGTTAGAGAATTATAAATTCAAAAGAAAACTGTCCAAATAAGTGAAATGATTAAAGATGCTTCATTGTTAATCACCTTGATTAACTATGACATCGTGCAATCATTTAGTTCAAAATTCACAAGTACTTTAAGTTTCGTGATTTTAATTCTCAAAGGAAGTAACTAACCACATTAAATGTAAAATAAAAATCACGTGCTTTATCTTTTTTTATTAACAGCGCTCCATGGTTAAGTGAACGCATGAAAAATGTGATTCTGTAAATTGCAACAATCGTTTCCGTGGGTTTAATCGTTCCGTGAAAATGCGCGAGCACCCCGTCGGAGCAACAGCAAACGGCAATCAACCGTACCAGACCTGCTCGCTGAATGAATTATCAACACTTACCGTAATTCCGCATCAGTTGCCGCCGAGCTAGGTTCGCTTTCCTTCCGCAACGCCGCTCAACCGCTCTCCGGCAGGCGTTCGCGTGCGCTCTATAAGTCAGTCGGTCCACCCTTCCGAACACACCTGGAAGATTCTCGGTCAATCTGGTCAGCTGGAAAACGATCGCGCCCTGACCAGCACTTTCCGAAACTTCTATAAACAACGTGTATGCTGGGTAATAAATCAGAGTGCAGATTCAGCTTCTTTAAGCCTAAATATCGTCTGCGGTTGGATTCCACTTGAGGGAGATCATTTCGCTGATTCGAATGAAAATATTTTTCTCTTCCTTTTTTTCTTCCAGTACGTATCCGACCGTGTACTTCAGCCTAGAGTACATACATGCAGAATGACACGGCCAACCATCTCCGTACTACAGAACGACCCTCGGAGATGTGACGTCACAGGGGGTGGAGGGGAGGTTTTTGGTTCGCCGTTCATCGGGAAAACCGAGAAGGGGGACGGCAGAGACATATCCCCCTTTTCCTATTTATCTGTTTAGTAGCGTGGTTAACAAAACTTTCTACTGTAGAACAGATTACAAATTTGCCGACTTGTCTGAAACAGGAAAGCAGTCCTGTTAAAAGTGTTTGTTTCTGTTGATAAGTTCAATTCTGTATAAACTTTCTGTAAAAAATATGGAATTAATGTTTTGAAAAAAAAATCTAAAAATCTAATGTTTTGAAAATAGGACAGACTACAAATTTGCCGACTTGTCTGAAACTAGAAAGTAACCCTGTTAAAAATGTTTGTTTCTGTTGATAAGTTCAATTCTGTATAAACTTTCTGTAAAAAATATGGAATTAATGTTTTGAAAAAAAAACATCTAAAAATCTAATGTTTTGAAAATAGGACAGACTACAAATTTGCTGACTTGTCTGAAGCTGGAAAATAACCCTGTTAAAAATGTTTGTTTCTGTTGATATGTTAAATTCTGTATAAACTTTCGGGGAAAAATATGGAATTAATGTTTTGGAAAAAAAAAACCTAAAAATCTAATGTTTTGAAAATAGGACAGACTACAAATTTGCCGACTTGTCTGAAACTAGAAAGTAACCCTGTTAAAAATGTTTGTTTCTGTTGATAAGTTCAATTCTGTATAAACTTTCGGTAAAAAATATGGAATTAATGTTTTGAAAAAAAAAAAATCTAAAAATCTAATATTTTGAAAATAGGACAGACTACAAATTTGCCGACTTGTCTGAAGCTGGAAAATAACCCTGTTAAAATGTTTGTTTCTGTTGATAAGTTCAATTCTGTATAAACTTTCTGGAAAAAATATGGAATTAATGTTTTGTAAAAAATCTAAAAATCTAATGTTTTGAAAATAGGACAGACTACATAGTTGCTGACTTCTTTGAAACAGGAAAACAGTCCTGTTAAAATGTTTGTTTCTGTTGATAAGTTCAATTCTGTATAAACTTTCTGGAAAAAATATGGAATTAATGTTTTGAAAAAAAAAATATCTAAAAACCTAATGTTTTGAAAATAGGAAATACTACAAATTTGACGACTTGTCTGAAATAGGAAAACAGCCCTGTTAAAATGCTTGTTTCTGTTGATATGTTAAATTCTGTATAAATTTTCAGAAAAAAATATGCATTTAATGTTTTGAAAAAAAATCTAGTTACAAAATAAAACAATAAACAATTTCTAATTATTTGTGAATGCCAATATTACATCATAAATTATATAACAATACACAGTTGAAATCTACAAAGCTGAAAATTTATTCACTCCCCAATTATAAGTTTTAAGATCTAATTTGCATTGCAGGAAAGCTGCATTACAGGCATTTAATGATTACTGAATTATCATAAAAGATTACATTAGAAAAATATCCCCTCCTGTTTAATTACTTAATTAAAAATATTTATTCTTTTTCATTCTTTTAAACACAAGGAATTGTACAGATTATAAAACTAAATATACTTCATAAAAGAAGAGACATATACTAAATGTTGTAAAATATTATTAGAAAAATATTATGAATTTATAACTAAAACATTTTGATACATTTTGAAGAAGTGTAAATGAACTAAAAAGAGATATATGATTGGATCAAGAATTTTTTTATTATTCTTTAAATGTTATAACAATGGCATATAGAGATTACAAAGAAAAGTTTTTTTTTCCAAATCATCTTATCCTAAAATGCGCATTCTTTCCCTTATTTATCAGAACAAAAGAGTCCACAGATTATAGAACTAAAAATGCTTGATAGAAGCAAAGAGATGTCATAAATATAGCGAAGTATTATAGAAAAATAAGAAATTTATAAATATAATATTTTGCTATAAAATGCTGAAATGGTATAAAAATAACCAAAAATAATTAAAAAAAACACAGAATACATCAACTTTTTTATGTTCTAAAAATTAGATAAAAATTAGTTAATTAGTTTAAAAAATGTTAAAGTTCTATTTATTATAAGAGAAGATATAGTTTATTATATGATATTACGGGAAAATTGATGTTTAAAACCTTATTATATTCAGAATGCACAATATATGTCATAAATAAAAAAAATTCTAAATAAAACTATTTTTAAAAGGTGAAAAAATTCTAATGCATAGATAATTATGGCTATTTCAGAGGGAATAAAAAGTGATCTACCCTAAATTTCTTCTTGAACTTTGGTAAAATTTCATCAAACTATTAAAAGAAGGTGAAAACTTCTACTTTTTCAAAAGTTCACATATATATTTTCATGAAAATATAATGTAAATTTTTTTTAAAATCATATTTCTGTAGTATTAAAAATAAGATTGATTATTACACGATTTGCTTATAAAAACATAAATAAAAAATAAAAAGTAATAGTTTTTCACGAAGTTAAATTATAGATATGAAAATTGAACAATAATAGCTTACATTGTGTTCAGTATTCATCATAGTAAAAATTTGTTTTGAAAAATAGCTATAAAACTCAAAATTTTTTTTTTGTTGAATATATTTTTTTATGAGGTGTAGTGGATATGCATGATATATTTCTATACTATGCTTACTCCACTTTTGTGCTTAAGAAAAGGTTAATAATTTTTAAGAGAATGTTGATTGAAAAATCAAAATGTTTCTCAGTATGGAAAGTAAAAACTTAAGTCAACAAACGAAATCTTTTAGAAATATTCTAAAACTTTTTTTTCTAAGAAATGATATTTTTTAAAAGGAAAATATCTGAAATTAATTTTACGGAAACAAAATTTAATTTATGCTCCGATTTTTCTGTTAATTGCTTTTTATAGACAGAACTATTTTAAAAAGTCACACTATTTTAAAAATATTTTTTCCTGTTTTTTTCTACTTCACATAATTGTAGCTTATCTTTAAAAAATACCATAATTCTGAGATAAATACCTAAGTTAGAATTCAAACTATTTTGATAATAATTAAAATTGAATTGTAGTTTTAATATTTTTCGTGTTAGCTTTTATTTCTTTACTACGCTGATATAAAAACAAATATTCGGAACGAAAAATTAACTAGTTATGAAATATTAAAGTATTCGATGCTTATTTCAAATGGAATTTCCAATTTAGTAGATAAACTCTGTGTGAAAGACAGTTTTTTTCATCAAAATGAGAAGTAATTAACAAAAGATTAATTTTAATTCAACAGAAAAATGCATAACTTTAATAAATAGTATTTTATTTTTAGCTTTTAGGAACACTACAAAAGGTATCAGATTAAGTACCCTACTATGTTTTAACTATGCATTAAATATTTTCATTTTCCCTTTAACCTTTTTTCCTTTGAGTTTTTGTTTTTGAGCTTGAGTTTTTTGTAGATTCGGATTCATGTTTCGAAACAAATTATAACTTATATCTCGTTCATTTTTAAAAGAACTTTCGAATCAAATCTAGTTGTTATTACGCTATTTAATAGCTATTCTGTAATCAATGTATTTTCATCCCGCATTGTTCGAGATTTTTTAGGCAATTTATTTATTTTTATCATGTTTCTTTGGCCTATCTAGTAACCTATCGTTTCAAATGAATTTTTTCCAAGTCTATATTTTGCTATAAATTACTTAAATATATTTCTATACATATGTTGAAATTTAAAATATGATTAAACTATAAAACTTAATTAAACTAGACTATTTCGGTACTCTGTTAATTGAGATTCGAGGATTTGAAGAATCCTAAAATCTTTAATTTATTTATTACATATAAAGCTTATTTAAAATAATCGATTCCTTGATTATAAAGTAAAAACCGGAAAACTATAATTATTCTCATGTAGTAAAATTTGTTACTTTATTGTGATGTAAATTATGCCCATAGGCAGATGAAAATTCAATAAATAACTAAAAAAGGCAAATTTATAGAAAATGCCCTTTGTTCTTACAAGAAATTTCATTTAAAAAACTCATAATTAAATAGTTTGAATAGAATTTTCTTTTACCAGTGTAGAGAGTTTTAGGGGACTGACAACCCCCTATATTCCCAATTACTTTTTTATTAGGGGTTTAACAATAGAAAAAAGGTCAGCTTTCTATCATATAAATGGGAATGCAAATTTAATAGATATTTACAGAGGTGTAAGGCCAGAATTGAGATTCTTTTTACCAGAGTAATCCACTTGTTTAAATCACTATTAATTCAACACATGTTGCATTTCCATACGCAGTACATACAAAGATTGTCGGTCTTAAAATTGGGGGCTCTTTAGTACAAAGATCAGCGCGTACCTATTAATATAACCACAGCACTTAAAAAGAAAATTAAAGGGCATCTTTATGATGTAAGGTATTACATATTTCTTTAAGTCACAATCAATCACACACGTTGCATTTCGTACAGGTGCTTACAGTATAGGACTTAAAATCGGGAATCTTTAGCCTAATCAGTGTTTCATTATTAATTAACCTTGATATTTAAATCAAATAGTTAAATAGAAATATTAATGTTATAGGAATTTTAAAACTTTTCAAAAAAAATTAAAAGGGCATATTTATGATGTAAGGTATCATATATTTTTTAAAATTTATGTCAGGCCCATATACTGCATTTCTTTACATGTGCGTACCGGATAGGTCATAAAATTAGAAACCTCGAGCCCAAAGATCAACATTTCACTATTAGTTAACCAGGGCATTTAGATTAAATGTTTAAAAGGAAAGCTTTGTAAGGTATGAACTATCTGTATATGACACTGCCACTGTTACGAATGTTGCATTTCCATACGCCTTCCGTACAGGATTGGTCTTTGGTGAAATGATTTGGTCCTAAAAGTAAGACCGTTAATCTCAAAGATCAATAGGTGGTTATTAATTAACAATGGTATTTAAGTTAAACAGTTACAACAACTTAATGTTGTAAGATATTTTAAAACTTTTCAAATCCACACAAACCAAATTTTGAATAACTATTTGGTTGTTGAAATCACTGCATTTTAAGAAAGTACTTAACCCCTTCCGGTATGATTTAATAATGAAAAACTGTGCATGAAATAACCATTTAATTTTTATTTAAAAAACTTGTTTCATTTTACAATTCTTACATATTCTTAATTAAAATCCACTTTTTACATAGTGTTAAATAATATCAGAAACAGTAAAATTAAGAAAATATCAAAGCAAAACATTAATAAGGTATACAGATAATAGTCTTCAAGCTAGTGGTACTTTTCAAAACAAAGTGCAAAGGAAATCTTAATTGTTTACACCGCCAAGTAGTCTCACTTTTAATTTGATTCTTGTAACACACACGGCATTTCTTAGTAGGTTTTCTTTTATTCTGACTCATTAATTTGGCAATGACTTGTACCAAGAAATTCTAAGTAAACAATATGCAATAGTGACTTGTGATTTTCACAAGTGATAAAAGTGTTGCCAAATTCAGTACACTAGAAATTTTAAACTAAATTAATTATCATATTTAACAGTAACTTTAATCGCACAACGAGTGTAGCTCGTCATTGTGCGGTATGGAATGAAAAACTAATAACGAGCTAGACTCGTCATTTTACCGGAAGGGGTTAATCTCAAAGATCAATAGGTGGCTATTAACTAACAATGGTATTTAAGTTAAACAGTTAAAACAACTTAATGTTGTAAGGTATTTTCAAACTTTTCAAATCCACACAAACCAAATTTTGAATAACTATTTGGTTGTTGAAATCACTGCATTTTAAGAAAGTGCTTAATGCATATCAATTTTATATAAAATTTACACATGTAGAATTGAAGTAATTATTAATTCTATCTAGGGTTATATCATACTATTGACCTAAATTTCGATATTAACAGGATAGATGGCTTAAAGTCAAATTAAATTCTTGATGTTTTTAATTAATTAATATTATCCTAGATTCTGTTATTAATTAAGTGATTCTGTGATCAATTAAGTTGTGTTTAACACTAAACATACCAACACTTAATACATACCTATTTCTACCATAACCGGTCAAATGACCGGACTTTATTTTTTTCTGGTTATAAAGGTATGAAATAAGAAAATTGGAAGGAAATAGACAAATAAACTTTATTATAATTAAACAAAATTGTATATTGTCAATTTTTATGTATTGCAAACACAAAGAATAAGAATCTTTAATTCATTTCACATCGCATTTTTTACATAAACCTTATGGGTCATTTGACCCGTTATATGGTATGTTTAGTGTTAAGTACATATGTTATTAAGTATATAAGTGTTTAAGTACATAAATGAAATGAATTGAAACAAGATTTTTATTTAATTTAGATGACAGCTTTCATGTTTTATTAATGCTTACAGTTTGAGTATAATATTTTTAGGGGTTTAGTTTGTTCTTTCCCATAAATAACAAAATTTTCATTGCATTGCAATCACTGCATTTTAAGAAAGTACATAATACATGTGAATTTTATATAAAATTTACATGTAGAATTGGTTGAATGCATAAGTAAATATTAATTCAATCTAGGGTTATAGTATATTATTGACCTAAATTTCGATATTAACAGGATAGATGGCTTAAAGTCAAATTAAATTCTTGATGTTTTTAACTAATTAATGCCATCTCATAAAATCTGATCAATTTAGTTGAGTTTACGCATATAAGTGAAATAAACTGGACAAGGAATTTAATTTAAATAACAACTTTTATATTTTATTAATGCTTACGGTTTGAGTTTAACCCATATTGGACCGCTGTCCTATAAACAGGACGGCAAATAGAATTCCATTTAATAATAAAGTTATAAACATTTTCTGAGTGGATTTTATTTTAAGACCTTTAAAATAGACACACTTTATCATAGTAACAAAAAAAACTGAGAAATCAAAATATATTGTGTTGTAAAATATATTTTTAGCAACCCCTTAAAAATTGTCATTTTTTAATCGTTAATTTTATATTCATTATTATTTTTTTAAACATAGTGGAGGTTACTTGTAGTATTACAGATATTGGCACTACATTAGTGAGTAACACTAGGTCCAGAAAACGGTATTATGACACCAAACACTTTATCCATTTTAACGATGATTCTTCAATTGATCCACATGATCGTTATTGTAGAATTCGACTTTTTTTAAGACAAAATCATCATAACCTTGAAGCAATTTGATATATTTTCTGAAAATCTCACCATCGATAAAAGAATGGTAAAATATTTTGGAAGGCACAGTTTCAAGATGTTCATGAAAAATAAACCTGTAAAATTTGGATATAAATTTTGGGTATTAGCATCCTACAACTGATATACTTTTTCTATTTCCTCTTACCAAAAATGCCAGTTCAAGAACTGGAAAACAAAAGCAACAACAGTGTTCTTAAAATGTAATGTTGAACTTTGCTTTGAATGTTTTCCCAAATTTCACCTATAAATCAGCCTAATGCAATGTAAATGATACTTGTTAAATTTTAGTAATGTATTGGACCATTGCCCTAATTATAGTACAGCTAATTACTTAAAAAAATAAAATTTATTTTTAAAATTTTGGTTTTATATGCTTAGTTACACCATATTAATGTTATGGATAAAGTTTTAAAAATTTTCAGAAATATTTTGTTGGTGTGGTAAAAATGGGTTAATCTTCTTTAGGGGTTTAGTTTGCATTTTCCCGTAAATAACAAAATTTTGAAATATATAGCCACAGCAGGGCGTCTCTACTGTTTCATAAATTTATTTTTGCCTTTTTCACCCCGTCCTTCCCCGTTGTCCGGCCTTTCATCACAGCGGACTGTTCCCTACGTCACCCGTGATTTTATTTACTGACGGTGATATAAAATTTTTGTCCGGCGTCTCCCGAGTTACGACCCCATAAAGATGGCGCACGAAGCGCGCGTGAAACCCCCAGACGTAAACAATAGCTGCCGACCCCTCGTAAAAATGGCCGTCGAGAGGATCACAGTTGCAGCTAATGGACGCTGAGTAAATGACTGGACAATAACTCTGTCCACCCAGGATTTTGATTCGCAGGAAAGCCAGCTAACAGGCAGCGTTAGAGTGAGGTTTTATTGGCAGAGGGCAATGCCTAACTCTGTATTTATGGAACTAATACTAATTTTCGAATCAAAAAGAAGGTTTTTTTTTCGTTTTTTATATAGGTTATTATTTAATACCTAGCATAGAGCCCGTCATATGACTGAATCAGTAAAATTTTTAATTTTCCGGAATTGGTTTGGTTTGGTTTGGAGCGCTACAGTCTACTGTTTTGCACACGAGGGCTAATGAGACCGGGACCTACTGCTTAACACTTTGACTGCCAAGCCAAAATTGCAAATGTTCACAACGGGGCCAAACCCTTTTATGTGTAATTTGTATTTTTTCAACATAAAACTATATATAAAAACAATATTTCAAAACAAACAATATTTTAAAACAAACTCTCTCTATTTATATATATTCCCTTTTTTGTTGCATGTTCCAAATATTTAATTTTTCATAAAACTTAGCTCATAAAATCGTCACATATACCAATTTGCGCAAACCAGGTATACCTAACACATCGTAGGGAGCCCAACAATCAAACTCCAATACGATTTTCATGTAACTCATAACATCTTTGATAGCCATGGCCTGAAGTGTTAAAACACCATGGCTATCATATCGGATAGCCAGTGTCTCAACGGAAATATCACTGGATATCACATATGATAGCCATGGCAGTCAAAGTGTTAAAGCCAATTCCGAACGGCTACGAACATCCATGCCATAGCGGGATTCGAATCCATGAACTCCGGTACCGACGATCAGCGCCCTAACCAATCGGCCAACGTTCGGCTTTCCGGAATTGTAAAATACCCTATGAGGCAGATAAAAAAAATGGCTTCTTTTTTGGCTGAGAATTTTCTGGTACACCCTCAATAATTTGCTCATCCTCATACTCCTCTAAAGTCTGCCTATACTGTGAATGCAGTTTAGAATCCCGTTGAATTCATTTAGAAAGATAATTCAAAGTTTCCTAAGCTGCGTCGAAATTATTGTTAAGTTCTTCTCAATTGTTTTTGCCACAGTAATTAATGTAAGTAAAGGAATGAAACTATCATTTCAACTACACCCTGGAGATAGATGGAATTTGTTGTTAATACCTGTGGTAATATTTTTATTGCAACAAATAACAATCGATGATTAGATTTAAAATTATTTCATAATAAAATTATTTCATATTTCATAATCATAATTATTCCATTCATATTTCATTCTAGTTTGTATTTTAATGATTCATTCTTCAACAAATATATTTTCTTGAATTTATTAGATATATAAAACTAACTTTTTGTGACATTTATACTTCAGCTTTATTTTAACTTAATCATTCCTTAAAAAGTGCTATGGTTTAAAAAAAAATATCCGATGTTAATTTGTTTAAACCACAGTATAAATTATGACTTCCTAATTTGGAAATTCTCTCTTCCGAATGATTAAGAATGTCTTGTTTAAATATACCAAACTTTTTTATGTAAATTTAATTCATGAAAGCTTAATGATTATTATTTATAATTACAATTTAGGTATTTTAATAGCCTTATTCTAATGCGCAAAAAATTAACATCAATTTTAATATCTTCAATTACACTATTGAATTAAGGACATCCAGAATTGGTCCATTAGCCCGTCCATATACATATGCATGTTAATGCTAATCTTTTAAATCCTTTAATCGAAAAGAAGAGTAAATAACCACTGAACTCCACTTGGATTTCATCTTCTATGTTTCACTGATGTTTTAAGGTAACATTTTCTTGTTGTAAGCTTGAATTAATTTATCTTATGTGTTAATTAGAACATCCAGGGGAGCATGGCGGAGAAGATTTAACTTTGAACTGTACAAGCTTTACAAAGAGGATGACGTCATCAAATTCATCAGGCTGAATAGAATGAGATGGGCTGGACATCTATTGCGAATGGACGCAGATCGGGCTGCTTTAAATGTTTTTAATGCAGTCCCTTTCGGACAACGATCAAGGGGCAGACCAAAACGACGGTGGATCGACTGCCTGGAGGACTTTGGTCTCATAAAGATTAGGTGCTGGAGGTCCCAAGCACAAGACAGAGCAGGAGGGGAAAAACTTCTTAAGAAGGCGAAGGCCCACAACGGGATGTAGGACCAACTATGATGATGATGAACATCATGATATTCCGATAAAGCTAACTTTTTGTGACATTTATACTTCAGTTTATTTTAACCTAATCATTCCTTAAAAAGTGCTATGCTTTAAAAAAATATCCGATGTTAATTTGTTTAAACCACAGTATAAATTATGACTTCCTAATTCTGAAATTCTCTCTTCCGAATGATTAAAAATGTCTTGTTTAAATATACCAAACTTTTTTATGTAAATTTAATTTATGAAAGCATAATACTTATTATTTATAGTTACAATTTAGGTATTTTAATACCCTTATTCTAATGCGCAAAAAATTAACATCAATTTTAATATCTTCAATTACAGTATTGAAAAAAAAAAACCATCCTGAATTGGTCCATTAGAACTTCCATATACATATGCATGTTAATGCTAATCTTTGAAATCCTTTAATCGAAAAGAAGAGTAAATAACTACTGAACTCCACTTGGATTTCATCTTCTATGTTTCACTGATGTGTTAAGGTAAAGTTTGCTTGTTGTAAGCTTGAATTAATTTATCTTATGTGTTAATTAGAACATCCAGGGGAGCATGGCGGAGAAGATTTAACTTTGAATTGTACAAGCTTTACAAAGAGGATGACGTCATCAAATTCATCAGGCTGAATAGAATGAGATGAGCTGGACATTTATTGCGAATGGACTTAGATCGGGCTGCTTTAAATGTTTTTAATGCAGTCAATTTCGGACAACGACCAAGGGGCAGACCAAAACGACGGTGGATCGACTGCCTGGAGGACTTTGGTCTTATAAAGATTAGATGCTGGAGGGCCCAAGCACAAGACAGAGCAGGATGGGAAAAACTTCTTAAGAAGGCGAAGGCCCACAACGGGATGTAGGGCCAACTATGATGATGATGAACATCATGATATTCCGATTGATGATTTGAAGATCTGATATTTTTATAGATAATTCAAATGTTTTTCTTAACGCACAATAAAGTATATAAACAAATAAAGAGATGAAAATAAAAGCTTATAAGAAAGTGGCAACTTAAAGAAAAAATTGTTTACAGCTTAGGGAAATTATGAGGAATCAAACATCCTTAAATACGGCTTAAATATCCCGTTAAAAATCAATATGCGTTATCCAGCAGAAATCTAACAAATGGTTGTAATTTAATTAGTATTTAAATATTTAAATAAAGTTAAACAATTTTATAAAAAACAATTAGTGTTATACATTTTTATTTACCTTTAAATGGATATTTTAACTGTCTTTTTTAAATTCCACTGAAGATTGTAAGTTTCTCCTGTTCAGTCATATTTTAAGCATATTATAGAGTTTAGGATTTTCGACAAATTTGTTTTTTTTTTTAAACATTACTATTTATTTTAAGATTTAAATTTTAATTTAAATCTAGAGATCATAAACACTTAATTTAGATCAAAATAAAGCAATACAAATAATATAATATATATTAATTTGCTGAATTTTTTAAGACAGAAATGTATAACTCAAATTTTATGATTTTTGATAACATTTTGTCATATTTATAGCATTTAAATAAATGTAGTGGTTATATGTAGCGGTTAGCTTGTAGAATGTTTGTGTTTGTTTAGAAAAATAAATAAGAATACGCATTCTGAGTTAAAGTAATTTGAAGGAGTGAAAATTTTTAAATGTATATCCAAATACCAGTTTAATAATTTTTAGATCATCTCTAAAAAACCATGACTTAATCTGCAAATTCTTTTAGATTATTTATTATATTTAATGTATTTAAAAATTTTTTTAATTTATAATTTTTTCTATAATATTTTTCAACTGTTGTTCAATATATTTAGCTTTATTTAGCATACTATTTTAGTATGTTACATTTAATACATTTAGCCATGTTTTGAACTTAAAAAATGGGTAAGAATAAATATTCTGGGTTAAGGTAATTTGGAGAAATAAAATTTTGAAATGTAATCTCTAAATAGATTTTTTATTTTGTAGCTTTTAGATCATAATAAAAAAAACTTTATCTTATTCTGTTTATTTATTTATTTATTTATTTATTTTTATTATTATTTTTAGGATTTTTATGCTATTTTAGCATTTTATACAGAAATATTATAATTATAAATTAATAATTTTCCTATAATATTTTGCAATATTTAGAACATTTCTCTGCTACTATTGGATATTTTTAGTTCTATAATCTGTGCACAGTTTTGTGCTTAAAAAATGAGGAAGAATAAGTATTCTGGGTTAAGGTAATTCGGAGAAATAAACTTTTCAAGTATAATCTCTAAATTGCTATTTTGTAATCTTTAGAACACAATTACAAAAAGTTGATGTATTCTGTAGTTTTTTAAATTATTTTGAGAATTTTATAGAGAAATATTATAATTATAAATTAGTACATTTTCTATAACATTTCGTAGTATGTAGGACATTTTTCTTCTTCTATTGAGTATTTTTAGTTCTATAATCTGAGGACTGTTTTGTCCTTATAAAAATAGGAAAGAATGAGTATTCTGGGTTAAGGTAATTTGGAGAAATAAACTTTTGAAATGTAATCTCTAAATAGATTTTTTATTTTGTAGCTTTTAGATAATAATAATAAAAAAACTTGATCTTGTGTTTTTTTTTTAATTATTTTTAGGATTTTTATGCTATTTTAGCATTTTATACCGAAATATTATAATTATAAATTAATAATTTTCCTATAATATTTTGCAATATTTAGGACATTTCTCTGCTTCTATTGGGTATTTTTAGTTCTATAATCTGTGGACAGTTTTGTGATTAAAAAATGAGGAAGAATAAGTATTCTGTGTTAAGGTAATTCGGAGAAATAAACTTTTCAAGTATAATCTCTAAATTGCTATTTTGTAATCTTTAGAACATAATTAAAACTATTAAATATTAATTTAGACCTATTAAATATTATGACTTGTTTCATTTAACTTGTATTGAAATACTCTTTATACAACGTTACACATAATCTTTCTTGTTCATACTTTTCTTGCTTCAAACACAACACCAATGAAAGAACAACACTTGAACAGTGATACGAATCGTACTAATGAGCTATTTTCAAACAGTCATCCGGATGTTTCATTTCATGTTGCTTCATTAAAAATGTATTGTTATCTTATTAAAGAAGTTCTTAACAACATTTTATTAGTAGGATGACCAGGTTCATTAGGAGTTCGATGACTCTGAAACGGGATACAGCAACAGAAGAAGTTACACTGAACTAGAATATTGTTAAAACTCGTTTACATGAAGCTTATGTTGCTTAAATATTAAACATAAAAGAATGAAAACGTTAAATGAAAAGCTGATATTTTGAAAGGAAGATGATTATTCTTCAACTTTTACTGAACTAGAGAGGTATTTATTTTCTTTTTTCACTTTACAATAATTTATTGTTACAACAGCCCTATTTAGTCCAGACCCTCATGATTTCGAACGATGACAAACGCCCATATCATAATTCGGGGCTTTGTGATAAGTAAATTTTCTAAGTGTTTAAGATGATAATAATTTGTAAATGAAGAACGATAATAAATTATAAATGAAAAAGAACTATAATAATTTATAAATGAAAAAGAACGATAATAGATATGTATATTAAATGAAATAATATTTAATTAATTTTTAGAATATGAATGTATGCAGCTTTTGCTCCTATGTAAAAATTAGACACATGTATTTGGTTTTATAAATTACAGTCTTACTTTAAGAAATAAAATATAGAAAATCTTATACAGTAAGTGGATGGTAAATGTTGCAAAGTGTTTCTATTAATTATTAACTTAAATGTATGAAACTTAGTCCTTATATAAATTGACTTATAATTAAGTAAATCACACTAAAAAAATTTACAAATCCGATTTCTATTTGAGAAAATCATTTTTTTACAAATTTCTATTAATTTTTAGCATTAAGTTTTACTTTTCTATTTTTACCTACTTTTGGTTTATTATGGTTAGTTAAAAACTATTATAAATATATCTGGTAATTCTTAGTTGATTGATTGAAGAGTTAATTTATAGAAAATACTTTTATATATAAATGCTAAATTTTCGTAATATATATATATATATTCGGGAAAAATTTTGTCTTTTATAAATTGAATTTCATTTTTAATAATTTTCATATAAAATCATGTTAATCATGTTAATGTTTCATATGAATTAATTAGAAATAGGTGTTTAGTTTTATAAATTACAGTCTTACTATAAGAAATAAAATATAAAAAATTTTATACAGTAATAAAATGGTAAGGGAATTCCTAAGCTGACCCGGCCGAAGCCATACAGCCATTTATAAAATGGTAAATGATACAAAGTGTTTTTATTAATTATTAACTTTAAATTATAAAACTTAGTCCTAAAATAAATAAATTTATGATTAAATAAATCGCAATGAAATTTTTACAAATCCAATTTCTATTTGATAAAATCATTCTTTTAAAATTTCTATTAATTTTTAGCATTTCTTACATTTTATTTTTCTATTTTTACCTACTTTTGAATTATAGTTAGTTAAAAACTATTATAAATATATCTGGTAATTCTTAGTTGATTGATTGAAGAGTTAATTTATAGAAAATGATTTTATATATAAATGCTAAATTTTCGTTATTTATATATATATATATATATATATATATATATATATATATAATATATATATATATATATATATATATATATATATATATATATATATATATATATATATATTCGGAATAAATTTCGTGTTTTCTAAATTGAATTTCATTTTTGATAATTTTCATATGAAATCATGTTAATAATCATGTTAATGTTTCATATGAATTAATTAGAAATAGGTGTTTAGTTTTATAAATTACAATCTTACTATAAGAAATAAACTTCATACAGTAAGGGAAATGAAAATTTCATACAGTAAGGGAACGCTAAATGTTACAAAGTGTTTTTATTATTTATTAACTTAAAGCTATGAAACTTAGTCCTCATATAAATTGACTTATAATTAAATATATCACAATAAAAATTTTTACAGATCCAATTTCTATTTGAGAAAAATCACTCTTTTAAAATTTCTATTAATTTTTAGCATTTCTTTCTATTTTTGTCTACTTTTAGCTTATCATTAGTAAAAAATTATTTTAAATATACTTGTTATTGTTTAGTTGATTTTTTGAAGAGTTAATTTATAGGAAATGCTTTTATATATAAATGCTAAATTTTCGCAAAATAAATAAATATACATATATATTCGTGAAAAAGTTTGTGTCTTCTAAATTGAAATTCATTTTTGATAATCTTCATATAAAATCAAACATAAAATGGATACAAGTTTGTTTTATTGCATATTAGGAATTTTGGCTGAAATTTCTTATTATGAATCTACAAAAAATAAAACTGTTACAATCACTCTTATCAAAATTTATTGAAAAGTTGAATTTATTAAAAAATTTTCTGAATTTCAGGGAAAATTTTTATGGAATTAATTCGATTATACCTCAATGCTTATAAGTGCAAAATTACGTTAATCTAAGTTAATAATTTATAAAAGCACTTTCAACTGTCCCATTAAAGCACGCATGCTATATAAACCATGTTCCAAAGAATTCGAAAGCAACCATACATTACCACCCCACAAACCCTTTCGTTTCCATTTTCATATCAATTTCCCACGCATACTTTTCCCACCAAAAAGCTAGACATCATCAAACACACGCTTCATCAATTCGACATAACCTCTTTCCCTTCGAACACCCTACAAAGGAAGGGAGTGGACGAGGAAAGAAATCAATGTGCCGCACTTAAAATTCCACAGCCCTTTACATCTCTATATACTGCGACTACCGCTTAATGTCCATGGCACCCAGGGCTCAGTGAGCCCTAAAATTGCGGCACATTGGAATCACATTATTACTTCCTCTGAAGGTCCGCCGGAAGCAAAGACCCATTCTGCAGTGGTCAGTGGATCCTTGCTAAGATAATCGTACCGGCACCCTTTGACAGACCCGAGGGTCTTTGTGAGGAATAGAAGGGGTGGTCCGTGCTAAAGAGAACCGCATAGCGCAAGAAAGAAGAACACGTTCCAATTTGTCGCAGACTTTCTGGGAGGTGATAACCGTGGAGGTATTGTTGAAATCTTGTTGAAGGGAGTAATAGCAGGCGCCTACTTGACGTTATGTCCACTAATCCTTCAGCTTCAAAATGTTAGAGAAGGTGAGTTATTGAAGATTTACAATTTTCTTCAGATTCTAAGAAGAAAAGATTGTCTTTTTAGGATTTTCTGGGTATTATTGTATGTTAAAATCGTTAAGATGAAGCAAGAAAGAAGAAAAATATGTTCTAATTTATCGTAGTCTCTCTGAGAGGTGATGACCATCAAAGTATTGTTGAAATATCGTTGAAAGGAGGAATAGCAGGCCATAACTTAACGTTATGTCCACTAATACCTCCGTTTCCATATGTTAGAAAAGAGAGGAAAATACTTGAATATTTTCATTAAGATTGTAACAAAAAAATTAAATGTTTTTAATTGGTCTTCCTTGGTATTATTGTAGATTAAATCATAAAGACGATGTAGCAAGAAAGAATATCTTCTAATTTGTAGCAGACATTGCCTGTAGGTATTGTTGACATATTGTTGGAGTATGACTCAGTTGTAGCAGGCACATTCTTGACGTCATGTTTACTAATACTTCTGTCTCGATATGTTAGAGGAAATGAAAAAAATTGTTCAAGATTTTTAATAACCTTGACATTAAAAAAAAATGTCTTAACACTTTTTCTAACATTTTTCCTGCACATTATGTTGCAGATCTGCAAAATATCCAAAAATGATGTTATTTACTCAGTGAGCAATGAAAGATTTTTTATTGTCGTTATCCTGGAACACTCTAATAAACATAATTTACTTGTAGAATTCGCACCAAATGACGATACTGGGTTTAAATTTCTTTGGATTTGTTAATTTTTTTTCAAAATTAGAGACACGAGAGTTAGATGTCCTACGAAGATAGTTTCAAATTTTTTATGTTAAGATGAACTTTGGGTAAAATAATTTAGAACATTTACAAGAAATAGGCTTTTATGTTGGAATAAAATACACTTTTTAGGCAGTAAATTCACAATTCTATGCTATAAAATTCTTTAGTTACATTTTACAAGTGTGAAATAGTGTATTCTTACAGTCCTTTTTGGTTAATTCAGGGTTTATGAGATTCAAAGGGTTAATAAAAGTCTTTAAGGATAATTGTAGGATAAATTAACAAATGCGTAGAGAGATAGAAAAAGTAGTTCCAGTTTGTCGCAAACTTCCTGGGAGGTGATATCCATAGTGAAATATTGCTGAAGGGGGCAATAATAGACGTCTATTTGAAGTTATGTCCACTAATCCTTCAGCCTTAATGTTAGAAAGAGTGAAATTTCTTTTTGAAAATTCACAATTACTAATATAACAACTTAGACCGCCTGAACAGTAAAGACTCCTGGTGATCTCCCTTTTATAAATATATTAAATTAATAATATCTAATAATAAATCCAATAGTAAAAATTGGTTTCATATTTTAATTTACATGATTTTTAACAACTTGGTGAATAATTTAAAGTTTGAAAATTTCGTCTTTTGTTAATACTGGGAGTTTAACGGAGTTTAATCTGGGATGGTAATATATTGATAAATGCGAAATGTATTTCAAAATTTATCATTTGATCTAATAATAAAAACTGATTTTATGATACCTTACATTAAGCTGAGGTAAAATATCTTTATTATTCTACAAACCTAAATTTTAAAGGTATCTAAAATTATTTTTTTAAATTAACAATTAAAAAAAATTTAAATTATGAAATTATAAAAATTTTAAAATAAATCACTAACTAATTAATACCATGGCTTAATGCGTAATTTATTATGCCATAAAATAAAATATATTTCTTTCTAATATAAATGATGTTCACAAAACTAAAAAAATAATTAACCTCTATTAGGTTAAAAAATTAGTTTCTAATTTACCAATTTAAAAACACATTTTGCAAATAAATGGATTTTTAATTTTCACTTAGTGTACACATTTTATTCGTGAGAACTGTATTCTTTCATAATATAAAATTAAGTGTTTTTTATAAAATTAAATCTTTATTAGTTCTTATTAGAATCTTTAGTGGTTTAGAAAAATATTATAAACAAATGAAAACATTTTATTATATAACAAATAAAATGCAGGCCATTATAATGAAGACTTTCCATCTCTGTAATTATTGTATTTAAAAATTTATCACTTGATGCAATAATAAAAATTGATTTTATGTTATCTTACTTGAAACTGAATTAAAATATCTTTATTACTCTATAAACTAAAACTTTAAAGGTATCTCAAATTAATTTTTTTAAAAATTAACAACTGTTAAGAAACTGAAGTTTTAAAATAAATCAGCCTTTATTAAGTCATGAATTAAAATATATTTCTCGTATTAATATACCTGATGTTTACAGAATTAAAAATTAATTATCATCTATTAGATAAAAATATTAGTTTCTAATTTACCAATTTAAAAACACATTTTGCAGGCAAATGGATTATTAAATTTTACTTAATATGCACATTAAGTAAAAATTAATGAACTCTATTGTATGATATTCTTATTGTAAAATAAATAAACAAAAATTTTACTTAATTTTAACTTAATTCATTTGTGAGAATTTTACTGTTTTATAAAATAAAATTAAGTAATTTTATTAAAATTAAATCTTCATTAGTGGTTTAGAAAAAATATTATTGTACTCAAACCAAAACATTTTAGTTTATAACGAATGAAATGCAGGCTGTTATAATGAAGGCTTTCCAGCTCTATAATTATTGTATTTTAAAATTTATCACTTGATGCAATAATAAAAATTGATTTTATGTTATCTTACGTGAAATTAGGATAAAATATCTTTATTATTCTATAAATTTTAAAGGTATCAAAAATTAAGCTTTTTTTTTAAAAAATTAACAACTGTTAACAAATGGATTTCTTAAATCAGCCTTTATTATACCATGAAATAGAGTACATTTTTTGTACTAATATAACTGATATTCACAGAATTAAAAAAGTAATTATCATCTATTAGATAAAAATATTAGTTTCTAATTTACTAATTTAACAATACATTTTGCAGGCATATGGATTAGTAATTTTTTCTTAGTGTGCCCATTTAGTAAAAATTAATAATAATTATTGTATGATATTCTTATTGTAAAATAAACAAAATCACTTCATTTTTACTTAATTTATATGTAAGAATTGTATTCTTTCATACAATAAAATTATGTAATTTTGTTAAAATTAAATCTTTATTTGGGATTCAGGACAAATGTTATTGTATACAACCCAAAATATTTCAGTTTATAACGAATCAAATGCAAGCCTTTATTTAATGAAGACTTTCCAGCTCTAATGACACTCTGTCCCCTATGGCATGCCTAAAAATCCCCATAAAATTAAGTGAGTTCATTTACTAATGGACTTTAGGTAAAAGATACAGACGCTCTTTGACGCTGACCACCTGTTAAAAACGGGTTGATCCCATCGCCAGACATCTATGTCAGTGGTTGTCTGGTACTTTCCTAATCTTGGCGCCTGGTCATCTGGTCATCTTTCAGGAAATAATCCTGAACTTCTAAAGAATGAAGAAGAGGAGGACAGTACGTTGTAAACTTTCAAGCTGCCGAAAGCTAAGACCACCCGTAAAGATTTCGAAGAAGTGATGTCTTACTTAGTACGGAACTCTATAGTACGGAAGATATGGTAGCGTAAAGAATGTATGAAAACTGGAATTATTATAATTTGGTAGTATATTGGAAGTATTATAATTTACGAAATTATGTTTCTATTAGTTTAATTTTCAAATTAAATTTGAAAATTAATTCAATAAAATTAATGGGAGTACCTCATAAGATTTTTAGTTGGCTAAAAATTCTTTCAAGTTGCAATCTAAATTCAACGAGAAATAAATAGTTTCGAAAGCTAGAATTTAATTTTAAAGGACAAAATGAAGGGTTAGGTTTAATAACTGGACATTTTCAATCCTTTTTTAGATTTTCGTTTTTTTATTTTTTACTTATTTATTTTTTTATAAACTAACAATAAGTAAGTAGCGTGGATTTTTTTATTCGGAGCAGATGCTACATTTACCATTCTCCCTTAAAATATTTACAGTATATAACTTTCTAGAACAAAGAAAATAGTAAGCTTCTACAAATTTTGAAATTTTTACAAACTGAAAAGCAAATTTCAGTTGTCCATACATATAAAAGAATATTATTATGTATTTATCATTATGTTAATGTATAAGTGTAATAAATATTATT
>CM063500.1:83589756-83604756 GCA_032207245.1 Pardosa pseudoannulata | reverse complement strand
AAAATTTTGCAAACAACCCTCATCTTTCAAAACGATAATCATGGCCATTGTTCAAAACTATATGGAAAGAAAAAGATTCTTTTTTCTCTTGTGGAACAATAAAATCGAAACATGCCTATTGTAAAATGTTATTCACTCAAGAGCAACAAGAAAGTTTTTCTTCCTGGAGAAATATAAACTTCTCTAAACATAGTGCATTTATGCTTGAATTTAGATTGACATTTCCTAATTAGAAAATGTAAATCATCATCATGTTTGAAAAGAAGCATTGAAAGCTTCATACTTAGTTAAGCACGATAAATGTTATACATCATAATATGCTGGTTTAAATGAACTTGTGGATTATTACGTTTCACAACTGATCGATAGATGATATATTTGGAGACTATTGTTTGTGGGTGGGTGGGTCTAATGTCACTTGATCATACCAAGCACGAATGAGCGTTGTTCTTTCGAATTAAGGCAGAAGTGTGCCCCTTTCGTTGTTAACGAGCACCGTTAAGGTGGAAGTACGACTATGCTCGAAAACACATGACTCAACCTTTTTAGGGATCGGTCGAACTCATTCATGCACTCATGCATCCATCCGCAAGTCAGAATTTTAGATACAAACGAGAGATAGACTCATCCCTGATTCAGTACCCCCAGAGGTATAATTTGTTATGGGAACTTGGAAGACTTTGCTGTCACGACATATTTAACGTGCCCCAACTGCCATTAGCAACACGGCGGTCTTTGGTCGAGACGAGGACAGAACTCGCCACCTTTCGGTTACGAGACTGACTCTCTACCAACCACGCTACCGTGGTTCGGATACCACTGTAAAATGTCCTTTGCTCAAGAGAAACAAGAAAGTTTTTGAATGCGAATTACAAATGGGGAAAAATTACAAATTCCACTTTCTAAAATGATAAACATGGTCATTGTTCAAAATTATATGGAAAGACACCAAATTCTGCCGACTTCACGCGAAATCGACAAAAGTGGATCGGACTTCTTTCCTGAAACAGTAAGTCGAAAAACGATATGTATGCCTACTGTAAATGTTTGCATATTAAATAGAATTTGTAAAATTTAAATTTTAAATAGTAGATCGATAGAGGTCTTACATAGAGCATCTTATAAAATGTCCCTTGCACAACAATACCTAGAAAGTTTTCTGCGTGAACAAAGAGATTGTTAGTGTCCCATATAATACCATAGTAAAGTTTGAATTTTTCGTTTATATTCCGCCTCATTATACATTAAACTTGTATACCATTATATACATGCATTAATTTATTTATGTTCATGCATACTTATTACATGGCCGGTTCTGGCCATGTATTAAGTATTCATCCACCTGCATGTAATGTAACATTTAGCTGTCCCCTAGTCTTACACACAAGATAGTATTTGGTTGCCTGTATCAAAGCGTATACTTAGTAGATACTCTAAAGGCAGTATTAACATTCGTATGTGTATCTTTAGTATGCACATCCATACAAACCTACATTTCTGTGTATTTATGGGGGTATTAACTTTAACTAACTTTTATTTTATGCATTATAATGTTAATTATCGATAAATTTGAAAGAGATACGACAATTAGATTGGTTTGGTTTGGAGCGCTACGGTCTACTGTTTTGCACACGAGGGCTAATGAGACCGGGACCTACTGCTTAAAGCCGATTCCGAACGGCTACGAACACCCATGCCAAAGTGGGATTCGAACCATGAACTCTGGTACCGAC
Organism: Pardosa pseudoannulata; assembly: GCA_032207245.1. Taxonomy (NCBI): domain Eukaryota; kingdom Metazoa; phylum Arthropoda; class Arachnida; order Araneae; family Lycosidae; genus Pardosa; species Pardosa pseudoannulata. The sequence goes on along the minus strand of CM063500.1, from coordinate 83,603,023 downwards.
GATCAGCGTCCTAACCAATCGGCCAGCGTTCGGCACGACAATTAGAAATGCACATAAAATGTTAAAAATATTCATAAACTAGAAATTTGAATATTTATATACATAAAATTCGTATGTGTATCTATAGTATGCATAGACAGACAAATCTATTTTTATGTGTATTTACGTGAGTATTAACTTAAACTTTTATTTTATGCATTATAATGCTAATGATCGATAAATTTGAAAGAGATACAATTAGAAATATACATAAAGTGTTGAAAATATTCATAAACTTCAAATATATTTGTTTTTAAAAATAATCAAAGTTATTAGTGCCAATTCTATTGTATATAATGAATTATTAAATTATTATACTCCTTGTAAGATGAATAATTTCATAAAACCCATTTTGATTATGTTTCTTTAAAACATCTAATAGTCCAAAAAAATAGAACTATCGAATTTTCAGTCAAATTTATCCAGTTGAAAGTCCATTGCCTCCTTGACAGTTATGTTTAAGGATAGCCGGACTCGGGTCCCCTATTACTTACAGCACTCTTCAAGTACGGTATGGAAACAACACTTGATCGTCCACACATTCGTAGAATCCTTATGAACTCGCCGAAAGGCAGGGGGTGGATCTCCTCGAATAAAGCCTTCAGCCATCCCCTCTCCAGCACCCCCTTTAATCCGTATATTCATGGCGGGGAGATAATCCTTCCCAGAGTGTGTGTTGAAGAGTCCCTTTTGCACCATGATAGTCGATCGGTATGCAGGGCGGCATGTACCAAGGGATGGACAGAAGGCTTTTGGGGTGGTGTGTATGTATGTATGTATGTGTGCGAGTGTGTTTTAGAGTGGGAAAGCTCCGGCGACGGATTCTTCTGTAGTAACGTGTGTTTGTTGTTGATACGGAGTGAGTAAAGCTTTGTCACAAAGTCGTCTTTTTTTTCGGATGGAAATGAATGGAAAATATTTTATATAACGATTGATTTCTATTTCTCTCCTTTTTTTCTGAAAGGCACTGAGGATTCCGACGCATTTTTAAGGAGAGCTTAATCCGATGTTAGGTCAGTGTGGATGTACTTCATGATCTCCCCTATGTATTGTAAGGAGATTTAGAGTTGCAAACATTTTTCGTTCTAAGTGAAGTCTGTTTACTGTATAATGATATATATACCCTTACTTAAAACATTTTTGTGAATTTATAGGAGTTGCATTAATGGGAAGGTTTGGTTTGGGTTTTTCTTAGAAAGTTATGGTCTGCTCTTTTGCTGCATGAAGAAAATGAGACTTTAATTCCAGTGAAGTTAAAAGGATTTTAAACATAGTGTTTCAACAATTCATATATGGGAAGGTTTTGGTTTTTGTTCTTGGTATGGTCTGCTCTTTTGACTGCATGAAGAATGAGACTTTAAATCCAGATTTAAAAATTTGTTTTTCAAAATTATCTTAAATAAATTTGTATCTCAAATTTTTATTACTAATGTTCTTTCTAAATGCGAAAGTTAAATGGAATTCATTTCTAATTAAATTTTCTTAGTATGAAACAAAATTCTTCATGTTTGTTTTTTTTCGTTTGGTAGGTTTTTTCTACGATATTGGTAGTGTATTTGTTATTATGGGTAGTTTTCATTCCTAGTGAATATTTTAACACACGTACCAAAAATTTAACATAAAATTTTAGTAAATTAATTTATAAGAAGTAAGTGATATCTAAAAAAGTTTTTAAAATCCAAAAGTTGTGTTAGGAGTATAAGCATTTCATGTTTTATGTTTTCTCAGGTAGTTTAGCACTTCTCTTGCGATAGTTGATAGATTAGTAGAAAAAAGTTTTATAAGAGATAAAAGCAAGAAAAATGACTTGTATAAAAGTAAGTTTTAATAAGAAAGGAATATAACTTACGTAATTATTCTAAATAGTATCTTTTTAAGGGGTCCAAAAGTTTTTGTCTAAACTCAGAATAAGGCAAATGAGTATAAACAAAATTCTTCACGGTATATTTTTCCTCGAGGTCGCAGGAAGTGTTTAACACTTCTGGTTTAGCGATTTTGATAGCGTATTCAGTATGGGTAGTTTTATTCTACCCAGAGATTCTAACAACGTACGCTAAAAATGTTGACATTGAAAAAGTATCATAATTTATCTTAGAAGGGCAAAATGAATCTACTACCAGATGTTTAGATGTTTCGTAATTATTTCTAAATAGTATCTTTTCTAAGGAATCCAAAAGTTTTCTAAACCCAGAATAAGACAAATGAGTATTAACAAAATTCTTCCTGTTATGTATTTTCTAGGCGTCGCAGGAAGTGTTTAGCAGCTCTGGTCTTGCGATGTTGATAGTGTATTCAGTATGGGTAGTTTTATTCTAGGCAGAGATTCTAACAACATGAGCCAAAAATTTTGACATTGAAAAAGTAGCATAATTTATCTAAGAAAGGCAAAGTGATTCTGCTACCAGATGTTTAGAAATTTTCAGTAATTATTCTAAATAGTATCTTTTTAATTGAAAATTTTTTACCCAGTACAAAGGGATAACAAAAAACTCTGCGTGAGTGTTTGCACCTGGTAGCGATGACGATAGGTATGAGGTAGATTCTACATTCCAAACTGGAAGAGAATTTTGGGGCAGAGGGAATTAGGTACCAGATGTTAGAAATCTTGTATGTATGTATGTTTTTGATAGAAATATATTTCCAAATTCTTCTGTGATAACTGTTCAAGACTGCTCGTAAGTTACTTTTGCACAATGATAGACAGTAGGTATACAGGGAGGCATATTCCAAGGGTTGAAGAAAACTTTTGGGGTGATGTGCAGGAATGTATGTGTATCTGTATAAGTGTGTTTTAGAGTGGAAAAAGTTCATACACAAATTCTTCTGTATTAACGTAACTTTTTATGACTGCTTGCGAGTTACTTTTGCACCATGATAGATGATAGGTATGCAGGGAGGCATGTACCAAGGACTGGAAGAAGACTTTTGGGGTGATGTGCAGGAATGTATGTGTATATCTGTATGGTGTGTTTTAAGTGGGAAAACTTCGTCGACAATCTCTAATTAAAACGCATTTTTTTTATACGAAGTGAGTAATTTTATAAGGATTGATTCCTATTTATATTCTTTTTCTGAAAGATACTACTGGGGACTCCACCAGATTTAATAAGCACTTAATACAATGTTAGGTCAGTTAAGGAACATATTTATCTCCTCTATTTATCTCTACAAAGAAAAATATATTCAACCAGTAAAAACATTTATTTATTTATTTTTTACACTACACTTAAATTATAATGAGTTTTCTTTAATTTGTCACACTGATTTACTAATATAATATAATACATATAAACTAATATGTATTCATTTTTTTCATATTTTGGATTTTTTTAAAATCGAAGTATCATGCCATATGCAAATTAATAGTTAGATTTAAATAAAAGAACCAAATTTATAACTTATAGATAATATCCCAATAATAGAAAACCATTATGGCTAAGATCAGCATTTTTGTAGCACGATGGCTAATTAAGTTACTTTCTAAGTTCAAAATATTACAAAAGTCAACAATATCCTTAACACAACAAAACTGAAGCCCACAGAAAAATTACTAACAGTCAATTTTGGAATGTTTTAAGAGAAAATGCTTTCAGAATTTTATATTATAAAATACAATGTTTTTAAACTCGAAAAAAGATATCAACATGGAAGTATTATTCATTTCTACCTCAAACTTTCATAACATTCTTTTAAATAAAAAATAAATGGCATATAGAGATTCTCATTATATACTTTTAGTCTGTACTCAATCAAAAACGAATAAAATTCTGTTAAAATAAATTATACTTATTCAAGACTTTAACAAATTTAATTTTGGGTCCCTATTTTAATGTTCTTTATTCTATAAAGTAAAATGTATATATATACATTTAATTAAATGAATAAACTCAAATACAACATTAAGGCTAAAATAAATTTGAAACAAATCTTCGTTACAAGAGTCAATCAGTGAAAACATTCTGGCTAATTAAGGAATATTATTTTTACAGCCCCGAAAAAAATTTCCACGTGGAAGTATTTATTCATTGCAAATAGTCATATAACATTTATTTTATTTTAAATAATACAAATAAATTCTCTAAATTAGAAATTATATACTTTTAGTCTGTACTCAATCAAAAACGAATAAAATTATGTTAAAAGTAATTGGTATACGTTTATTTCAAGACTTGTCAAATAAATTTAATCACTTTAGACTCCCATTTTAATGTTTCTTGATTCTAAAGAAGTAAAATGCATTGATAAACATTTAATAATGAATAGTGTATAAACTCTAAATAGAAGCATTAAAGGACTAAAATAAATTTGAAACAAATCTTCGTTACAAGAGTCAATCAGTGAAAACATTCTGGCTAATTAAGGAATATTACTTCAGTCTACAGCCTTGAGAAAATGAACGGAATGGAGAAATTTTAAAGGAGTAATCATACAAAATTTGTAATTAAAACTAATACAAATAACTCTTTAAATTACAAAATTAGTACAATTTGTAATTTAAAGAACTGATACATTGTTCATGTTTATTTAAAGATATAAAGCTTTCATTTTCTCAAATTTTAATATTAACGTTAATATCTAGAGACACATTTTGTACTTCATACTGGTGCTACCATGCTTTAACTGATATCTGCTGAAATGTTTTTGGAAGAATCATGATTTATTTATAGTGTATAATTGTTTGGATTGGAATGCTACGGTCTATTTTTTGCAACACAGGGCTAATGAGACCGGAACCTACGGCTTAAATCCGATTCCGAATCGAACATCCCCCATACCACAGTGGAGATTCGAACCCACGAACTCCGGTATTAAAGTGCCAGCACCCTAAACCGATCGGCGACGGTTCGGCTTATAGCATGTGATGGAATAATTACAGAGATTTTTTAACACTTGAACTTCCAGACGCATTTACGATGGTTTGTTCAAGACGCCAACGTGAATTTTTCTTTATGGCAACGCATATGAAATATTTGCATCCCATAAAATGAATTAAAAAAATCATTCTTGAAGCAGCTTTCGTGGCAATGGTCACCTGTGACCTCCCACGGCGCGTTAAGCAAATTTGTTATGATTGTCCTTTTTTTTTTTCAAACAATTGTGCTTCGATTTTTTTAAGGGAATATTACTCTTATTTTTTTAGCATTCAAAGCAGCCAGGAAGAAGTAGAGCAAAGAATTTGACTTAAAAAAGTGGTGACATACTGTTCCGACTTGCGTTGATTCACCTTTTCTTTGCCTTGAATGTTTCAATCCGAGTCATTACAACAGGCACTAATAAAATCTATATTTTTCATGTAGTAATAAAATTATTTTTGTATGTTCTATATTGCATTAAATTTCTTCAAAACTATTAGTGTAACAATGGTTTGGTTTGTAGCTCTACGGTCTACTGTTCTGCACACAAGGGCTAATGATACCGGCACCACAGTTTAAAGCCGATTCTGAACGGCTACAAACATCTGTGTCAGCATCGGGGGAATTCGAACAGCAGCGCTCTACCATTCGGCCATCGTTCGGCTGCACAACAATGGTATTAGACCAATTGTTACCATTGTCCCCCCTAATCAATCGTACGATTGTCCTTAACAATCTTTCTTCTATCCATAAGTGATTACTCTCATCGTTTAGCATTCAAAGCAGCTAGGAAGAAATTAGAGCAAGGAAATTGACTGAAAAGTGGTGACATACTGTTCCGATTGCGTTGATTCACCTTTTCTTTGCCTTGAATGTTTCAATCTCACACATCACAATATGCACTGATAAAATGTATGTTTTTCATGTACTAATACAATTATTTTTTGTATGTTTTATATTGCATTAATTTCTTCAAACTATTAGTATAACAATGGTATTAGAAAATTGTTACGATTGTCCTTAACAATTCGTACATCAATACCTAAGTGATTACTCTCATTATTTAGCATTCAAAGCAGCTAGGAAGTACTAGAGCAAAGAATTTGACTAAAAAATGGTTACATATTGTTCCGATTGAGTTGACTCACCTTTTCTTTGCCTTGAATGTTTTCAATCTGACTCATCACAATATACACTGATAAAATCTATATTTTTCATGTAGCAATAAAAATTATTTTTGTATGTTTTATATTGCATTAATTTCTTCAAACTATTAGTATAACAATGGTTTGGTTTGGAGCTTTACGGTCTACAGTTCTGCACACGAGGGCTAATGATACCGGGACCTACAGTTTAAAGCCGATTCTGAACTGCTACAAGTACATCTGTGCCAGCAGCGGGATTCGAACTCGAGAACTCCGATTCCGAACAGCAGCGCTTTACCATTCGGCCATCGTTCGGCTGCATAATATATGGTATTATACAATTGTTACCATTGTCCTTAATCATATTACGATTGTCCTTAACAACCTTTCTTTCTATCCATAAGTGATTACTCTCATTCTTAAGCATTTCAAAGCAGCTAGGAAGAAATAGAGCAAGGAAATTTGACTGAAAAAGTTGTGACATATTGTTCCGATTTGCGTTAATTCACCTTTTCTTTCCCTTGAATATTTCAACCTGACTCCTCGCAATATGCACTAATAAAATGTATATTTTTCATGTACTAATAAAATTATTTTTGTTGTTCTAATTTGCATCAATTTCTTCAAACCATTAGTATAACAATGGTATTATTGAAAAATTTATCAGTATCCATATTTACTATAATTTTGATACAAAAGATGTTAAATTAGTGCAACAACAAGATAAAAAATTTATGCAAATGCTATGAAGTGATTGGATATTATACACGAATATACAACTTATTATAAGTGTTGTTAAAGAATAATTACACCGCGTTATGAAAGACTTAAGCATTTCATGCTTCTGATTGCTTTCTACTTTCAGTTATTTTATTGGACATTATTACAAACTATTCTAGCTTTAAAAACTAAAATATTTTTACCACAATTCATACAAATACTATGAAGTGATTGGATATTATACACGAATATACAACTTATTATAAGTATTCTTAAAGAATAATTACACCAGGTTATGAAAGACTAAAGCATTTCATGCTTCTGATTACTTTCTATTTTCAGTTATTTTATTGGACATTTTTACAAACTATTGTGTAGCTTCAAAATTAAAATATTTTTACCAGAAATCATAAAAATACTATGAAGTTATTGGATAATATATATGAATATAAGTGTTGATAAAGAATAATTACAATGTGTTATGAAAGACTAAAGCATTTCAAGTTTCTTGTTGCTTTTTACTTTGTTATTTTATTTTACACTTTTAAAAACTATTGTAGCTTTCAAAATTAAAATATTTTTACCACAAATTATACAAAAACTATGAAGTGATTGGATAATATATATGAATATAAGTGTTGTTAAAGGATAATTACACCGGGTTATAAAAGACTAAATAATTTCATGCTCCTGATTGCTTTACACTTTCAGTTATTTTATTGGACAGTTATACAAACAATTGTAGCTTTCGAAACTAAAATAAATTTATCACAATTCATACAAATTCTATGAAGTAACTGGATAATATACACGAATATACAACTGAATATAAGTGTAATTGTATTTGTAATTTTGCTTCTTCGAGAAATCTACAAATTGCTTTTCAATTGGAAAACGTTTTATTTTCGTCTAGAGTTCTGCATTTATTTTATCTTACAAAATCAAGCATTGAAGTACTATTCACTGTTATAAAGCAATGCGAACATTTAAATTTAATTCCCACTGCATTATATTTGTTAAATATAATGTTATATATATACACAAACACAAATTTTATTTTTACGTCTCATTTCTTTAATTTATGAAGTGCTGAATAAAATAAATAATTTATTTTAGACTTTTCTCACCACCAACGTATATTTGGTTAAAAACAAAGGTCTGTATAATTTTACACCCACATAAGACACGTTCCGATAGATTAAGACATATATTACTTAGTGTATAAAAACTTCTTTATTATAATCCTTTTGTCTATGGGTATATATAATATTATAACTGACAAACAAAATGTTGTGAGAATTAAATATAAAAATTCGTATTACTTTATAGCAATGAATAGTACTTCAATGCTTAATTTTGAAAGATAAAATAAATGCAGAAATTTAGAAGAAAATAAATCATTCTCTGATTGAAAAGCAATTTGTAGATTTCTCAAAAAAAACAAAATTACAAACTCCTTAAGTCCTTACTATAAACAAATGAGACGTAAAAATAAAATTTGTATATATATATATATATATATATATATATATATATATATATATATATATATATATATATATATATATATATATATATACATATATATACATATATATATACACACATACATATATATATACATATATATACACACACACACACACATATATATATATATATATATAACATAATAGGTAACAAATATAATGCAGGAGGAATTAAATTTAAATATTCGTATTACTTTACGGCAATAAACAGTACCTCTGTACTTAATTTTGAAATATAAAATAAATGCAGAATTTTAGGCGAAAATAAAAATATTCTCATATTGAAAAGCAATTGTGTTGATTTCTCAAAGAAATAAAGTTACAAACTCCATAAGACCTTACTATCAGCAAATGAGACATAAAAATAATATTTGTGTGTATATATAATATTATAGCTAACAAACAAAATGCTGTGGAAATTAAATCTAGACATTAACATTACTTTATAGCAATGAATCGTACTTAAATGCTTAATTTTGAAAGATAAATGCAGAATTTTAGATGAAAATAAAATATTCTCCAGTTGAAAATCAATTTGTAGGTTTATAAAGGAAACCATATTACAAACTTTTTAAGCCCGTACTAGAAACAAATGAGACAAAAATAAAATTTGTGTGATATATATATATATATATATATATATATATATATAATATTATAGCTAACAAATATAATGCAGGTGGTATTAAATTAAATATTTGCATTATTTTATGGCAATAAACAGTATCTCCGTACTTAATTTTGAAAGATAAAATAAATGTAGAATTTTAGAAGAAAAGTAAACATTCTCGAATTGAAAAGCAATTTTGTAGATTTCTCAAAGAAACAAAGTTACAAACTCCTTAAGCCCTTACTATAAGGGAATGTGAAGTAAAAATTATATTTGTGTCTATATATATATATATATTTATATATATATATATACATATATATATATATATATATTTATATATATATATATATATATATATATATATATTTATATATATCTACATATATATATATACATATATATATATATATACATATATATATACATATATATATATATATACATATATATATAAAGATACATATATACATATATATACACATATATACACACACATATATATATATATATATATAACGTTATAGCTAGCAAAGTAAAGAGGGAATTAGATCTAAATATTCACTTTATTTTATGACAATGAATAGTACGTCAATGCTTAATTTTGTTGAGTAAAATAAATGCAGAACTTTAGACAAAAATTAAACATTCTCCATTTGAAAAGCCATTTTGTAGGTTTTCAAAAAAGACCAAATTTCAAACATCAGTTGCTTTTTTGAACTAGTAGTAAATTGTATAGAGTGAAAAATGAAAGATTTCACAAGAATTCAAGTCTTCATTTATTTTAATAACAGAAAAAAAAAAATTCTGTAAGCATTCAAATAATTTAACAAACGATTTTCTTATCTGCTAGGCGTGTCGTTTCTCGGAAGAGAAAAAAAATCTATTCTAGAATGAATTAGTAGTAGCAGTAAAAAAAAAATTTGTACAAAAAAAAGTAGGAAATAAATAAAAATAAACAGCCGTTCTCCGAAGGATAATATCAGCAAATTTAAAGCAGAATACAATATCACTTTGTCGAATCGGGATCTATTCAAAAAAATAAGCTGCCTTTTCTCGTAACTGATCTTTTTCGTATAAAAGCACGAAGAACATGATGGATTGTTCGCCTCCGACGCTGTGACAGCGAGCGGCTGCGAAAGCAAGCAGAGAGAGAGAAAAAGAATAAAAAAACTTCCACTTCTTACTTAACTTCGATCAAGCAGCGCCATCTGTAGGTCTTTTTTGAAACTCCGGTAATGGAAAGACTATAAACATTTTTCTTTAAGAGTAAGTAAAAAAAAAGCGTGATTTATCCTTTTTTTTTCCGAAAAACGATTTTTTTTTCATATATATGTATTCGTAATTTCAAAAGCAGATCTCCTTTTTGATAAATTGTCATCCATTTGACATAAATTTTATTTTAATAGACGATTTATGGTTTGAGACGGATAAAAAAAATAATTTTTAGAATATTTTATAAAAAAAAAAATTCCGGGTATCAGAAGCAAAGGGTATTATGGGTAAGATTGATGTAACGCCCTCGAAAAAGAGTTTTGTGGAGAGAACGTAAAATATGCTGTGGTTTTATGCAATCACTCAAGAATTCTAGTAAACCATATTACAACTTTCACTTTTATGATGTTTCTTTGGATTTTCTTTTCCGTTATCCATGACATTCGGGAAAAAATAATAAATGTTTAATAAACGAAATATGATAAATATTTTTATCAATGTTTGAAGTATAAAAAATACATTATAAACAGCCCACCAATAAAAAAGTCTTAAATAACGTTTTTCCACGTGCTATAAAGATAGTTTAGCCTTTTAACAGTTTATTATTTTAACTACTAAAGTCTTTGAGACATAAAGACAGCGTTCTAGGATTAAATAAAGTAGGTTAAAAGTTTATAAATATATACAAATAAGTAGGTAACCAATTTGAGTAATCTGTCCTAAGATTATCACGCTCTTGCAAAATTTTTGTATTTCTGTCATAAGCAATCCACCTTCCGGATTCTTTTAACTATGATTACTATAGTTACTAGAGTTACTACGGTTAAATAAAATAGAAAATAGGTTAAAAGTTTATAAACATATTTCATTAAGCAGGTAAACAATTTGAATAATCTGTTCCAAGATTATCACATTCTTGCAAAGATTTTGTATTAGCAATTCGCATTCCAGATTCTTTTAACTAGAATTACTATAGTTACTAGGGCTACTAATATTAAACAAAATAGGATACTAGGGTTACTAGAGTTACTAGGATTAAATAAAGTAGGTTAAAAGTTTATAAATATATACAAATAAGTAGGTAACCAATTTGAGTAATCTGTTTCCAAGGTTATCACACTCTTACAAAGTTTTTGTATTTCTGTCATAAGCAATCCACCTTCCGGATTCTTTTAACTATGATTACTATAGTTACTAGAGTTACTACGGTTAAATAAAATAGGTTAAAAGTTTATAAACATATTTCATTAAGCAGGTAACCAATTTGAATAATCTGTTCCAAGATTATCACACTTTTGTAAAGTTTTTTGTATTTGTGTCGTAAGCAATCCAGATTATTTTAATTCAGTGTCCAGATTCTTTTAACTACGATTTACTACAGTTACTAGGATTAAATAAAATAGGATACTAAGGATACTAAGATAATAGGGTTAAATAAAATAGGTTTAAAGTTTATAAATATATACCAATAAATAGATAACCAATTTGAGTAATCTGTTTCCAAGGTTATCACACTCTTACAAAGTTTTTGTATTTCTGTCATAAGCAATCCACCTTCCGGATTCTTTTAACTATGATTACTATAGTTACTAGAGTTACTACGGTTAAATAAAATAGGTTAAAAGTTTATAAACATATTTCATTAAGCAGGTAAACAATTTGAATAATCTGTTCCAAGATTATCACATTCTTGCAAAGATTTTGTATTATAAGCAATCCGCATTCCAGATTCTTTTAACTACGACTTCCGAAATCCATATTAAAGATCCAACTAACAGTGAAGAATTATAGAAGCAGTGAGATTATTTAGTGGAACTTCTGTATTTGAGCAAAGTTACTACTCTAAATACTAATCTAATCTGAATCCCATCGAATTTTTTTAACATTAAAATCTTCAAATGTAATTTTTAGGCTATAGTACAATACTTTGCCTTTGTATGCTTCATATAAAAATATACCGGCCATTTGAGAGTCTATAACAAAACAGTGTACCAATAACATGTTTTACACTTTGAAAAATTCTCTCTATTGGTGATTTTTTAAAGGTTTTATGATATTAAATCAGCCTGTATAACTCAGTTCGTGAGCAAACATTATCCAATTCCTGCATGCATCTATTTTTTTCTGGAACGGATGATGAAACTTTCTTGCTAAGGACTTTAACACATTGTATACAGGAAACGTACTAGTACGTTTTCTGAGTTTATATATTTCGGATTGTTTATAAAATACGAAAAGTTGGTTAAAAATTTAAATAATTTTCGACCTATTAAGATTTAACTGAATAACTAAATTTACGCTCAAAACGCCCGCTTCCGGTACAATGTCGCTGCGAAACGTACCCGTACAGTGCGTTAATTTGGCTCCACTTTTCACTAGTCCCGGAGTATTTTTCTTAATGTTTAAAATTTTTTTTATTCGGGGTAAGCATTCTTTCAACCATGAAAGGCAACCTTGTGTGGTGACATACACACTGGTATCCAAAATGAAAGATATTTTCATATTTGGTCTATCATAGAAAAACTGGATTATAATGAAATTTGGTTAGACCTTTTACTGACATTATGAAAAAGAAAACATCAACGTTTGTAATAAACATGCATGTTTGTTTACAACATTAACTGGTGTTGGGAGGTAAGAAACAGTGGATACAAAATCGAACCAAAATAACTGGGTTAACAGAAGTTACGGCTTTCTTTTATAAATATACATACGTCACATCAGGATTTCAAATTAGAAATACGACAGTCTATTAGTTCCTGGAACAATTGATCCCAAAGCTGTTTTGAGGTTCTGGATATTTCTTGGAGAAGTATTACTATGTGCAACTACCTTCCACAAAACGCTCGAAACTTCAAGACTGGAAAGACAAACTGTCCAATCCATCCGGAAAATATCATCAGTTTTCAAAAAAGCATCAACCATGTGGCAGTGATTCGTTGTCTATTAAACTGAACTAGGACCAATTGAAAACATTGAAAAGGCCAACATAGGGCTTTCTAAAGATGACTATGGTAATTTCATAAGATGAACATGGATAGTAAAAATACAAAACATTCACATTTTCTCAAGAGGTGGCTAGCCTTACAGAATTCCATCGTGGGACGTGGATTACAACTTTGATCTTACTGAAAAGAAACGAGCTTTTTCGAGATT
>CM063500.1:83562256-83582256 GCA_032207245.1 Pardosa pseudoannulata | reverse complement strand
TTTTAGATACCGTCAAAATTTTATTTACAAAATGAAGCAGATGTTTTACATAAATACGAAACATAAATTTAGTTTCTACTATACATATTTCAAACATTATCACGTGACTGAGGGAATGCCATTCTTTTCATTTCGTGTAATATTTTATGCTATTTAACACTTCGCGTGAGGGGAAAGCATTTTTACGTCTTTTGCAGTCTATCACTAGAGCGCGGGTCACGTAAAAATACGAATTTAATAGATTTGTGGTGGATACCCTCTAACTACCATAAATCTACTAAGTACGTATAATTATATGTATATGTGACATTATATGAGCGTTTTTTACGTTGCTTTACAACACTTTGCATTTTTTCTTTCCACAAGTTATGATTGTCGAGTGACTCGGTCTTTTGTTGCGTTATTTCGTCTTCAATGGAATTTCTAGCTTTAGAACGTACTAGTCGTGTTTTGTCAATTTAAAGCTTGGTTTTTTATTGTTGAATACAAAATTGATAATAAATAGTTCTATTTGTACTTGTCACGAAAAAATATTTTTAAATACATTGTAAAATTTTAAAAATTTTTCATTTTTGTGATTTTGTAAAAATACTGTTTTTTTTTGTTAAATAATCATACAGTATATATTAAAGTGTAAAATAATAAAAAGTTTCATTCATAAAAACAAAGTAGTTTTCGATTTACTGCTATTTTTCTGAATAACTAAACTTTCGCTCGATTCACGAAAAAATGCCTGCTGCTCGCGTAAGTTGGCGGTGAAGTATACCCGCATGCCAAGTTGTAAAAAGTATACTATTTGAAATTTAAAAGCAAAATAATTTTTTAATTTATACCTTCCTTATTGAACTTCTAGAAACTTCCTTTTAAAACGAACAGAACTTTCTATTTTAGAAAAAGCTTTTATAATAAATATGATATGGGAAAATATAAATAATGGGAAAATATGCAGTTAAAATATTATATGGAAAAGAAAAATTTTCCCGTTTTAATCCAATGCACTATTTAGTAAACGGATTAAATTTCCTTTCTTAAAAAATAAATTTATTTTAGTTAGAATATTTAGATTTTATAAACTTAAAAAAATATAGTTATTCTCAAATATGAGCAAAATAAGTTGGTATAAAACACGTTAAATATTATATAAATAAAATTAGAGTTTATACACAATTTTTATTTAGATATCAGACACCGTTACTATATTTACAGCATATATCTATTAATTTGCTCTGTTTTCAACATTTACTAAATATAAATTCCCTCATAGAATAATGTTTCTAAGATTCAAATCGCATCTGCCTATCGAAAAGAATTTAGATGATTTTAAGAACTGGGGGCAACGCTGATAAGAGAAAACCTTAGATAGCAAGCGTATTATCCTTATCAACGGAAATTTCATAAACCATTGCCTTTACTCGAATATACGAGGAAAATCCGATAAAAAAATTTCTGCTGAAAATCAAAACTGCACGCTAAACTGATTTTTCCTATCGCTCTGCATACAGCTTTTTTTAGAAGACACGCGCTTGAAGTCCATCTTAGAAACCTAAGAAAGATACGTCGACGGTATAAAAAAAAATATTTTTAAAAAAAGAAGATTAAAATACAAAGAAAAAGGACTGTGAACTAACACCTGAAATTTGTAATCCTATCAGCATGGTGTTGTGAACTCACATTTTTTAGACAGAGGCAGAGAAAAAAAATTGTCGGCTTAAAAACAGCTCACCCCCTTCTACACACGAAAAAAGCGCACCTGAAGACTCAATGGTAATAACAGAGAGGGGGGGGTAAAAAAGAACAAAAAAGCAAATTAACGAACAGCAGAAAGGAAAGGCTTTTTCAGGTTTTATTTTAAAAGCAGAAGGAAAAAAAAAAAAGAACTGAAAACCGGGACGGAAAGGGTAGTCCAGCATCCGGTGTCATGTAACCGCGGCCATCCTTTCATCCCTAGGGTCGCTTGCCGAACCCTATCGCGCGGGGGTCGACGGGATAGGGTGACGAACGCTTGCGGGTCTTCTCGAAGGCACACGGCTCATTGGGCCCGGAAGAGATAAAGTGCGGGGGCAGAAAAATCACGGCAACGTAGAAATGCCTCGGAAAGTTTGATTTCGGAACCCCCCCCCCCCGGGTAAATGAAATGCATTCTCACACGTGGTTGGGTAAGGCCTTTTAGTCTGCGGATAACGTTCGATATTCTTAGAAAAGCCAGTTTTCTCCTTCATTACGACACTAACCTGCAATCCAAATGTATGCTATTGGATGCTTCTAGATTCTTTGACAGAAACTACTGGAAAAGTGTTTGGTATATCGTTAAGAGCGTGGCACTATCTGTTCACATGAGTCGAAACAGATTAACTCAAAAAAGTAGAAATTTTGATTTAACATATTGTGGGAGGGTACATTTCGCGTACATTTATGAGTTAATTTTATTTTATTTTCATTTATGAGCTTTCAGTGGCGCTCCTGGTATTTAAAATGTAGTCTCACACTTCGTTGGAGAATGTCCTTTTATGATCAATAATCTTAAGCTACAGTACTCACTAACATTTAAGATACTAGAAGACTCTTTGACACAAACTTCTGACAAAATTTTAATTTGCTTATAGTAAAAGATATGGTACTCTCAATTTACATGCCTGTCAGCAGGATAAATAGCAAAACCTGTAAAATCGACTTTATAGATGAAATGTTTCGTAAATATATCACATATTTAGGTTTAAAAAGATTTAAGATTCAACATTTACTTATTTTTCCTTATTGTTTGGTTAATTACAGCGAATCGCTGATGAATGCCTCATCATGAGATTTCAGAGCCCCTTCCCTTAATCTAATAAAATGTAGTCTAACACTTTGTTGGATAAGGCACCGTTTAGTTGGTGCATGAAGCTCAATGTTCTTAGAACCTTTTTCTCTTTTACAACAGAACATACTTGTAGTCATTTAAGATAGAAAAGCCCCTGATGGTTATTTCTGACAAAGAGTCTTGTTTTTCGTAAAGGATGGCACACTATCTGTTCGCATATATGTAAATAGGATGACTCCATAAAAGCAGAAAAAGAATTGGTTTCATAGATAATGCTGTTTATAAGCTGTTTGATTTTCTTAGACTACGGTTGATTACAGCTAATCACTGATTAAGTATTTTACCGTCGTATTTCTGAAGTCTCCAAGTAATTTAAACTTACTCTTATGCGTGATTGTGTAAATATATTATAGTGCGTAGAATGCGATGAAAATTCTAAAAAATGTTAATGTTCTCTCCACGAAACATTCCTGCAGTACTTTATTACACTATAGAGTCTTACTCTGGACATTGCGAGTTGGTTCGAATGTTTGTTGTCACGTCACTTTGACACCAGCTTGCGGACATTATGCGAGCAAACGATAAAACTGACATCAAAGTGATGTCACAACGAACGTTCAAACCGACTCGTAACGTTCAGAGTAAGCACCTATAGACCCCTCGGCAGCAATTTCGAAAAAAAAAATTAATTGGGCTATAAGGATGAGATACTATCTGTTCTAAGGTATATAAACAGGATTTCAAAAGAGCAGCAAGTTGTAATTTGATAAATAACATTCTTTTTTAAATAAGAGAGAAAATATGTTACGGCCCCAATTTAAAGAAACGATCTTATGAAACGTGATTAGACCATTGTTTCACTTGCAGTACTGCTTGTTGTTTCTTTGGAATACCTTTGTCTCACAAATAAGAAAGGAATCTGTAATATTCAAGACTACTTAAAAAGCTATTAATAAATAAATATAAAGTTACCACAGAACAAATGGAATAAAGAAAATTTAATACTTGTGTCATTGGGAAATAGTGAAACATGCACCTCTTCTCTCTATAAAATGGAGATTCGAACATGATTTCGTTTTTCATGGTGTTCTTCCGGAATTTCCATAACTTCCAAATAAATAAATAACTCAAGGTCATAATACATATGAAGATTAATAGATAAACAATACACAATCAGCCCACATATGAATAAAGAACACATGAAACTTATATCGTTGTGAAATAGTGAAACTTCTGCCTCCTCTCTTGCTGGTGGAGATAGTGGTTCAAACATGATTTCTCATTGCAGAGTGTTTTAACTCAACATCTCTATTTCACTGTACCGATGTACTTTCGAACGATGGTCAGCACGTGCTTACGTAGCTGTGGACTAAATTTCCAAGAAGAATTTAGGTGCAGCTCTTGACTTCGAGTTTTAGTGGGGACACCTCCGGAGAAGTTATAGCTCACGGAGTGACACAAGTGTAACGGTCAAGTTAAGGCAGGGATGTAGCCATGAGATAGGGGGGCAGGGGCTAAGCAATAATGTCAACTTTCACCAAAGGGGACATTTTAATGAGCTCACCTGCACAGCCAAAGGGGGTACATATGTGGGAAAATTTCACCAACAAGTGATTGGGACAGAGAAAAAAAAGGGAGTTTAACTGAAGTGTTAATGTGTGGAAAGAAAGTGGGAAAATGACTCGATGTCGGGATGCAAGAGTTGCTGGACATCCAGATCCCGTGAGCAAGCCAGAGAGCTCGGGCCAGCAATCTATTCCCGAACCCGCATGCGTATGATCGGCAAGCCATCATAGACGTCCAGCAAAATAACGGCAGCTAAGTACCGACGTCCAGCCTGTTGACAGCCTCAGCTTGTTTCCCCTGTAAATACTGGAGGTAAACTTAACAATATTCGTAATTATTACCTAGGTATCATAATCTTTTGATAAGGAATACTATATTAAGAATATTGATGAATAGCAAAACCAAATAATTGCAGGTCATGTTAAATACTAATCAAGTGATATAGTAATTTGTAAATATTGTACATAATAAATATTTTAGTTTAAATATTAAGTATTTTTCTTTAATTCCATAGCGTATATTTTACTGTGTCTCCCTTTTGAGAACGAACACTGGTGTTTGTGTTGCAAGTACATTACAACACTCACAACCAAAGAACAAAGCGAAGTCAGAGTACGTAAAGCGATTAATAGATAAATAAAGGGCAAACACAACACGCATGGATAAAGAAAGCACAAAACTTGCATCCTGTTGCTCGCCGCAAACAAGAGTATTTCACACTTTAAAAATACAAGTTAAATTACTCTTTCACTTGCACTATGATATCACGCTTCTCAAAAATGCATGTGTACCATTGTCTTAAAGACAGAAGAAGCAAAAAGAATAAATAAAAGGGAAAAAAACTGTTAAGCGAGGGAGGTTCAACGCGGAGGGTGCGTGTGGAGAATCTTTTAATGAATATTTATGAAAGACCAGAAAAGTGGTTATGGCACCTATTTCCTGGCATTCTCTGCTCTTCTACTCAATTTCGAAAACTCCTTTCCTCGGAGCATCCTTGGCATGGAGCGAAACACTCCAAACGATAACAGCGTAAAAAGGTAGAGGGTACAAGCTAAGGGAAGGAGAGGTGGGAAGATAATAATAAAAAAAAACCTAAGGGAAGGCCCAACCATGCAAATGAGGCATTTAGAAAGTGAATCGATATCTTAAGACTGTGAAAAAGAGGTTGTAGTGTGTGGAACAGCACCTACACAAAACCGTGTTATTGTAATTTTTCTTTTTCATTATCAGGACTAGTAATTATTTGTTGGACAGTGATAAGACGTTACTTAGCAACTCACAATTAAACGTTTGACTAGGGTAAAGCCTATTCTTTTTGCACATGGTAATTAGTTTTACCGACTCAAAAATTTTTTAAATAGTACATCTTTTAAACTATATTTCTCATAGAAATAATTATACTATATCTTATTTAAGAAATACAGAAAAAAGTTGCTTATTAGAAAATATTATTATTTGATAGAGGTTTTAATTACTGATCACTTAATTTTTGTAATTTTATTTTTTCATTATTGTTATGAGTAATTATTTGTTAAGCAATGTTGCAATGTTTCTTAGTAATTTTCAACTAAACGATTTACTATAGCAAAAAAGTTGTTACGCAGTGATACTATGTTCCGTAGCAACTCACAATTAAACGTTTGACTAGGGTAAAGCCTATTCTTTTTGCACATGGTAATTAGTTTTACCGACTCAAAAATTTTTTAAATAGTACATCTTTTAAACTATATTTCTCATAGAAATATTTATACTATATCTTATTACTTAAAAAAGTTGCTTATTAGAAAATATTATTTGATAGAGGTTTTAATTACTGATCACTTAATTTTTGTAATTTTATTTTTTCATTATTGATATAAGTAATTATTTGTTAGGCAGTGGTACAATGTTCCTTAGTAATTCTCAACCAAACGATTTACTATAGCAAACAAGTTGTTAGGCAGTTATACGATGCTCCTTAGCAACTCACAATTAAACGTTTGACTAGGGTAAAGCCTATTCTTTTTCCACATAATTAGTTTTACCGACTCAAATTTTTTTAAATAGCACATCTTTCAAACTATATTTCTCATAGAAATAATTATACTATATCTTATTTAAGAAATATAGAAAAAAGTTGCTTATTAGAAAATATTATTATTTGATAGAGGTTTTAATTACTGATCTCCTAATTTTTGCAGTTTTATTTTTTCGTAAGTAATTATTTGTTAGGCAGTGGTACAATGTTCATTAGTAATTCTCAACTAAACGTTTCAATACAGCAAAAAGTTAAGCAGTGATACGATGTTCCTTAGCATCTCACAAATATACGTTTGACTACGGTAAAGCCTATTCTTTTTCTATAAGCTAATTAGTTTTACAGACTCATTTTTTTAAAAATATGCCCCATTTTTCAAACTTTATTTTCCACACAAGATGTTAAATTCTGTTTTGTTAAATAAATATAGAAGAAAGTTGCTCATTAGAAAATATTATTATTTGATAGAGGTTTTAATTACTGATCACTTAATTTTTGCAATTTTATTTTTTTCATTATTGGTACAAGTAATTATTTTTAGGCAGAGGTACAACGTTTCTTAGTAATTCTCAGCTAAACGTTTTAATATAGCAAAAAAAAGTTATTGGACAGTGATATTTGGATTAATGCATCATGTGGTGAAAATAAAATTAGTATTACATATACAATATTTGTATTAATCAGTACTTCATTATTTTTTCAGCCAAAGTGTTGCCTTTAGCCATAAGAAAAGCTTAACCTGGTGTGATGATTAGTGAAATTTAGTCTTTTCTAAAAACCAATTCATGAATGATGTTGCTTCATTCATTCTTCAAATGATGCAAAAATTGATACTTAAAGTATAAAATGGTGTTTAAGGAATAATTTAATGTTATTCTTTACCCAGTATTAAATAATGAATAATACTTATATGCATCTATACGAATAGGCACAGAAATTTGTACTCATTTAAATTACAGTTTGTGTTACATCGGGATTAGTTTGTTCTCAAAAGATTTATTTCATGCATAAAATTAAGACTATCTTATTAATGAATTAGTTAAATATCGAGGATGTTTCATTTACTTTTCAATATCATGCATAAAATTTTTTTTCAAGCATGAATTGTTGCTTTAAGTATAATTAAATGTTACTGTCTAATCAGTTTTTAATGCTAAATGTTGCTAATTAATATTAATTTATAGGTATTCATAAAACGCATAATGTTTTGAGTGTATGAAATAAAAGCATTCATACGTCGATAGTAGTTTCATCCAATGATTCTGGATATAATTTAATACTTTCTTCATATAAAGATACAACTTACGAAATGGCTTTCAACCCAATAATGCTCAATTGAATATAATATTGTTGAATATATATGATAAATATTTTAATTATATGTTAGGTTTTTTTGGATTCCAAAGATTAAAAATTATGAAATTTAAAAAACTTTGAATATCCCAACCTGTTTTGTTTAATGATCAGCTCTCATTTATATATTTATGGGATGCCATTTATAACGAAAGAGAAACTTATTGTTAATATATTTATTTGGTTCACATAAAAACAGAGTAATGTAAGGGGATGTTTTTTTACAAGTTGTAATTATTTTTCATGGTTTCAGTAGATATACCTGACGTAAAAAGAAAATTTTTTGTGAGGCAAGTATAAATGTCAGTTCAAATACAAAATTAAAAAAGACAGTGGTTGCTTGAAAAATTGGTAGACTGTTTATAGCATTGCCATCTAAGTTTGTTAAAAAAATCTACAAATTACTTTTTAGCTGATATAAAATGGTGACAATAGGCATTATTGGGTTAAGTGGGTCACCATTTTGTGTAATACCTTGCTTGCATTGTGAAAAAAAAACAAAAAACAATTGTGAGCAGCGGTAGATCGTAACCGGAGGATTGAGAGTTCGGAGATCAAGCAGACCTGAGATTCATTATGTTTTTTTAACACATTGTATGCGGGACGCGTACTAGTACGTTTTCTGACGTCTGATACTTGAGCGCGAGTCACGTACTAGTATGTTTCCTGACGATTGATACTTGATCGCGGGACACCTACTAGTACGGGTTAGTGTAACAACATGATTTGTTTGTGGGTACAAAAATAACGGTATATACAGGAAAACGAAGCCAAATGTTCTTGTCTTTCATTTTTTTATAATGTAAAAATGTTTATAGATAACGTAATTCGAAAAAATTAAAACTATATACTACTATTTCTATTTGATTTTTCATATTTACGATACTATTATAAATTTATCCACTAAAAATTATATTTTTTGCTTAGAAAAATCTTATGTTCTTATATATATATATATATATATATATATATATATATATATATATATATATATATATATATATATATATATATATATATATATATATATATATATATATATATATATATATAATATATATATATATATATATATACATATATATATATGTACATTTATATATTATATATATATATATATATATATATATATATATATATATATTCTATTTATATATTTGTTTATATAATTCAATATAAAATATGAAAAGTTGGTTAAAAAATTATATAATTTTCGATCTATTGAGATTTAACTGAGTAACTAAATATATGCGCACAATGCGTTAATAATGACTGGGGCACGTAAAATATATTCGTAATCCAGATTCTTAAACGGTACCTTTGGGGATGCCAGGGTAAATGGGGATCTTCAAATGGAAGGCACGCCAATTTTTCTTAATCCTTGTGGTCTCTGGCCCCCGTGCTTGGCTCTTCCAAGTGGCATTGGTGACAACAAAACAAATCAAATGTAAAACAGTTTTTTGCTTGGAAATTATATGGGTGAAAAGGAATATAATACGGCCTACATTTTTGTAAATACATCAAATATTATTTCACATCACATATATTCTAAAAATATACGCGTTTTATTAGCTTGAATACTTTAAAAAGAAAGGCATGTGTATTACTTATCTTTATAAATATGTATTTAATCAGATAAAATTTCAAAATCGGATTGGGTAAAAAGCCCAGGTAGAATATAATCAAACAATAAATACAAAAATTGTAGAACATTGAATGGCACAATTTCTAAACCATTCAATTTTTCTAATCATTATGTAGCCAGTTAATAGTAAACATGTGATATCTTTCGAATATAATGCAATAAACTCACAAAAATTGGAGAACATTAAATGGTATAATTTCTATGCCATTCACTTTTTCTAAACATCTTGTAGCCAGTTAATACTAAACATTTAATATCTTTCGAATATAATACAATAAACTTACAAAAATTGTAGAACATTGAATGGCACAATTTCTAAACCATTCAATTTTTCTAATCATTATGTAGCCAGTTAATAGTAAACATGTGATATCTTTCGAATATAATGCAATAAACTCACAAAAATTGGAGAACATTAAATGGTATAATTTCTATGCCATTCACTTTTTCTAAACATCTTGTAGCCAGTTAATACTAAACATTTAATATCTTTCGAATATAATACAATAAACTTACAAAAACTAGAGAGCATTAAATTGTACAATTTCTATATCATTCAATTTTTCTAAACATCGTGTAGCCAGTTAATAATAAACATTTGATACCTATCGAATTTAGTACAACAAGCTTACAAAATAATAAAAATTGACTATGAAAGAATATTTAATGTTTGTATACTAAAAATGCTGAATGAATTTGATCATAAAAAGTTTGTTTGGAAATCACTACATAATTTTTATATAAAGTTCTAATTTCTACAGGAAATATTTTTTAACTGTGATCAGCTAACAAAAGAAATATATTACAAAGTATATTTTTATTTAAATATTTTTTTATTAAGTATTCATGAAAAATTAACCGGGCAATTTTCTTAAAAACCAATTTATGAAAGTTAAGTATTTATGAAAATTAACTGAAGCCATGCCAGTAATAATTCAAATACAGACCCATTAATAATACTTGTATTTTGGATCTTTTTGAAGATTGATTTTAATATACAGTTACCAAAAAATCATGTGTAAGATGTACTTAGATTCAACCAACATGGTTTAATTAAAAAGGAAATACTACAATATTTTTAAAGATAAATATTGTATGATAAAAATTTGTTGTGATAACTTTTGCAATTTTCAGTTCCTATGAAAAAATTAAATACGTTAATTAGCTGAAGATGTAGTAAATATACGAAAAAAAAATTTGCTTCCTTGACAACTAGTATTAATATCATACTTCTAACACAAACTTGAAAATTATGAACCTTATGATGTACATTAGACGTATATTACCTATATTTCTTTTGCTCTACAATATACAATAAAACAACAAGACTAACAACAAATAACAAAGTGTAAAATATTTACTAAAATTTAATTTGGCTTGGTTTGGAGTGCTATTTTCTACTTTTTGCAACACGAGGGCTAATGAGACCGGTACCTACAGCTTAAAGCTGATTCCGAACGGCTACGAACATCCATGCTATGGTGGGATTCGAACCCACGAACTCCGGTACCGAAGGCCAGCACCCTAACCAGTCGGCCATCGTTCGGCCAACTAAAATTTAATTTTATGTAAACATTGCTGATATTTTTTATAATTAATTGGAACAAACACTAATCGTCTAGAATTATTTTGAGAAATTTGAAAGTCACTTAAATTAATTTGCATTCAAGTAAACATTTTATATAAGTATGGATTCAAATTCGAAAACTCCGGTATTTAACAACTCGCCCTACCCATACTTCCATCATTCGAAATCATCGAAGGTTGAAATTTGCATTTTTGGCCGTTATAACATCTAATTGACCATTACCCCTTGGAATTGCAACCAGCCCTCCTTGTAACGAAAAATCTCATTATAACATACATAAACGCTATCGGTATTTGGCAATGGCATTCTATATCGGAATCCGTAATTCTATATTCGACAACTAAAACAAAAGAGATAACGACTTATTCATATGCAATTGAAACAATGCTTTTTAAGCTGTTAGAGCACCACTGTATTTTACGTCCATTTTCAGTATTTTGAAGTCTATTATCTATAGAGATATTTGGATTTTTATTGATTTATTACTTGTTGGTTCGGAGTAAAGAACGCATTGTAGATTAGGGAAAATATTGGTTTATAATGAAATATCTATATAGTGTAAATAATCTCCAGGTAAAGGAAAATAACGCTGCCGGCTGCTGCCAGATGGCAGTACTTGAGCTCTTCTGTTACATCACCGTGACCGTGAGATACGAAACTTACTTTTGACCTTTAAATGAATGTGCAAAAGATAATTCTGGCAATGTTTTCGAATATGTGTTTAATAGGTGTACAAGGAAGTCATGTGATGTCCGCATCAGGTTAGTTTAATACGAAAGAGAAATAAAATATTTTATTTTAGTTTCCATAAGTTTCAAATAGGGTCAAAGCCATAAGTATGGTAATGATGAAATATAAAGCAAAAAGTAAGAATACAAATTGCAGAACATAGAAATTACTCACTTTGTTCTGTCGTCTACATTTATTGTAAAGTATTTTTTTTTTAAGTAAAAAATCTATTTTGGTTAATAGGTGTGTCAAAGATTATCATTAATATTCTTCAAATGCAATATCAATATATTTATAGGAAAAAGTTTTAAAAAGATGAGAGTAACACAAAATGTAAGAATATATATTACAGAAAATACTAATTATTCAGTGACCCTGTTCTGATCTCTACATTTATCACAGTATTTTTTTAATAAGAAATCTATTTCAGTTAAGAACTTTATCACAGGCTTTCATGAACATTCTTCAAATTTAATGTCAATATAATATTGTTCTTTTTTCAATCTTTCTACTTTTCAGATGAAGCCAAATCATTTACCGCAAAGTATTATTTAATAAGAAATCTATTTCAGTTAAGAAGTGTATCATAGGCTTTCATGAATATTCTCCAAATTTAATGTCAATATATCCTTGATAATTTTTTTTTTCTATTTCTCTACTTCTCAGATGAAGCCAAATTATTTATCACAAAGTACTTTTTAATAAGAAATCTATTTCATTTAAGAACTATATCATAGGCTTTTATGAATATTCTTCAAATTTAACGTCAATATAATCTTGATATTTTTTTTCTATCTCTCTACTTTTCAGATGAAGCCAAATCATTTAACTCAAAGTATTTTTAAAAAAGAAATCTATTTCACTCAAGAAGTGTATCATAAGCATGAACATTCTTTAAATTTAATGCTAATATATTTTTAGTAAAAAAAAAAAACAATTTTCTATCTCTGTACGTTTCAGATGAAGCCAAGAATAAAAGCACGGTGATGTAAAGCAACTAATCTATGGAAGAAAAGTAAATATTAATATTGAATATCAAAAATAAAAATTCTACTTCGCTATGTATTGTTTTCAAAATTTACTGCAAAGTATTTTAAAAAATAAGAAAAACAATTTGAATAATGTATTATGAAATTTTTTTTAATTTAAAATTAATGTAATAGTTATTTAACGAAAATTTTGCTGTATTTCTGTTTTATTTAGTTAAAGAAAGATAGAAGTAAAAGGCAGAAGACAGAAAAAGACAAAAGCATGGTCAATATAATGCAATTAAGCATACAAGCGGGTCAAAAAGTGTTAATATTTACATTTTTGTGTACATCAATTGACTTACATTACCCTGTACATGTTTATGAACCTAATTGAATTTAAAACAAATAAATAAATCATTCGCATTTGTACACAAAACTAACTTTAAATTATCTTTACAAATAAGATATGAGATATGCTATTTATGAACAATTTTCAAATTTAATATAGGTCAAATTTTTATTTAAGGGAGAATTTTTGGGCTTTAGCTTCATTTCAAACATGCGAAGTAAAAAATTTTTTCTATATCTGTACTTTAATAGAGTCTAAATTTCAAATTGTGTTGATATAAGATTATTAACGCGCATAGATAAGTATTAATATTTATAGGGTACATAGATTATTCTTTCGCTCTGTTACGTAAACTAAAATAATCTTAATTAATATATAATTACCATTTTAATGTTAAATTATATATTTTTACTATAGTATACACATATGTTTTATTATGAAATTTATTTAAATTATTATATTTCAATAAGAATATTTCTTAATTTTATAATTATTTAGTTTATCTATATAAGAAAAAGAAAAATTTTCTTTGCATATCCTAGAAGTATTAAGTAATGTAAACAAACATTAAAAATTTATCCTTACTGTTTTTCGAACAAATACTGTTTTCTTGTTTTATGTGTGTACTAAATAAAGTAAATAATTATATTAAATAAGAAATGTATTTGAATAAATGTTAGAATTTGTTTTTTATACTGGCATTAAAATAAACATGTTTATTTCAAATGTGATCGACGGTGTAACGCACTAAGTAACAGGCACTGTAGTATGACAAAACAGGAAAGTAAGTATTAAAAGATTATTGAACATATAAATTGCAGAATGTTCCGTTTCGAATTAAAATTATTAAAATGTTATTTAAATTGTTCATAGCTTTCCTTGAAATAAATATATTTTTAATGAATGCATTAAAATAATATTTCAGTTTTAATATCAGATTACGTTTTATTTACAGAAGTAAAAGAAAGTTTTTTTCAATTTTTGCTTCAGCGGAAAGTTCTATACAAAAATTAAGAAAGATTATTCGTATAAATTATTATTTACAATCTTTACCCTGCAGTTACCATTAAAATATGTATAAATTATGTTTTAATTAAAATATATTTTGAATCCCGATGTTAAAAAAATGTTTAAAATTAAGTTTGTTATTTATTTAAGGAATCAAAATAAAGCTGCATTTTCATTTGTACGCTTCAGGGAAAAATTAAAGTATGCAGACAGCTAAGTATTAAAACTGAATGTAGTACAGCGATTATTTACAATCTTTGCATTATTAAAGTAGAAGTAAAATAAGAGATGTGTTTTGAATCAAAGTGTTAAAAAATGTTTCATGTTTGAATTCAGTCTATTATTTATTTAAGAAAGTAAAAGTTTCTTCTGTTTTAGTGCGCTTCAGTAGATAAATTATATTTTAATTGTATAAGTTATTTTTAATTAAAATATATTTTGAATCCCGGAGTTAAAAATATTTAAAATTAAGTTTATTATTTATTTACGGAAGAAGAATAAAGCTACTTTTTCATTTAAACGTTTCAGTGGAACAATTAAAGTATGCAGACATCTAAGTATTAAACTGACTCTAGTACAGCGATTACAATCTCTGCATTATTAAAGTAGAAGTAAAATATATCTTAAATAAGAGATGTGTTTGGATCAGTTTACTAAAAAATATTTCATTTTTGAATTCAGTCTATTCTTTATTTAAGGAAGTAAAAGTTTCTTCTGTTTTAATGGGCTTCAGCGGATAAATTGTAATTTAATTGTATAAGTTATATTTTAATTAAAATATATTTTGAATCCCGGTAAAATTAAGCTGATTATTTATTTACGGAAGCAAAAAAAAAGTTACATTTTCATTTTAGTACGCATCAGTGGAACAATTAATGTATGAAGACAGCTAAGTATTAAAACTGACTGTAGTACAGCAATTATTTACAATATCTGCATTATTAAAGTAGAAGTAAAATGTATCTTAAAGTAAAATATATTTTATGTAATAGATGTGTTTTGAATCAGTTTGTTAAAAAATATTTCATGTTTGCATTCAGTATATTCTTTATTTAAGGAAGTAAAACTTTCTTTTGTTTCAGTACAGTTCAGCGGATAAATTAATGCACAAACACAAGCAGGTAAGTATTAATATTGACTATAAAATAGATGTCATTTATTTTATATGTTCTGTAATTGATACTAAAATATATCTTAAAGTAAATTATATTTTAAATAAGATATGTGTATTGCTTAATCAGCCTAATAGCATGTTTCAAGTTTAGTTTCAGTGTATCTTCCATAGAATAGAGATTGCATTTGTTATTATTAGTATTAAAAATATTATTTTATCAAAATATTTTACACAATTTCTACTGAATAGAGATTACTCATGTCTTTCTGTATGTATTAAATAAAGTAAATTATACGTTAATGAGAATAAATTTTTAATAAATGCAGATTCAGATTTGCTGATCTGTTTTTTATTTTGTAAAATAAAAATTTTATTTCTACTATTGTACTTTTCAAATGAGCCAAAATCGGAAGAATGTGTGACATTGTTAATATTTATTTTCTATAGAATAGAGAATTGCACTTTCCCGTAGCTCTGTTATTAGTATTAAAAAACATCAATTATTATATCTCAAAAATAATTTACACAAACAAATAATTTACACAATTTCTACTGAATAGAGATTACTCATTCGCTCTGTTCTGTATGATATTAAATAAAGTAAATTATACTTTAAATGAGGAATATACTTTTAATAAATGTATTGATTCAGAGTTCTGCTGATCTGTTTTTTATTTAGATAAAATAAAAATTTTATTTCTACTATTGTACTTTTCAAATGAGCCAAAATCGGAAGAATGTGTGACATTGTTAATGTTTATTTTCCATAGCTCCCGTAGCTCTGTTATTAATATTAAAAAGCCTCTGAAAGTAAATTATTATAACTCAAAAATAATTTACACAAACAAATAATTTGTACAAACTCTACTGAACAGAGATTACTCATTCGTTCTGTTCTGTATGATATTAAAGTAAATTATACTTTAAATGAGAGAGATACTTTTAATAAATGTATTGATTCAGAGTTCTGTTGATCTGTTTTTTATTTATATGAATAAAAATTTATTTCTACTATCGTAAATTTTCAATGAGCCAATTAAATAAAATCAGGTGACAGTGTTAATATTATTTTCCATAGAATAGAGAATTGCACATTCCCATCTGTTTTAATATTAAAAATATAAAGAGTAAATTATTATATCTCAACAGTAATTTACACAAACTCTACCGAACAGAGATTACTCATTCGCTCTGTTCTGTATGATATTAAATAAAGTAAATTATACTTTAAATGAGAAATATACTTTTAATAAATGTATTGATTCAGAGTTCTGCTGATCTGTTTTTTATTTATATAAAACAAAAATTTTATCCCTACTATCGTACTTTTCAAATGAGCCGAATTCTGAAGCATGGTAAAATTTATTAATAGATGACAGTGTTAATGTTTATTTTCCATAGAATAGAGAATTGCACATTAATTAGCTCTGTTATTAATATTAAAGTATCAAAGTAAATTATATATCTCAAAATAATTTATACAAACTCTACTGAACAGAGATTACTCATTCGCTCTGCTCTGTATGATATTAAATAAAGTAAATTATACTTTAAATGAGATATATACTTTTAATAAATGCATGATTCAGAGTCTGCTGATTTATTTTTTATTTACAAAAAATAAAAATTTAATTCCTACTATCGTACTTTCAAATGAGAAATCTGATAAAAAATTACTAACAGGTGACAGTGTTAATGTTTATTTTCCATAGATTAGAGAATTGCACATTCCCGTAGCTCTGTTATTAATATTAAAAAGCATCTGAAAGTAAATTATTACATCTCAAAAATAATTTACGTAAACAAATAATTTATACAAACTCTACTGAACAGAGATTACTCATTCGCTCTGCTCTGTATGATATTAAATAAAGTAAATTATACTTTAAATGAGAAATATACTTTTAATAAATGCATTGATTCAGAGTTCTGTTCATTTATTTTTTATTTACATAAAATAAAAATTTTATTTCTACTATCGTACATTTCAAAGGAGCCAAATTTAACAAAATTTACTAACAGGTGACATTGTTAATATATGTTTTTCATGAAATAGAGAATTGCACATTCCCATAGCTCTGTTACTAATATTAAAAAGTATAAGGAAGTAAATTATTATATCTCAAAAATAATTTACACAAACTCTACTGAACAGAGATTACTCATTCGCTCTGTTCTGTATGATATTAAATAAAGTAAATTATACTTTAAATGAGGAATATACTTTTAATAAATGTATTGATTCTGAGTTCTTAAAATAAAAATTTTATTTCTACTATTGTACTTTTCAAATGAGGCTGAAGCATGGTAAAATTTATTAACAGATGACAGTGTTAATACTTATTTTCCATAGAATAGAAAATTGCACATTTCCGTAGCTCTGTTATTAATATTAAAAAAACATCTCAAAGTAAATTATTATATCTCAAAAATAATTTACACAAACTTTACTGAAAAGAGATTAGTCATTCGCTCTGTTCTGTATTCTATTAAATAAAGTAAATTATACTTTAAATGAGAAATATACTTTTAATAAATGTATTGATTCAGAGTTCTGTTGATCTGTTTTTTATTTATATAAAACAAAAATTTTATCCCTACTATCGTACTTTTCAAATGAGCCGAATTCTGAAGCATGGTAAAATTTATTAATAGATGACAGTGTTAATGTTTATTTTCCATAGATTAGAGAATTGCACATTCCCGTAGCTCTGTTATTAATATTAAAAAGCATTTTAAAGTAAATTATTATATCTCAAAAATAATTTACACAAACTCTACTGAACAGAGATTACTCATTCGCTCTGTTCTGTATGATATTAAATAAAGTAAATTATACTTTAAATGAGAAATATACTTTTAATAAAAGCATTGATTCAGAATTCTGCTGATTTGTTTTTTATTTATATAAAATAAAAATTTTATTTCTACTATCGCACTCTTCAAATGAGGTGAAATCTGAAGCATGGTAAAATTTATTAACAGATGACAGTATTAATATTTATTTTCCATAGAATAGAGAATTACACATTCCCGTAGCTCTGTGATTAATATTAAAAAGTAACAGAAATTAAATTATTATATCTCAAAAATAATTTACACAAACTTTACTGAAAAGAGATTACTCATTCGCTCTGTTCTGTATTCTATTAAATAAAGTAAATTATACTTTAAATGAGAAATATACTTTTAATAAATATATTGATTCAGAGTTCTGCAGATCTCTTTTTTATTTACATAAAATAAAAATTGTATTTCTACTATCATACTCTTCAAATGAGGTGGAATCTGAAGTATGGTAAAATTTACTAACAGGTGACAGTATTAATATATATTTTCCATAGAGAATTGCACATTCCAGTAGCTCGGTTATTAGTATTAAAAAGCATCAATTATTATATCTCAAAAATAATTTACACAAACAAATAATTTACACAAACTCTACTGTACAGAGATTACTCATTTGCTCTGCTCTGTATGCTGTTAAATAAAGTAAATTATACTGTAAATAAGAAATGTACTGTTAATAAATGTTTTGATTGAGACATCCGCTGATTTTTTTTTTTTTTTTTTTTTTTTTTTTTTTTACATAAAAGTTTTATTTCTACTATCGTAATTTTCAAATGAGCCAGATTCGGAAGAATGTGTGACAATGTTATTAATAATTTTTCATAGAATAGAGAATTGCACTTTCCCGTAGCTCTGTTATAATATTACAAAGCATCTATAAGTAATTTATTATATCTCAAAAATAATTTACACAATTTCTACTGAAAAGAGATTACTCATTCGCTCTGTTCAGTATGCTTTTAAATAAAGTAAATTATACTTTAAATGAGAAATATACTTTTAATAAATGTATTGATTCAGAGTTCTGCTGATCTGTTTTTTATTTATATAAAAATTTTATTTCTACTATCGTACATTTCAAATGAGGTGAAATCTGAAGCATGGTAAAAATTACTAACAGGTGACAGTGTTAATGTTTATTTTCCATAGCTTCCCGTAGCTCTGTTATTAATATTAAAAAGTATCTGAAAGTAAATTATTATATCTCAAAAATAATTTACACAAACTCTACTGAACAGAGATTACACATTCGCTCTGTTCTGTATGATATTAAATAAAGTAAATTATACTTTAAATGAGAAATATACTTTTAATATAAATGCATTGATTCGGAGTTCTGTTGATTTATTTTTTATTTACATAAAATAAAAATTTTATTTCTACTATCATCCTTTTTAAATGTGCCGGAATCTGAAGCATGGTAAAATTTACTAACAGGTAACAGTGTTGATATTTATTTTCCATAGAATAGAGAACTGCACATTCCCGTAGCTCTGTTATTAATATTAAAAAGCAACAGAAAGTAAATTATTATATCTCAAAAATAATTTACACAAACTCTATTGAACAGAGATTACACATTCGCTCTGTTCTGTATGATATTAAATAAAGTAAATTATACTTTAAATGAGAAATATACTTTTATAAATGCAATGATTCTGAGTTCTGCTGATCTGTTTGTTATTTATATAAAATAAAAATTTTATTTCTACTATCGTCCTCTTCAATTGAGGTGAATTCTAAAGAGTGGTAAAATTTACTAACAGGTAACAGTCTTAATGCTTATTTTCTATACAATAGAGAATTGCTTATTCCCGTAGCTCCATTATTAATATTCAAAACATCTGTAAGTAAATTATTATATCTCAAAAATAATTTGCACAAACAAATAATTTACACAAACTCTGCTGAACAGAGATTACTCATTCGCTCTGTTCTGCATGATATTAAATAAAGTAAATTATACTTTAAATGAGAAATATACTTTTAATAAATATATTGATTCAGAGT
>CM063500.1:83419756-83557256 GCA_032207245.1 Pardosa pseudoannulata | reverse complement strand
CATATTTTCGCTTTCAGCAAAATGCTTGTAACAAGCACATAAAATGAAAGTGCCATATGCCATATCTCATTTTTAATTACAAACGAGATGGTACTGTTTGAAGATGACAATATAACTTTAAAAATGAATGCAAGTAAAAATTTTGGTTTATTTTAGGAAAATATAAAAGATTTATTTTCATTAATTATTAAGTATATTAATATTTAAATAGAATGTTAAATTATATGACGTATTTTACAAACTCAATGGAGTGATGCACTCAATGGTCATGCGATTAAAAGGCCCGGCCTCTCCAAAGTCGTTTAACGGCTAACCATCATTAACCCATGACGTCAACCAATGGTAGGACTCAATTCTTCGTTTAACAGAGATTAATCACGGTTATCGTTAAACGATAAGGTATGAAAATAAGGGCAAGTCTCACAAAAGTCGTTTAACGGCTAACCATCATTAACCCATGACGTCAACCAATGGTAGGACTCAATTCTTCGTTTAACAAAGATTAATCACGGTTATCGTTAAACGATAAGGTATGAAAATAAGGGCAAGTCTCACAAAAGTCGTTTAACGGCTAACCATCATTAACCCATGACGTCAACCAATTGTAGGACTCAATTCTTCGTTTAACAAAGATTAATCACGGTTATCGTTAAACGATAAGGTATGAAAAAAAGAGCAAGTCTCACAAAAGTCGTTTAACGACTACGACAATTAGTCTCTGTTTAAAAGGAGAATTACGTCCCACCATTTGTTGGAGCCGTGGGTTAATCTCGTTTAGCCGTTAAACGACTTTGGTCAGAGCGAACCTTAGTGAAAGTTTTCAACACTATGGCCCGGTCTCACCAAAGTCGTTTAACGATTAACTGCGATTAACTCTTGGCGCCAACCAATAATTGGACGCTATTCTCCGATTAAACAGATATTAATCGTTGAGTAGCAGTTATATGACTTTGGTGAGACCAGCCCTAAATATTTTAAATATTAGTCAGTTTTTCTACTTTTCTACCTATTGCTCAGATTTTGGTGCTACTGTTGAGGAATCGAAATATCATTACAGAACACGTAAAGCTGTGATAACTGATTTGGATATTCAGTTTCCTAACACGCGTAGCTTAATAATTGGGAGTGATAGGGTTTAGTGCAGAGTGCTACGTTTATTTTATATTATGTGAAGACTAAAGAGACTACTAAAGTCTTCTTAATGATCAAGCTATAACTAAAATTTTCAGATTATTATTACTGACTCATCCTTGTTTCAGTGGCACTAACACTGAGACTATTGATTTTGCAGTTGTCTACGACGAATATCTGATTGGATAATGGTGGTTTGGAAGTGCTAAGACTTGCTTTGGTTTGGTTTCGAGTTCTTCATGTTTTTTTTTTTTTTTTTTTTTTTTTTTTTTTTTTTTTTCAACACCGAGGGTAATTAGGCTAGTAAGATATTATTTGTCAGCCTATCGCTCAAATTGTGAAACTGTGATTTCGGAAGCACAATAAACACTGCTTAATAGCAGAAAATGTGAAAATATTTAACAAGCACCCC
Source organism: Pardosa pseudoannulata (assembly GCA_032207245.1). Taxonomy (NCBI): domain Eukaryota; kingdom Metazoa; phylum Arthropoda; class Arachnida; order Araneae; family Lycosidae; genus Pardosa; species Pardosa pseudoannulata. Next base: position 83,555,713 of record CM063500.1, on the reverse strand, counting down.
AAAATTGAAAGTACGACTTTTGCTCAAGTGGGTCCTCTTAACCCCTTCCGGTAAAATGACGAGTCTAGCTCGTCATTAGTTTTTCATTCCATACCGCACAATGACGAGCTACACTCGTCATGCGATTAAAGTTACTGTTAAATATGATAATTAATTTAGTTTAAAATTTCTAGTGTACTGAATTTGGCAACACTTTTATGACTTGTGAAAATCACAAGTCACTATTGCATATTGTTTACTTAGAATTTCTTGGTACAAGTCATTGCCAAATTAATGAGTCAGAATAAAAGAAAACCTACTAAGAAATGTCGTGTGTGTTACAAGAATCAAATTAAAAGTGAGACTACTTGGCGGTGTAAACAATTAAGAATTCCTTTGCACTTTGTTTTGAAAAGTACCACTAGCTTGAAGACTATTATCTGTATACCTTATTAATGTTTTGCTTTGATATTTTCTTAATTTTACTGTTTCTGATATTATTTAACACTATGTAAAAAGTGGATTTTAATTAAGAATATGTAAGAATTGTAAAATGAAACAAGTTTTTTAAATAAAAATTAAATGGCTGTTTCATGCACAGTTTTTCATTATTAAATCATACCGGAAGGGGTTAATTTTTAAGCAGGGACAAAGCAGAAGACTCATAGGCTTGGCCTGCCACCCCCGAGGTATTGATTGAGAACTTGAAGGACAGTGTGATCACGATCAGTCATTATGTATAATCTAACACGGCTTCCGGCAACAACAGCTCGGTTTGGTGTCAGAATAGGGTGCTCCCGCCAACTTGGCGATAAATTCTAAGCATGGTAATCTGACATTTTTCCCTGATCTCGCCACGTCCAAACAATCTGTATTTATATTTTGATTTACATTATATTTGTATCCAGCTCTCCTTGTGCAACCCTTTTCTTATATATTAACACATTTATGCGGGACACGTACTAGTAAGTTTTCTGACGATTCATACTTGAGCTTGGGACACGAACTAGTACGTTTTCTGACGATTGATACTTGAGCGCGGGTCACGTACTAGTACGGGTTAGTGTAACAACATGGTTTGTTTGTGGGTACAAAAATAACGGTATATACAGGAAAACGAAGCCGAATGTTCTTGTCAATTACATAGATTCTGCAAATATTTAGACAAATAATTTAACATACTTTAGAGAAAAATGTTACTACTGGGAAGAAGAAAAAGCCGCAAAGACAACGCCGTATGTGTTCTGTGAAAAGAGTGCGGAGTGAAACATCTTATATATGCAAGTTTTGCCGTGTACCTCTTCATAGAGGAAAATGCTTTGAAAGTTGCCACAATGTAAAACATTATTAGTTTTCTGATTGCTCTTTTCATTTTTTATAACTTAAAAATGTTTATACATAACATAATTCGACAAAATTAAAACTATATACTACTACTTCTATTTGATTTTTCATATTTATGATACTATTATAAAAGTATCCACTAAAAATGTATATTTTTTGTTTACAAAAATCTTATGGTTGTTATTTATATATTTCTATTTATATATATTGTTTATATATTTCAATATAAAATACGAAAAGTTGGTTAAAAAATTAACTAATTTTCGGTCTATTGAGATTTAATTGAATAAATAAATTTATGTTCAAAATACCAGATCCCGGTACAATTCCGCTGCGAAATGTACGCACATACAATATGTTAATTGCGCGTAAGGCTTAACCCTTTAACTGTCAAGTTATTTTGATGATTTGGGTACACAATTTGTCAAATTTTTTTATTGCAAAACTCAAATGTTTACTACAAAATAAATTATACTTAGTAGTTAAAAATTTATATTTTGAAGTACATGATATATATTCGGGTATAACAATACGATGTATTAATAAAAAATTACCCCGAGTAATACTCGGGTGTGACATTTTCGAACATCAGTGCTGTGCCTGAGATTATCTCGGGCATGACAGTTAAAAGGTTAAGATATACTGAACCATTAATGGTTAACTATGGCTAATTTTTAATAATGTGGAGTAGTTTAAGTAGTTTTGGTTAATTAAGGAGTGCATTTGTATTTTAGTAAACATCGCCAACAATTTCGCCAAATTAGGCAAGGAGCACTCTATTTTGAAGTATTACCCAACAGTTCTTGACGAGCCAGACAGGAAACTAATGACAACCCTAACTCGTCATTGTATGTGAGGGTTAAATTCATATTCATTCCGTCATTTCAAATGTTATATTATGGCCATAAAAGAATGAACTTTTTAATTAGAAGCTGAATGTTTAAAGTATTTAATCTGCTATTAAAAAAAGGTAAAACATAAGAATTGGAAAATTTTTACCTATTCTCTCGCACATCATTTTGCAATGCCAATTAAGCCAATTATGCGAGTTTCAAACGAAAACCAATTCTAACCACCATCCAACCTGCACTGTAAAGGATACTACAAAAATTGTGTATTGTTTATTTACAGGTCTATTCATGCTTAATTGAATGGCCGTTTACTGGCTCTGTCAACAAGATTCATATTGTAAAGATTAAATAAAAGTAATCTTCAGATATAATGTTTAAAATTAATTACATACCACAAGCAGTTTACATTTTCTGCACAAGGAGCTTCCCAATCGTTGCCAAGGCAACGTAAGCACTGATCAATGGGAAATCCTTTATCGGGGGTTTCTTCCCTTTTATGCCAGTAATAAGCTCATTAAAAAATTACTTGTGTTATCAAATCAGAAAATTATTTGTTGGTTGTGCTGGGAACTTTTCTAATTTTTACTGATTAGTAGCATATTTTTTCCCGGAATAGTGCTATTTTATGTGTGGAAAATACATCATTGATCTTCAATGTGTTCCTTAATTGTTGTGTAAACAAGAAAATTTAACAAAGCTTTGTACAAGATAAGAAAATATTACTTATGTTATCAAAGTGGAATATAATTAGTAAACTATTACGTCGTGAACTGTTTTACTAATATTGCACTGATTTTGTAGCAACTTTATTTCTTCAATAGCCAGTAAGATTGCTGTTTCATCAACAATATTATTGAAGTTAAATACTAAGCGTGTTTTAGATTGCAATGTTGACAATAAAAAGATGAAAGATTGATGTTTCATCAACAATATCGTATTGAAGTTCGATTGATTAGTAGCAAATTTTTTCACGGAATAATGCTATTTTATGTATGAAAAATACATCATTGATCTTCAATGTTATGTGTTCCTTAATTGTTGTGTAAACAAGAATATTTCAACAAAGCTTTGTACAAAATAAGAAATTATTACTTATGTTATAAAAGTAGAATATTATTTGTAAATTATTGCATCGTGAGCTGGTTTACTAATATTGCACTGATTCGTAGCAATGTTCTTTCTTTAATAGCAAGTAGGATTGCTGTTTCATCAACAATATTATTGAAGTTCAGTACTAAACGTTTTTTAGATTGCAATGTTGACAATAAAAAGATGAAGGATTGCTGTTTCATCAACAATATCGCATTGAAGTTCAACACTAAACTTTTTTTAGATTGTAATGTTGACAGTAAAAAGATGAAGGATTGCTGTTTCATCAACAATATCGTATTGAAGTTTAAAACTAAATGCTTTTAGATTACAATGTTGACAATAAAAAGGGAAGTAGTTAAAGAAAACCTTCTACCAAATAAGAAAATAGTAATTGAAGAATCAATTAGGAAACTTTTTGTTGGTTGTTGTGTTATGAACTGTTGTTTTGTTGGTATTTCACGGATGATATCCCACTTCTGTTCAAAATTACAAGTTCTTAAATTGTATGGCATAAAAAAAGGATAGTTAAACAAAAAAAAATATTGTGCAATCAGATCAAAATATTACTTGTCGTTTGTTGTGTTGTTTATAATTGTGCTAGTTTCCACTGATAAGAATCCGATTTTACAATTTAACAGAGAATGGAGTTACTGTTTCATTAGCGATACCTCTTTTATAGTGATACCTCAATTTGAATAGTACAAGTTATTTAATTGTGCGGTAGACAGAAAAATTAACTAAACTATATAAGATGAACTTTGTGCAAAAGAGGAAAATATTCATTAAATCAACTGATGTAAGTGATTTGATTTAAAAATATTAACAATGTTGCATTACCATGCATATATATTTGGCCATAGAATAGAATTTATTAACTACTCGTTTGATTTGAAGACAACTACAGATCTAAAATAAAGATTAAATGTCCTTAAAAATTCATCTGTTTAAAAGACGACCCCACTTCATATAATATATGTGTATATACAATATATGTACACAAACACATATATATGTATATCTATATATCTATCTATCTATATCTATATCTATATCTATCTATCTATCTATCTATCTATCTATCTATATATATATATATATATATATATATATAATATATATATATATATATATATATATACATATACTAGATGATCCGATAGAATTTGTCCTGTTTTAACGAGCTGTTAATCCGAAAACTATAAAATGTTTTAAAATAAATTATAAATTGGACCATTTTGATATCTAACAGTGGAGATATCAAAGTTTAGTTAATTTATCATAATTTTAAAAATCGGTTTTTAACTATAATGTTAGATTTTTTATACAAAGAAAATACTATCTTAATCCCTTAATCTTCATTTTTGGCTATAACAGGAACTTGCAGTAGCTTTTTTCAGTATGGTGCAATTCTTCAAATAGCCTCTCTTTTACGATGGTGCTTGATGCAGCAGAGTCTGTGCATCACAGCACGGCACTCCAGGGTACGACTCGATACTGCTCTGTCACATAAGCAGAAATTCAAAAAAAGAAAAAAAAATTGAAGCAGGATACTGCAACGGGCTATGCTTTTTCGTAAAAAACGTGCAAATTCTAATTCTGGTAATTTTCGTACCCAGCTTATCGCGTTCATTTTAAATAACTTATGTTATTATTGATGTTAAATAAAAGCATCATTGTTTGTAAATAATGTATACATGTTTAGTCTACATAATTTTTCTCTGTCAAAATATTACTTAAATTTCTGAATTCTCTGCATGCACTGAAACGTTTATCCTCAGCATGGATGTGGAAGTAAAGCCCAATGATTAAGAATGTGTATTACCAAATGTATATTGTCTAATAATTGTGTGGTTAGAGTCACCCTCACTAATTCCGGCGTCTAGAGGTCCGCTAAGCATCCAGTAGTCTTTCAAATTCTCTTTCCCATAGTGCTCGTTTTCTGCGCTCGGTTGTGGATTGCGCCTACGACGCGATGCGCGCGCTCCGGGTTCTTCGAGGGTCTAGCTCAAGGTCGGGTGACCCAGTACTTGCGATCTGCCCACCACTGCCGGGATAAGCCTGGAGGGCCTCATGGCCATATGGGCCCGGTTTGGCGCTTGATTGTCTAATAATTGTTAAATTTAACAAAAAATGTAATGTTTTTATTTTAGTTGATTTAGGATTTTATTCACATTTTAAACCATCATTGAAAATGTTGATTATTTTTGGACAAGTCTTGTTAGAATTGTGCTACAAGAAAGGAGTTAATTACTCCATTTTCAATGCATTAACAACTATTGTGTTGTTGTCTCGAAATTTTATGAAATGAGCTTAAAGTCTCCTCCATTGGATGCTTTTTATGCTTTAAGCTTGTCTTAAAAATTCATTATGTGTTGCGTTTTAAAGCATGATTTTACCATAAGTGATTAAATTATCTGAGGTGTAAAATGGTGGATATCAGACTCCCTATGTATTAAGGGAATCAGGAATCACAAAACAATAAAAATAAGGTAGTTAGAGATTTATCAATAAAAGAAATTTAAAGTATTTAAGTAAATTAGATTAAAATATTTCAAATGTACTCTCAAATAATAAATAAAATAATAAATTTATGAGTTACTTTTTCATTACGGAAGAATATACCAATTATTAAAGAGTTCAATTATTTTGGGAATATAATTTTTGGGAATTAATATAATTTTCAATTATATTGGGAATGGATAAACAGCAAGTTCCGATCTATTTAATCATGCTGATGTAAAATATTCCCCGTAGTGCTCCAAACTAAACCAAACTGCTCTATGTTGTTAAAATTAGTGAGAATTACAGCAAACAGGGAGAAAACCATGAAGGTTAACTGAGTGAAAACAAGATATATCTACCTTTAATCATAAAAATCACTGCATTCTCTTTATTCTACTATTATATAAACTGTAAAAGGTTACTCGTAAATATATATATATATATATATATATATATATATATATATATATATCAAATAGAAATTACATTATATTCTCCATAACATTTAACATAATGAAAACTGGTAGTATGATAAACTTATAAATTTAAAGTTTGTACTTTATAAACAAAGAAAAATTTGTTATTCTAAAAAATCTTGTTATAGACTTTAAAGCGTGATTTTACGATAAGTGACTAAATTGTCTGAGGTGTAGAATGGTGGATATCAGACTCCCTATGTATTAAGGGAATCGGGAATCACAAAACAACAAAAATTAGGTAGTTAGAGATTTGTCAATAAAAGAAATTTAAAGTATTTAAGTAAATCAGATTAAAATATTTCAAATGTACTCTCAAACTATAAAATAATAAATTTATGCGTTACTTTTCATTACTGAAGAATATACCAATTGTTAAAGAGTTCAATTATTTTTTGTATTGATAGGATGAATTGTGAGATTATTTTGGGTTCCCTACTTTGTAGTAGAAATGAAATATATTTTTGGTCAGTTCAACATAATTTCTCCTAAACTAATGTCAATGTGAGCATTGTTAACATTTATGGAGATTCATAGATGTTTGAGGATGTGGGGAATGGGTAAACGGCAAGTTCCAATCTATTTAATCCTGGTGTGAAGAGATTCCCCGTAGTGCTCCAAACTTAACCAATCTGTTCTACGTTATTCAAAATAGTGGGATTTACAGCAAACAGGGAGAAAATCCTGAAGGTTAACTGAGTGAAAACAAGAAATATCTAATCATAAAAATCACTGCATTCTCTTTTTTCTACTATTATATAAACTGTGAAAGGTTAGTTTTAAAAACATATCGTAAATAGAAATTACACTATGTTCTCCATAAAATTTAAGATAATGAATGACTAGTAGCAGGATAAACTTATTATAAATTTAAAGTTTGCACTTTATAAACAAAAAAATTGTTATTCTAAAAAAACTTGTTATAGACTTTGAAGCATGATTTTACGATAAGTGACAAAATTATCTGAGGTGTAGAATGGTGGATATCAGACTCCCTATGTATTAAGGGACACTGAAATCACAAGACAAAAAAAAAAATAAGGTAGTTAGAGATTTGTCCATAAAATAGATTGTAAATATTTACGTAAATTAGATTAAAATATTTTAAATGTACTCTCAAATTATAAAATAATAAATTTTGGCGTTACTTTTTATTACTGAAGAACATACCAATTGTTAAAGAGTTCAATTATTTTTCGTATTGATAGGATGAATTGTGAAATTATTTTGGGTTCCCTACTTTGTAGTAGAAATGAAATATATTTTTAGTCAGTTGAATATCATTTCTCCTAAACTAATGTCAATGTGGATATTGTTAACTTTTATGGAGCCTCAAGTGATGGAGATTCATAAATGTTTGTGGATGTTGGGAATGGGTAAAAGGCAAGATCGATCCGAGCGGTCCGATCTATTTAATCCTGGTGTTGTAAAAGATTTCTCGTAACGATCTAAACCAAACCAAATTGCTCTATGTTGTTGAAATTAGTGAGAATTACAGCAAACAGGGAGAAAACCATGAAGGGTAACTGAGCAAAAAAAAAAAAATATTTACCTTTATCCATAAAAATCACTGCATTCTCTTTTTTTCTACTCTATATAAACTGTGAAAGATTAGTCTTTTTTAAAACAACATATCATAAATAAAAATTACACTATATTCACAACAAAATTTACGATAATGATTGACTGGTGGCATGATAAACCTATTATAAATTTGAAGTTTGCCCTTTATAAACAAAGAAAAATTTGTTATAGACTTTGAAGCATCATTTTACGATAAGTGACTAAATTATCTGAGGTGTAGAATGGTGGATATCAGACTCCCTATGTGTTAAGAGAATTCGGGTAAATATTTACGTAAATTAGATTAAAATATTTTTAATGTACTCGCAAATTATAAAATAATAAATTTTGGTTTTACTTTTCATTACGGAAAAACATACCAATTATTAAAGAGTTCAATTATTTTTCGTATTGATAGGATGAATTGTGGGATTATTTTGGGTTCCCTACTTTGTAGTAGAAATGAAATATATTTTCAGTCAGTTGAATATCATTTCTTCTAAACTAATGTCAATGTGGACATTGTTAACTTTTATGGAGATTCATAGATGTTTGTGGATGTTGGGATTGGGTAAACGCCAAGTTCCGATCTAATTAATTCTGGTTTTGTAAAAGATTCCCCGTAGTGCTCCAAACCAAACTGCTCAACACTGTTAAAATTAGTGAGAATTACAGAAAACAGGGAAGGTAATTAGAGATTTGTTCTTAAAAGAAATTGTAAATATTTCAGTAAATCAGATTAAAGTAATTTAAATGTACTCTCTAATTATAAAATAATAAAGTTATGCTTTACTTTTCATTACGGAAGAATATACCACTTGGTAAAGAGTTCAATTCTTTTCCGTATTGATATGATGAATTGTGAGTTTATTTTGAGTCTCCTACTCTCTAATAGAAGTGAAATACTTTTTTAGTCAGCTGAATATCAGTTCTAAACTAGTATCTATGTGGACATTGTTAACTTTTATGGAGCCTCAAGTGATGGAGATTCATAGATGTTTGTGGATGTTGGGAATAGGTAAACGGCAAACTCTGATCTATTTAATCCTGGTGCTGTAAAAGATTTCCCGTAATGCTCCAAACCAAACTTAACTGCTCTACGTTATTAAATATAGCGGAATTTACAGCAAACAGGGAGAAAACCCTGAAGGCTAAGTGAGTGAAAACAAGAAATATCTACCTTTAGCCGTAAAAATCCCTGTATTCTCTTTATTTTACTCTATATAAACTGTGAAACATTAGTCTTTTTTAAAACAACATATCGTAAATAAAAATTACACTATATTCACAGCAAAATTTACGATAATGATTGACTGGTGGAATGATAAACTTATTATAAATTTAAAATTTGTACTGTATTAACAAAGAAAAATTTTGTTATTCTAAAAAATCTTGTTACAGACTTTGAATCACTTTTGAATTAAACTTTATTTGCCGTATGGTGTTCTTAGACGACTTTTTTGTTTTGTAATTTTTTGGTAGAAGAATTTTTTATATCAATATAAATTGAGAGCTAGAGAATGGTCTTTGGTATAATTAGCGATACAGCCATGAAAAAAACGGCAAAAATGGCATAGCACCAATATGGTACGTTGTTGTTTTATGACTTGCTTGGTTAAACTAAGCACGATTGAGTCATTTGTTCTCGCATTAAGGCAAGGGGTGCTTCTTTCGTTTTTAAAGAGCACCTGAAAGGTGAAAGCACGACTTCTTGCTCAAGTGGATCCTCATTTAGAAGCAGGGACCGAGCAGAAGACCCCTAGGCTTAGCCTACCACCCACAGAGGTATTGATTGAGAATTTGGAGGACATTGTGACCAAGAACATATTTTACGTGCCCCAGTCACTTTTAACGACCACGGTGGATCGTAGGCCGGCTTGGGCTCCGAACCCGCAACCTTTCAGTTATGAGAATGCTGCCTTTGGCAACTGACCTACAGTGGCTCAAAATGTCACTTCATGTTAGACAGTGTGGAAATCCCCAGCAAAAAAACTCTCCGTAAAATAAATAACTTCTTATTTATTTCATTAATTACTTAGTTTTATTGAAGAAAATTATTATTATTATTTATAATAATTTCTTTAATAAAACCGAAAAATATTGGTTAAAAAGTTTCCAGGTATTTCACCCCTTTTCTATATGCAAAAATTTAGAGAAATCAAATGGGGTACAAAATATTCAGAGCGAGTTCTCGTGTCTTAGATTGGGGCCGAGTGCCGCCACTTTAATAGGTTTGGTTTGGTTCTGAGTACTTACGGTCAATTGTTTTTTCAACACGTGGGCTAATGAGACCGGGATCTACAGCTTAAAGTCGATTCCGAACGGCTATGAACACCCATGCCACAGTGGGATTCGAACCCATGAACTCCGGTACCGAAGACCAGCACTCTAATCCATAGGCCGTCGCTCTGCCGGCACCTTAATAGGATCAAATATTTTATCATACCATCACTAATAGGGAAAGAACGATTTTCTTGTTATTTGGAACTCTAACATGAATAATACTAAACACGATCAGAATATTTGGGGATAAAGAAATAAATAAATGAACAATTATACAGTTTTTACTTAAACCAAAAATTAACAACTTACCTTCAACATATGTAGGAACATAATTTATCTAAATAAATACTGAATTAGTGCTAAGTTAAATCTTCTATTACTACATCATGAATTATTTAAAAATTGCGGAAGAGTTCGAAATCAAATGATTCAATTTCGATAACCCTGTATATTGAAGGTACAATTATTATAAAGCTTGTATAGTGATAATGAGCTAATTATTTTATTTCATAACGAAATATTTTCTTTGTAAGAACTGCAAAGCAAAAATCAAGATTTATCAACTAAAAAGTTACATTAATTTACAAACATTATTTTTTTATGTGTGATATTTTACCAATTAGTGATTTAAAGTAATTTTTTAACGAATGAACGACAAACGAAACATATATAAAGAGAAAAAACTCCGGTTTGCTACTCAGTGGTAAGTTTGGACAATTGTACCTCTAACGCCATCTATTGGACATTCTAGATACTTCGGAAATCAATTTAAATTACGACAAGAGACTCGGAAGTTTTGGGGTAAGTTCAGAATCCGATATCGGTATTTGAATATTTTTTTAAGACATTTATTTAAAAAGTCGTCCTTTTAGAGGGAATTGTACATATTTTGATTAACTTTATCACTTCAAGTATTGAATTTCATCAGCAGAAGTTTTAGGGATTAGAGAAGATTATTGTTCACCATTTTAATCCCAAATTATTAAACATTGTGTTGTGGAAATTTATTTTGGAGTTATTAAAAAAATCATGCTAAATGAAACATGGAAAATTATAAAACTTAAAATAAGTACATGCTTTTTTAGTGAAAATATGGAAAATAATTTAAAAGAGATAGCTTAGGCTGCATAAAATCACTCAAAATTACACGAATATGTAAAGCATATCTCATATTTTCGGTTTTATAGACATATTAACATTACTCCGTGAGATTTCAGACGTGTTCATCAATACAACGAAAATACATCAAATTATTCATATACTTTTGAATCAATGGTTTTTAATTCTCTTTAAATATAAATAGATAAATTATAAATAAGCAAAAACCTACTATTTGTAGAGAATAATTTTGAACTTTTACTGTTTTGTTAGTTTTAAAAGAGTAAATGAAGTATATATTTATTTATTTAAACCCTATGTAAGTGACCTACCCTGAAGTGTTAAATATGATTAGTAAATGAAGTATTGTAAACGTGTAAAATTTTGTTTTATAACAAAATAACTATGCAATGAATAATCTGAATATGATGGATATTACCGCTGCCGGTCACCCCCAGTTAACAATACCTGAGCTCATCTCAGGCATGTCCGTTACCTTCATAAACATTGTACAAAATTTTAAAGAAAATGTACAAATTATAAATCTCTCGGCTCCTTATACAATCAAAATAAAAATAGCATAATTTAGTGAACGTACAAGGAATTCGTATTGTGTCCAAACCAGATTTTAATGTATGGGATTTAATGGATAACAAACGTACAGAAAAAAAATCACTTAAAATTTCATTCCTTAAAAAAGGCACGTATAATAAAATCATATATGTAACTAACATTTGAAATATTAAAGATATAGATTTAAAATTTTGCATGCACGTTTAGAAAGATTTGTAAAATAATTTGAGCCAATAAAAAATCGATGATTTTATTTTGATTATCGCATATAGATAAACCGTTCCGGAATAACATCGTACACGAGATAACTGATATTAAAAAATGGAAGTTCATGTGGTAAATAGAGCTGGTGTATACTCCGAACGTATGATAATTGGCACAAACAAAAGTTCATTGAATCATCCATCCTCCAACAAAGTTTTGAATCCCTTTTTATTAATAATTTTGCTTCAAATTAAATTCTAACTGTCGATACTGATAATCTCTTTTCACTCAAAAATACTCAAAAATACAAATATGTAAAGCATATCTCATATTTTCGGTTTTACGGACATATTTACATTACTCCGTCAGATGTCAGACGTGTTTAGCAATACAACGAAAATATATCCAATTATTCATATTAAGTTGGTTTTAAGTCAATTTAAAAATAAATGGATAAATTATAAATAAACAATAACCTACTATTTGTAGAGAATAATTTTGAATTTTTACTGTTTTATTAGTTTTAAAACTGAGTAAATAAAGTATATATTTATTTATTTACACCTTATCTAAGTAACCTACCCTGACGTGTTAAAGATGATGAATAAAGGAATTGTATAAATTTTTGTTTTTACAATAAAGAAATAACTACGCAATGAATAATTTGAATATGATGGATATTACCGCTGCCGGTCACCCCCCCCAGTTAACAATACCTGAGCTCTTTTCAGGTATTGTTAATAATGGAAGTTCGTGGGATGAATTGTACTGGGGGGATAAAAAGGCACAAATAAATAAAATCATATACATAATAACTTTTGAAATATTGAAGATAGAGACAGGTCCCGACTAAGATACTTTTGTGCCCAGGGCACAATCCAATTTTTGTGCCCTCCACCCCCATGCAAATTTATATCGACAAGTTATTATCATCTTTATAGTCATATAAAAATTATAACATTGATTTAGCAAGCAGATTTAAGAAATTAGCATTAAAGTAATATTCAAAATCAAAAATGCAATTTTCCTTTATTAACATATAAATAATTGTACACCAAGACTTTTAAAAAATGCGATATTATTTTTTGAAGTTTTAATATTTTATATATATATATACAGTTATATAAATATATAAATAATAATATATAAATTAATTATTTATATAATGTGTGTGTTATTTTATGTGTATGTATATAAATGTTTTATGTATCTATGTAATATATAAAAGCAAATATGTTATAATATATAAAATGTATATATTTTATAAAAGTATAAATATATATATGTCTATATATATAAATATATATGTGCAAATATAGAAAATATGCATATAAGTATATAATTTTTATATATTTAAAATATATATATAAATTTAAATATATTAATAACATATATTTATATTAAAATTTATATAATAATGTAATAAATAGAATTTATATATATATATAAAATAATATAAAATAAATAATATATTTAAAATTATATATATCTGTAAATATATATAAAAATATATATAAATTTATATATATATATTATTTACATATATATAAATAATATATGATATAGGAGATTATACTACTTTCAGAAAAGATTTTTATATTGTTTTATCATGGATAATTTAGAAAAACAAATCAATGTTTCACATAAAACAAATGATAATAAATTTCACTTTAACATAGTTGTCCTTTTAACATAATATTCATTTTTATCTAAAATAATATAATGTTAACAAAATTATTTACCTAATTAAATTTTTAGTATATTTTATATTTAGTATAAAAATTGCTTCTTAATAAAGGAAGAAAAACACAATCGCATAAAATTTTCATCATTTAAAACCCAATCTCTTAGATAATCATTATTATTTCTGTTTAGTCCATGCTAATATTAAGGACTTTTTAAGGACCTAAAGTGACCCAATTTTTTTATTTTCTAACTTATAATACTCATAAGCTCTTTGCAGAAAATAAATATTAATAAAGAATTAAAAATAATTAAACTGATGAGATGATTAATGGTTTTGTAGTGATATTTTGCTAAAATCTGTCTTTATAAATATGCAATAACCCATAATAAAAGAGCACCAGGTTCGTTGAGGGAATTAATTATCAGGTAAATAACAGTAAAATTAAAGTAAATAGGAAACAATATAGTTCACGACAAACAAAATTACGTCGTACAATAATTTATTAAAACTTAACGAAAGGGGAATTGTGCATGTGGATTAAAAATTATACTAAAGAAGTTCAAATGAACAAGATATCACGAGGGAAATGAAATTACTGCAATGACATTTATATAAAATTCAACTGTTATGTATAAAATAATGTCAAAGATATTGATTGAAATTTACTTCCTTCCTCAGTGGCATGACAGCCCAGGATGGGCCTTAGCCTTCTCTAGAATTCCATACCAGGCAGTCCTATCTTTGGTTCTGGATTTCCAATTTGAAAATTTCAAGGATCTTATGTCTTTCTTAATGCAGTCCAACCATCTAAGTTTTGGTCGTCCTCTCATTCGGGTTCCTATTAGTTTGGCCGTAAAAACTTTTTTGTGGATCTATTGCCATTAAGTCGAACTAGGTGTCCGGCCCATTTTAATCTTTGTAAGCTAATAAAATTAATTATATCTGGTTTTTAAATGTTCTGTATAATTCAATATTTGTTCTTCTTCTCCATATACCATTTACATTAATTCCCCCAAAATACTTCTCAATATTTTTCTCTCAAAAACTGCTAGGGTTTCCTTGTCTCTTTCTGTCAATGCCCAGGTTTCAGCTGAGTAAGTCAAAACAGGTCTTATTAGGCATTTATACAATATTATTTTAGTCAATCTTTTAATGTACTTAGACTTTAAATATTTCTTTAATCCAAAAAAAAAAAAACATCGATTAGCAGCCGTAATTCTGCTATGAATTTCAACAGATATATTATTTTGTGTATTAATTTCCGAACCTAGGTATATAAACTGCTTTACAGTCTCAAATTTATAACTGCCTATTTCTAAGAAGGAGTGATTATATTCTGATTTTAAACAAGGCATATATTTGGTTTTAGTTTCACTAATGCTCAAATTCATCTTTTTGGCCTCAGTTTCTAGAGAAATAAATGCTTGTTTTAGTGCATCTAATGTCCGGGCTATAACATCAATATCATCTTCATATGCAAGCAATTGTACAGATTTGTTGAAAATGGTTCCTCTAGAATTTAAATTTGCACCTCTAACTATTTTCTCCAGAGCAAGGTTAAAGAGAAGACAAGCCAGGGCATCCCCTTGTCTTAGAGCATTCATGATAGTAATAGGTTCTGATAAGCTGTTTTGTACCTTAATTCTTACTTTGGTCTGTGTTAAAGTCAAAGCTACCAGATTAACAAGCTTTTCAGGAATGTTAAATTCTTTCATAGTATTCAGAAGTCTATTCCAATTGAAATTTATGAGCACTAAATATTTTGCAGGTAAAATTTAAGCACAGAAATTGATATCAACTACTGCAAATTATAATAACCTCATTATAAAATGATAAACAAAGGAAAAAATTATAAATTTCACCAAGAGATGAATGCAAGAAGATATGCATACAAAAAGCATTAACTAAAGCAGTAGTAATATACAGCTGGCAAAAAAAGTCATTAAGTAAGCAGCAATATATAACAATTAGTGCATTAGTAAATTAGTAAAATTAGTAAATTTTCGTGCCCAGGGCACGTGCCCCAAGTGCCTATGTGATAATCAGGTCCTGGATAGAGATTTCAATTCTACGTGCATGCTACGTGCTACGTGCATAATTTGAGCCAATAAATATTAGCTATTTTGATTATCGTTATTTCAAGTAAATAAATCACCTGACTTATATGCCGCACACGTAATAACTGATCCTCAGATGTTTCGGGAACATTCGTTCTCTAACAGAGTCCTTGATCCTCATTTGTTTAGTAATTTTTTGCTTCAAGGTGAATTCTAACTGCTGACTCTGATAATCCCTTTAATGGAAGTTCATTTTATAAGGCCTGTTGGTGTTTACTCACCACACTGTAATTTGCTTAAAGAAATTGAAAGTTCATCGGAACATCCGTTTTCCAACAAAGTTTTTGATCCCACTTTGTTGTTTAGTAATTATTTTTGCTTCAAGGCGAATTCAAACTACTGACACTGATAATCCCTTTTCTTTGTGCTATATTGTTAATTTCTTTAATTGTTTTAGCCTGTCTCTATAGATAGACTGAAAATAATTTATTTGGTGATTGATGAAAAATTACTACACCTTCAGCACATTAGAAGTTCATATTTAAAAAATAGGATCCAAAGTTAAACGAGACTTACAGTTCCCAGACACATCATGTTTGTTAAAAAAAGGAAATTTTATTTAAATTACAAATTTAAAATGTTAAACCGAGTATACACATGCCTAACAAAATATTGTGATATCGGTGATATCCTGATTCAAGCGTTTCCAATTAATCAGTAAATGATAATCCATTTCAGATGGTGGGAAATGAAGGAACTTGCTTGGTTTTTTCTTTTGAGGTTGTGATTTCCTATTCTGTAGTACAAACTAGTTTGGATTAAAAGCGATTTTTTCATTTGGTTTGGCCGAACGATGGTCGAATGGTTAGGGTGCTGGCCTCCGGAACCAGAGTGCGATGGTTCGAATCCCACTATGGCATGGATGTTCGTAGCCGTTCGGAATCGGCTTTAAGCAGTAGGTCCCGGTCTCATTAGCCCTCGAGTTGCAAAAAGTAGACCGTAGCGCTCCCAAACTTTACCTACTTAGTTTTTGTTTGACGCGTTTACCCAAAACCTCCTCCTCTCACTTTTTATCGAATCTCTTTAAGTACCTCTTAAGGACTTTAAGTATCTTTCTAAGTATTTGCCGGTTGATGAAAAATTACTACACCTATAGCACATTAGCAGTTGATGTTTAAAAAACAGAATCCAAAATTAAATAAGACTTACAGTTCCCGGACACATTACGTTTGTTAATAAAAAAGGAAATTTGGTTTACATTACAAATTAAAAAATGTTAAACCAACTATAAACATGCCTAACAAAATATTGTGATATCGGTGATATCCCGATTCAAGCGTTTCCATAAATTCAAGCTTTCCACCGTTAATCAGTAAATGATAATCCATTTCAGATGGTGGGAAACGATGGAACTTGCTTGGTATTTTATTTTGATTTTGTGATTTCCAATTCTGTTTGGTTTGTTTTGGAGCGCTACGGTCTACTGTTTTGCACACGAGGGCTAATGAGACCGGGACCTACTGCTTAAAGCCGATTCCGAACGGCTACGAACATCCATGCCATAGTGGGATTTGAACCCAGCAACTCCGGTTCCAACTATCAACGGCCTAACCATCGGCCAGCGTTCGGTTTCCAATTCTGTAGTACAAACTAGTATGGATTCTAGACGAATTTCGTAGCTTTTGTTTGACGCATTTACCCCAAACCTCCTCCTCTAACTTTTTATTGCATCTCTTTAAGTACCACTTAAGTACTTTAAGTATATTTTTTAAGTATTTGCCGGTTGGTGAAAAATTACTACACCTATTGCACATTAGCAGTTGATGTTTAAAAAATGGTATCCAAAATTAGATAAGACTTACAGTTACCAGTTGCATCATGTTTGTTAAATAAAGGAAATTTGGTTTAAATTACAAATTAAAAAATGTTAAACCGACTATAAACATGCCTAACATTGTGATATCAGTGATATCCTGATTCAAGCGTTTGCAATTAATCAGTAAATGAATATTATTCCGTTTCGGACGTTATGGAATGAAAGACTTGCTTGGTATTTTCGTTTGAGGTTGTAATTTCCTATTCTGTAGTACAAACTAGTTTGGATTAAAATTAAATTTTATAGTTTTTGTTTGACGCGTTTACCCAAAACCTCCTCCTCTCACTTTTTATTGCATCTCTTTAAGTACCACTTAAGTACTTTAAGTATATTTTTAAGTATTTGCCGGTTGATGAAAAATTACTACACCTAGCACATTAGCAGTTGATGTTTAAAAAATGGTATCCAAAATTAAATAAGACGTATAGTTCCCAGACACATCATGTTTGTTAAAAAAAAAAGGAAATTTGGTTTAAATTACAAATTAAAAAAATGTTAAACAGACTATAAACATGCCTAACAAAATATTGTGATATCGGTGATATCCCGATTCAAACGTTCCCAATTAATCAGTAAATGAATATTATCCCGTTTCAGACGTTGTGGAATGAAGGACTTGCTTGGTTATTTTCGTTTGAGGTTGTGATTTACTATTCTGTAGTATAAACTAGTTTGGACTAAAAATGAATTTTGTAGTTTTTGTTTGAGGCGCTTACCCAAAACCTCCTCCTCTCACTTTTTATCGAATCTCTTTAAGTACCTCTTAAGGACTTTAAGTATCTTTCTAAGTATTTGCCGGTTGATGAAAAATTACTACACCTATAGCACATTAGCAGTTGATGTTTAAAAAACAGAATCCAAAATTAAATAAGACGTATAGTTCCCAGACACATCATGTTTGTTAAAAAAAAAGGAAATTTGGTTTAAATTACAAATTAAAAAAATGTTAAACAGACTATAAACATGCCTAACAAAATATTGTGATATCGGTGACGTCCCGATTCAAGCGTTTCCAATTAATCAGTAAATGATAATCCATTTCAGATGGTGGGAAACGATGGAACTTGCTTGGTATTTTATTTTGATTTTGTGATTTCCAATTCTGTTTGGTTTGTTTTGGAGCGCTACGGTCTACTGTTTTGCACACGAGGGTTAATGAGCCCGGGACCTACTGCTTAAAGCCGATTCCGAACGGCTACGAACATCCATGCCATAGTGGGATTTGAACTCACAAACTCCGGTTCCAACTATCAACGGCCTAACCATCGGCCAGCGTTCGGTTTCCTATTCTGTAGTACAAACTAGTTTGGATTCAAAACGAATTTTGCAGTTTTTGTTTGACGCGTTTACCCAAAACCTCCTCCTCTCACTTTTTATCGAATCTCTTTAAGTACCTCTTAAGGACTTTAAGTATCTTTCTAAGTATTTGCCGGTTGATGAAAAATTACTACACCTATAGCACATTAGCAGTTGATGTTTAAAAAACCAGAATCCAAAATTAAATAAGACTTATAGTTCCCAGTTGCATCATGTTTGTTAAATAAAGGAAATTTGGTTTAAATTACAAATTAAAAAATGTTAAACCGACTATAAACATGCCTAACATTGTGATATCAGTGATATCCTGATTCAAGCGTTTGCAATTAATCAGTAAATGAATATTATTCCGTTTCGGACGTTATGGAATGAAAGACTTGCTTGGTATTTTCGTTTGAGGTTGTAATTTCCTATTCTGTAGTACAAACTAGTTTGGATTAAAAATTAAATTTTATAGTTTTTGTTTGACGCGTTTACCCAAAACCTCCTCCTCTCACTTTTTATCGAATCTCTTTAAGTACCTCTTAAGGACTTTAAGTATCTTTCTAAGTATTTGCCGGTTGATGAAAAATTACTACACCTATAGCACATTAGCAGTTGATGTTTAAAAAACAGAATCCAAAATTAAATAAGACGTATAGTTCCCAGACACATCATGTTTGTTAAAAAAAAAAGGAAATTTGGTTTAAATTACAAATTAAAAAAATGTTAAACAGACTATAAACATGCCTAACAAAATATTGTGATATCGGTGATATCCCGATTCAAACGTTCCCAATTAATCAGTAAATGAATATTATCCCGTTTCAGACGTTGTGGAATGAAGGACTTGCTTGGTTATTTTCGTTTGAGGTTGTGATTTACTATTCTGTAGTATAAACTAGTTTGGACTAAAAATGAATTTTGTAGTTTTTGTTTGACGCGTTTACCCAAAACCTCCTCCTCTCACTTTTTATCGAATCTCTTTAAGTACCTCTTAAGGACTTTAAGTATCTTTCTAAGTATTTGCCGGTTGATGAAAAATTACTACACCTATAGCACATTAGCAGTTGATGTTTAAAAAACAGAATCCAAAATTTAAATAAGACTTACAGTTCCCGGACACATCATGTTTGTTAAAAAAAAAGGAAATTTGGTTTAAATTACAAATTAAAAAAATGTTAAACAGACTATAAACATGCCTAACAAAATATTGTGATATCGGTGACGTCCCGATTCAAGCGTTTCCATAAATTCAAGCTTTCCACCGTTAATAAGTAAATGATAATCCATTTCAGATGGTGGGAAATGAAGGAACTTGTTTGGTATTTTCTTTTGAGGTTGTGAATTCCTATTCTGTTTGGTTTGTTTTGGAGCGCTACGGTCTACTGTTTTGCACACGAGGGCTAATGAGACCGGGACCTACTGCTTAAAGCCGATTCCGAACGGCTACGAACATCCATGCCATAGTGGGATTTGAACCCACGAACTCCGGTTCCAACTATCAACGGCCTAACCATCGGCCAGCGTTCGGTTTCCAATTCTGTAGTACAAACTAGTATGGATTCTAGACGAATTTCGTAGCTTTTGTTTGACGCATTTACCCCAAACCTCCTCCTCTAACTTTTTATTGCATCTCTTTAAGTACCACTTAAGTACTTTAAGTATATTTTTTAAGTATTTGCCGGTTGGTGAAAAATTACTACACCTATTGCACATTAGCAGTTGATGTTTAAAAAACAGAATCCAAAATTAAATAAGACTTATAGTTCCCAGTTGCATCATGTTTGTTAAATAAAGGAAATTTGGTTTAAATTACAAATTAAAAAATGTTAAACCGACTATAAACATGCCTAACATTGTGATATCAGGTGATATCCTGATTCAAGCGTTTGCAATTAATCAGTAAATGAATATTATTCCGTTTCGGACGTTATGGAATGAAAGACTTGCTTGGTATTTTCGTTTGAGGTTGTAATTTCCTATTCTGTAGTACAAACTAGTTTGGATTAAAATTAAATTTTATAGTTTTTGTTTGACGCGTTTACCCAAAACCTCCTCCTCTCACTTTTTATCGAATCTCTTTAAGTACCTCTTAAGGACTTTAAGTATCTTTCTAAGTATTTGCCGGTTGATGAAAAATTACTACACCTATAGCACATTAGCAGTTGATGTTTAAAAAACAGAATCCAAAATTAAATAAGACGTATAGTTCCCAGACACATCATGTTTGTTAAAAAAAAAAGGAAATTTGGTTTAAATTACAAATTAAAAAAATGTTAAACAGACTATAAACATGCCTAACAAAATATTGTGATATCGGTGACGTCCCGATTCAAGCGTTTCCAATTAATCAGTAAATGAATATTATCCCGTTTCAGACGTTGTGGAATGAAGGACTTGCTTGGTTATTTTCGTTTGAGGTTGTGATTTACTATTCTGTAGTATAAACTAGTTTGGACTAAAAATGAATTTTGTAGTTTTTGTTTGAGCGCTTACCCAAAACCTCCTCCTCTCACTTTTTATCGAATCTCTTTAAGTACCTCTTAAGGACTTTAAGTATCTTTCTAAGTATTTGCCGGTTGATGAAAAATTACTACACCTATAGCACATTAGCAGTTGATGTTTAAAAAACAGAATCCAAAATTAAATAAGACGTATAGTTCCCAGACACATCATGTTTGTTAAAAAAAAAGGAAATTTGGTTTAAATTACAAATTAAAAAAATGTTAAACAGACTATAAACATGCCTAACAAAATATTGTGATATCGGTGACGTCCCGATTCAAGCGTTTCCAATTAATCAGTAAATGAATACTATCCCGTTTCAGACATTGTGGAATGAAGGACTTGATTGGTATTTTTGTTTGAGGTTGTGATTTCCTATTATGTAGTACAAACTAGTTTGGATTAAAAACGAATTTTGTAGCTTTTGTTTGACGCGTTTACCCAAAACGTTCTCCTCTCACTTTTTATCGCATTTCTTTAAGTATCTTTTTAAGTATTTGCCGGTTGATGAAAAATTACTATACCTATAGCACATTATCAGTTGATGTTTAAAAAACAGGAATCCAAAATTAAACGAGACTTACATTTCCCAGACACATCATGTTTGTTAAAAAAAGGGGAGATTTGGTTTAAATTACAAATTAAAAAACATTAAACCGACAATAAATATTCCTAACGAAATATTGTGATATTGGTGATATCCCGATTCAAGCATTCCCAATTAATCAGTAAATGAATATTATCCCGTTTCAGACGTTATAGAATGAAGGACTTGATTGGTATTTTTGTTTGAAGTTGAGATTTCATATTTTTTAGTACAAGCTAGTTTGGATTAAAATTAAATTTCGTAAGTTTTGTTTGACGTGTGAACCCAATACCTATTCCTCTAATTTTTTTAACGCATCTTTAAGTTTGCTTAAGTACTTTAAATAAATTTTTAAGTATTTGCATCTATGAACAATTACTACATCTATAGAATTAGTGCATTGCCAGTTTAAAAAACATGAATCCAAAATTAAATAACATTTATAGTTCCTAGACGCATCATGTTTGTTAAAAAAAAGGGAAATTTAGTTTAAACTACTAATTAAAAAATGTTAAACCGACAATAAATATGCTTAACAAAATATTGTGATATTGGTGACATCCCGATTCAAGCATTCCAATTAATCAGTAAATGAATATTATCCCGTTTCAGACGTTATAGAATGAAGGACTTGATTGGTATTTTGTTTGAAGTTGAGATTTCATATTTTTTAGTACAAGCTAGTTTGGATTAAAAAAAAATTTCGTAGGTTTTGTTTGGCGTGTGAACCCAATACCTATTCCTCTAATTTTTTTAACGCATTTTCTTTAAGTACCAATGAAATAAATAATTGTTTTTGTCATCTATTCATCTATTGAACTTTCATCTTTTCAAGGAGAATTTGTGCATTGCCAGTTACACATGAATGACCGAACGATGGTCAAATGAGTACGGCGCTGCTCTTCGGAATCGATGTTCATTGTCTCGAATCCTTCTGTTGGCAGGGCCTGATTTCCGACAGGGTAAATGCAAGCGCCCGGGCCCCGAGTCAAAAGGGGGCCCACAAATTAACAGCCATTTCAAGTTAAGAATATGATTCGTATATCTAAATTCGCTTTAAATTATCGACAACTTCTTTAGTTTTTGATTTTTTTTTTGTTCTTTCGAGTGCTACGGTCTACTTTTTGCAACACGAGGGCTAATGAGACCGGGACCTACAGCTTAAAGCCGATTCCGAACGGCTACGAACATCCATGCCATTGTAGGATTCGAACCCACGAACTCCGGTACCAAAGGCCAGCACCCTAACCAATCGGCCATCGTTCGGCCTGGGAGACTTAATCAAACATCCACTGCATTGCCTGGATCATTGGAGCTTCAGCATAACCGTCACTTTTCTCAGTTGTTATACTTCTCTTTAACCCTTTATATCCTGAATTAATTTGCCATCCACTTTCTTACTGCATTTTTGCATCATTAGATAAGTTTTAATAGAGAATAATCATAGAAAATAGAAAATTAATTGTTACTGTATTTTAGTAGTTAATTTTTCTGCTGGTACTTTCTAGTACCAACATATATTTTTGACTCTATGATACAAAACAAAAAATTAAATTATGAATAAAACAAATTAAATGCTTACCTTAGAAATGCAGAAATCTCTAAAAAATAATAGTACCAAATAACTCGTAATAAACCACTAAATTTACTCATTTGAACAACACGTGTATCAACTCTACCACAAAATGACCTTCGAATGCAGCACGCCAGTTATAAAATCCCTACTATGAGAATAAAAAGGATTCTTGATTGGTGCTGTCATTTCTTTTCTGCTGTAGGAACTGCATCGTTCATGTCCTTGTGAGTACCGTCAGGAAAAATGGCTTTATTAGGAATATATAGGTGTTTGATTGAAGCGGTACTTATAAGTACCGTCAGGATAAAAAGGATTAAAACAGAATGATACTCCGTTTAAATTAGTTTCCTTCCGCATAATCTTCCTCAAAAATTAAGGCTTTTGACCCAGTTTTATTCTGTTTGTATTGCATTAAAAGAATACAAAAAATTATTGCACATATAAAAATCTTTCCAAATTTTTCAAAAAGCAGTGTGTTTCAGAAAACATGATTGCAGTATGAAATATGACGATGCATTCCGATGTCCTTATTACCACTATGTATTATTTATTACATGTGTG
Source organism: Pardosa pseudoannulata (assembly GCA_032207245.1). Taxonomy (NCBI): domain Eukaryota; kingdom Metazoa; phylum Arthropoda; class Arachnida; order Araneae; family Lycosidae; genus Pardosa; species Pardosa pseudoannulata. Next base: position 83,531,601 of record CM063500.1, on the reverse strand, counting down.
CATGCTTGTTAGTTTTGAAAGGAAATAACCAACAACCCTTATCCCTCTCAACACCTGAAATGGGGTAAGTTTTCATTAATGCCTAAAACGGAAGCAAAGCAAATGGTACTAAACAGTTTGCTAAATTGGCCAAGGCTCATTTATGTAAAGGAATAATCCTCGATGACACCTTACGGCCCACTATATCGAGTTGAAAGTGTACGGAACAGTATAAAAAAAAGGAACAAATTCTGTGACAGGAACACATAAAAAATGTTCAATTAAAAAAAAGTTAATAAGTTAATAATTTTTCATATAGATGTTAAATTTCAACATTTAAACACATATAAACCGTGGCATATCTACCCGATATTGCGATATGTTTGTGGTACTCTCATGGTTAAAAATTCTTTAGGTACTCCGTGCACATTTTTTTCTAATCAGTCCCCTTCAGGGCTATAAATCCTCATTCAGCTAAACCGGTGATTTTTGAGTGGGGATTTCAATGTCGATATTTGGAAAGAAAAATCATAGATTAAATTTTTGTTTCTTTACGTAGCAAATGATGTGCTTTAATCATGACTCTCATTAGACCTGTCCTAATGTATCGTTTAAAAATTTTATCTCTCATTAAAAATGGAAAATACAAAATAACAGGTTTCTAAAGGAAAGTATCTGTTAAGCATCTTTGGTGGTGTGGAAAAATTGCATTTGGTGACGACGTATGAACTCGAAAATTTATAGAATATTTAGAGAACCCGATACAAAAATTATATATTAAAATTAAAAGAATGGACTGGGTTGCTCTTGTCACAAGAATGAACAAGAAAAATCCAGTGAAGAAAGCCCTTTACGTATCATAAGAGAGGAAAATTTACATTTATGGATTGATTCAACTGATTCAGATTTTAAAGCAATGGGAGTAAAGAACTGGTCCACAAGGGGGAAATTATGGTGTCATGTAAGAGTCTTTAGCAGAAGGTTTTGAATTCACCCTGGATTATCGTGTCAATTATTGTGATTTTTATCACGAAATCTTCTGTCTGTAGATTTCAATGGAAAAAAGTTGAGAGGATATTACAATTCAATTGATTCAGATTTTAAAGCAATGGGAAAAAAGAGCTGATACACAAGGGTGAACTCATGATGTCATGTAAGAGTCTTTACCAGAAGGTTTTGATTCCCCCCTGAAATATCAGGGGGTATCTATGGAGTATCTATGTAATCAATTATTGTGATTTTTATCACGAAAACATTCTGGCTGTAGATTTCAATGGAAAAATTGAGAGAATATTACACGAATTTTCCACGAAATGACGAATTACGAACAAAAGAGTGAACCATCTGAAAGTAAAAAAGGTGTAAAATAATAATTGTACCTAATAAATTAGGAGCGTTTATAGAAAAAGATGAAACAAAAATAAACGGATTTTTGCTGTGCAACAAAATACCACATCAGCTACTATAAGGGAAAATCACAAATAAATATTTCTGTGCCCGAAAAATAAAATGTAAATTATATTGTCTCGAGTATGTATTTATGTAATATATAGAAGTATCTAATTTTTTAATGTCTGCAATGCAAAGAGTATCCATTCTATGCACTAAATTAATTTTAACAACATATATAAGGATAAATTCGATATGCCTCCATACTCGTTATAAGATTAAACTAGCATCGGAATTGATAGTAATGCTATATAGGGGTTTGACTGTATATATAACTTATGTTAATAACTAATATGTTAATGATGACATATCAAGTGTAGGATATTTTATACACTACTTATATTTGATTTAAATCTCAGTACAAGTTGGAAACGTTATCCACTATATAATTATATAAAGCCTAATAATCTTATAATAATCAAGACAATCCCCCTGTTTCTTCAAAATCTCCCACAAGGCAGGAGGCTCCTAAAAATCTCCAGAACTGCCCTGTTCTTCCGTATATTTTGCAGCTATTAATGGCGGTGTCATTCATCACACACCAACCCTAATCCGAAGGGCACAACAAAGCTCGAAAAATACCCATCACTTAAGTTTTTAAACTTCCTAAGTAACGCACCACGTCTAATGGGTCGAAGCCTTATCTCTTATTTTTCCGAACCGCCTTCTCTCTTTGCTTTGCTTTAGTCTTAAAACCTTCCGCTCTTACCTCTTAAAAGCATCTAAACACTTTTTCGCCCTGCATCCTTTTTTTACACCTCTTTCTCTTCACTCCTCTTTTCTCACCTATTTCTTACCGACCTTAAGTGCTTAAAGTGTTTGATGACAACAATGAAGGAAGGGAGGGAAGTAGGGGTGGCCCGAATCCAGTGCAGGGATGCAAGTAGGAAGTAATAACATTATATGCTGGTCACGTGAGATGGTCCCAGATTCATGCAGGAGAAATAAAAATTTCTTGGGCAAACATAAGTTTTCTGATGGAAATAAGAGAGGGTGGGTCGACCCCCCTTGCTCTTTTCACCCCCGTTTCCTCCCTCCTGCACGTACTGGATCGTCTGCCGTTTACGAAGTTGATCTAACTTTTTAAAAGTTTTCGGTCAAGTTGTCAAACAATTTGTCTTTCCGACTCCCGACTGGTGCCTAGGTCGAGGATTGGGTGGTGGCTACTTAACTTTGTTACTTACTTTTCTTCCCTTCCCCCATTTTTTTCTTCTTGCTTGTGACATTTTGTTTCCGTTCCGTTGGCAACACAGCCTCTGTGGAGGAAGGAGATGTCTGGAATGGGTCTTAATTAAGGACCAGAGTCTTTCACGGTCCGGCGACACCTCGCGAAGTCTAACAAGGTCTAATTTTCTTCCTCGATCTCTCTGGGAATTTTTTTTTCTTTTTTGATGTTTTCTTTTCCTTAAACTTGTTTCACCTAGAGCGGCATGCTGCATTTGAGATCAAAATGCCACTTAAAGCGAAGATTTTTAAGAATAATGGTTAGCTGAAGATCCAATGGATTTCCTAAATGCATTCACAGGATCGCTACTTGTCAATGTCTACCATAGTTAAGTCTCCTAAAAAGCGATTAATTCTTACCACGTTATATGGAAACTGTGTTAAATGAAACTCAATTATTTAAATCAGGAAATGCACTCTATGGAAACTGTATTATAATTGTATAGTGTTTAGTTATAATGTTCCTCTAAATTAATATCCCAATGGGTAGGTTGCTGCATTTCCATTCATATGATCGAATCCCGCTGCCACTATGGATGTTGGATGCTATGGACATTCGGATTTAGCTAGAACCCTTTAATGCCCATGCCATTTCTGCTGATAACATATCAATGCATATCTTAAATATAAGTTATTATGGTCTGCACAGAAAAAAGTAAATATGAAGTTTAAACAACTCTGAATACTCCAGAACGTCACGTTAGAGATCACCTATCGTTTTAAGCATCATAGGATGCCTTTTATACAGAAAAAAAAGAAAAAAGATTTAAAAAGAAAAGAAAAATAGAAACATGTTGAAAAAAAATATTTGATATTACATATAAAATAAGTACTGTAAGACGTAGTTTTATAACAGATAAAGCAATTAATCTTCACTTCAGTTTATGTTCCTGCCAAAAAAAAGTAAATATATATCCGCTGTTGCAAAATTTACACAGTGTCAATACAAATGGAATATTTATAAAGGCAGTAAAAGATTTGAATGGTAAACTAGACAAGTCATTCAAAATTTAAGCATATTAAACATATTACTAAAAGTGTGAAGATGTGATTAATAAGCATTTTGCAGTAAAAATGGAGAATGTTTAACAGGTGCCAACAACAGGATTAATTCTTACCATGATATATGGAAAGTGTGTTAAATGAAACTTAATAATTTAAATCAGGAAATGCACTCTATCGAAACAGTATTATAAGGCCTGTATCAGAGAAGTAAATCAAAGAAATTTTTGGAACGTCATAATAATTACAGAACTAACCTCCTGGGCACTGATTTATTGTAAAATATTCTTGTGTTTTGGAACAGCAAAACATTTATTATTTTAATCACGTGTTTAGTTATAATGTTCCAACAAATTAATATCCGAATGAGTAGGGTGCTGCATTTCCATTCACGGGATCGAATCGCGCTGCAGGTATGGATGGTTGTATACATTCGGATTTAGCTAGAACCCTTTAATGCCCATGCCATTTCTGCTGATAACATATCAATGCATATCTTAAATATAAGTTATTATGGTCTGCACAGAAAAAAGTAAATATGAAGTTTAAACAACTCTGAATACTCCAGAACGTCACGTTAGAGATCACCTATCGTTTTAAGCATCATAGGATGCCTTTTATAAAAAAAAATAAATTTCATGAAAAAAGATTTATTTGATATTACATGTAAAAATAAATACTGCAAAATAGAGTTTTGTAATAGATAAAGCAATTAGCTTTGATTTCAGTCTTTGTACTTGCCAAAAAAGTAAATTTATACTGCTGTTCAAATATTTATAAAATGTCAATCCAAATGGTATATTTATAAATTCTAATAGAAATTACTTGAAATTTTTGTAGATTGTTTATAAAATTTCCATCTAGCTACTCTCAAAAGAAAAACTCTTTCTAATAAAACATAAATGTTCTAAGAGCAATATTTAGCAGTATCTAAAACGAGAATTAAAGAGTTAAGCAGTAGGTCACTATCTCATTTGCCCTCGTGTAGAAACAAGTTTACCCTAGCATCCAAAACCAAACAACGCCAAAATGTTTGGAGCGTTTTACATTTTCTCCATATCTCTCAAAATTTTTGACATCGTCTATTACTGCGTTTGTCATAAAATTGAGTATGCTTTAAACAAATTTTCTATCAAGTTTGTAAACTACAAGAACATTTTGTAGATTGTTTATAAAATTGCTCTCTACCTACTCTCAAAGGGAAAACTCTAAGAAAGCATAAATATTCTACGAGCAATTTTTAGAGGTATCTAAAATGAAATGCTCGCAAGAAAAGGTTAAGCAGTAGGTCACTATCTCATTTGCCCTCGTGTAGAAACAAGTTTACCCTAGCATCCAAAACCAAACAACGCCAAAATGTTTGGAGCGTTTTACATTTTCTCCATCTCTCTCAAAATTTTTGACATCGTCTATTACTGCGTTTGTCATAAAACTGTGTATGTTTTTTAAAAACTTTTCTATCCAGTTTGAATACAAAATTTTGAGGTATTGACTCTTTACAACAACCAATAGACTATGTACGCTTTAATGACAAAAGGATTTTCTTATGTCCCAGAAATGTCAATAATGACTAATAAAAAATATTTATTGCAACAATTTGATTAGAACGAAGAGACTATGGTACAAATATTGTATAATTCCAAATTTTCTACCTTCGAATATAGAAAATCGTTTAAATTAGTAAGATGTATCTTGATCTTTTATGGGAGAAAATGATCGATTCTAACCAAGTGTTAAAGTTTATTGCTTTGTGTTTGATGACAACAATGAAGGAAGGGAGGGAAGTAGGGGTGGCCCGAATCCAGTGCAGGGATGCAAGTAGGAAGTAATAACATTATATGCTGGTCACGTGAGATGGTCCCAGATTCATGCAGGAGAAATAAAAATTTCTTGGGCAAACATAAGTTTTCTGATGGAAATAAGAGAGGGTGGGTCGACCCCCCTTGCTCTTTTCACCCCCGTTTCCTCCCTCCTGCACGTACTGGATCGTCTGCCGTTTACGAAGTTGATCTAACTTTTTAAAAGTTTTCGGTCAAGTTGTCAAACAATTTGTCTTTCCGACTCCCGACTGGTGCCTAGGTCGAGGATTGGGTGGTGGCTACTTAACTTTGTTACTTACTTTTCTTCCCTTCCCCCATTTTTTTCTTCTTGCTTGTGACATTTTGTTTCCGTTCCGTTGGCAACACAGCCTCTGTGGAGGAAGGAGATGTCTGGAATGGGTCTTAATTAAGGACCAGAGTCTTTCACGGTCCGGCGACACCTCGCGAAGTCTAACAAGGTCTAATTTTCTTCCTCGATCTCTCTGGGAATTTTTTTTTCTTTTTTGATGTTTTCTTTTCCTTAAACTTGTTTCACCTAGAGCGGCATGCTGCATTTGAGATCAAAATGCCACTTAAAGCGAAGATTTTTAAGAATAATGGTTAGCTGAAGATCCAATGGATTTCCTAAATGCATTCACAGGATCGCTACTTGTCAATGTCTACCATAGTTAAGTCTCCTAAAAAGCGATTAATTCTTACCACGTTATATGGAAACTGTGTTAAATGAAACTCAATTATTTAAATCAGGAAATGCACTCTATGGAAACTGTATTATAAGTCCTATATCATAGAGGTAAAACAAATCAAAGGAATTTATGTAACGTTATAAGAATTCCAGAATTAACCCATTGGGCATTGATTTATTGTAAAATATTCTTGTGTTTTGGAAACAGATTTAATTAACGGATATGCGGAATAGTATATAAAGACAGTATTAGTTTTGAATGTTAAATTAGACACGCCCTACAAAATTTAAACTTATTAAACATATTACTGAAAGTGTTAAGATGTGATTAATAATTATTTTGTAGTAGAAATGGTGAATGTTTAACAGGTGCCAACAACAGGATTAATTCTTACCACGTTATATGAAAATTGCGTTAAGTGAAACTCAATAATTTAAATCAGGAAATTCACTAAGTGGAAACTGTATTATAAGGCCTGTATCATAGAGATAAAACAAATCAAAGAAATTTATGCCAGGTTATAAGAATTCCAGAATTAACCCCTTGGGCACAGATTTATTATAAAAAATTCTTTTGTTTTGGAAAGGATTTAATCAAAGGATATAGAGAATAGTATATAAAGGCAGTAAAAAATTTGAATGGTAAACTAGACAAGTCATTCAAAATTTAAGCATATTAAACATATTACTAAAAGTGTGAAGATGTGATTAATAAGCATTTTGCAGTAAAAATGGAGAATGTTTAACAGGTGCCAACAACAGGATTAATTCTTACCATGATATATGGAAAGTGTGTTAAATGAAACTTAATAATTTAAATCAGGAAATGCACTCTATCGAAACAGTATTATAAGGCCTGTATCAGAGAAGTAAATCAAAGAAATTTTTGGAACGTCATAATAATTACAGAACTAACCTCCTGGGCACTGATTTATTGTAAAATATTCTTGTGTTTTGGAACAGCAAAACATTTATTATTTTAATCACGTGTTTAGTTATAATGTTCCAACAAATTAATATCCGAATGAGTAGGTGCTGCATTTCCATTCACGGGATCGAATCGCGCTGCAGGTATGGATGGTTGTATACATTCGGATTTAGCTAGAACCCTTTAATGCCCATGCCATTTCTGCTGATAACATATCAATGCATATCTTAAATATAAGTTATTATGGTCTGCACAGAAAAAAGTAAATATGAAGTTTAAACAACTCTGAATACTCCAGAACGTCACGTTAGAGATCACCTATCGTTTTAAGCATCATAGGATGCCTTTTATAAAAAAAAAATAAATTTCATGAAAAAAGATTTATTTGATATTACATGTAAAAATAAATACTGCAAAATAGAGTTTTGTAATAGATAAAGCAATTAGCTTTGATTTCAGTCTTTGTACTTGCCAAAAAAGTAAATTTATACTGCTGTTCAAATATTTATAAAATGTCAATCCAAATGGTATATTTATAAATTCTAATAGCAGTTACTTGAAATTTTTGTAGATTGTTTATAAAATTTCCATCTAGCTACTCTCAAAAGAAAAACTCGTTCCAAGAAAACATAAATGTTCTAAGAGCAATATTTAGCAGTATCTAAAACGAGAATTAAAGGGTTAAGCAGTAGGTCACTATCTCATTTGCCCTCGTGTAGAAACAAGTTTACCCTAGCATCCAAAACCAAACAACGCCAAAATGTTTGGAGCGTTTTACATTTTCTCCATATCTCTCAAAATTTTTGACATCGTCTATTACTGTGTTTGTCATAGAACTGAGTATGATTTTTAAAAAACTTTTCTATCAAATTTGTAAACTATAAGAAACTACGAGAAAATTTTGTAGATTGTTTATAAAATTGCTTTCTACTTACTCTTAAAATTAAAACTCTTTTTAAGGAAGCATAAATATTCTACGAGCAATTTTTTAGAGCTATCTAAAACGAGACTTTGAGCATTAAAGGGTTAAGCAGTAGGTCGCCATCTCATTTGCCCTTGTCTAGAAACAAGTTTACCGTAGAGTCCAAAACCAAACCACACTAAAATGTTTGAAGTGCTTTACATTTTCTCCATCTCTCTCAAAATTTTTGTCGTCGTCTATTACTGTGTTTGTCATAAAACTGAGTATGCTTTTTAAAAACTTTTCTATCAAGTTTGAATAAAATGTTCTGAGGTACTGACTCTTTACAGCCACCAATAGACTATGTAGGTTAATGACAATGTTAATTTCTTATATCCTAGTCATTAATGTCATTAATGACTAATAAGAAATATTTATTGCAACAATTTGATTAGAACGAAGAGACTATGGTACAAATATTGTATAATTCCAAATTTTCTACCTTCGAATATAGAAAATCGTTTAAATTAGTAAGATGTATCTTGATCTTTTATGGGAGAAAATGATCGATTCTAACCAAGTGTTAAAGTTTATTGCTTTTTGAAAATAAGGTATGGCATTTCAAGGTAATCAATCGTATTCAAGTATTCTTAAAAATCAACATGAAGTAGTATTCCTTAGATTGGTTAAATCTGTACATCTGAATTAATCCAAAAGTCAGTATTTGAATATACCTTTATAGATCTAGAATAGTCGGTCATAGACATAGAAGGCAAAGGAATTCAAGTGCCTCAAAATGGTGATCCAATCTAATTGTTGGCCGAAACCTCAAGTGTTAACTGTTATAATTTTAACCTCAAGTGTTAAAGTTTATGATTTTGACAATAAGCGATGATATTTCAAAGTAATCAATCGTGTTCACGTTTTCTTGAAAATCAACATGAGGTAGTATTTTAATCCTTAGATTGATTAAATCTGTACATCTGAATTGATCTAAAAGCCAGAACTTTAAATATATCATTATAGATCTAGAATAATAGGTCATAGACATAGAAGGCAAAGGAATTCAAGTGCCTCAAAATGGTGATCCAATCTAATTGTTGGCCGAAACCTCAAGTGTTAACGTTTATGATTTTAACCTCAAGGGTTAAAGTTTATGATTTTTACAATAAGTGATGACATTTCAAGGTAATCAATCGTGTTCACTTCTTGAAAATCAACATAAGGTAGTATTTTAATTCCTAAATTGATTAAATCTGTACATCTGAATTGATCTAAAAGCCGGAACTTTAAATATATCATTATAGATCTAGAATAGTCGGTCACAGACATAGAAGGCAGAGGACTTCAAGTGCCTCAAAACAGTGATCCAAACTCAATGTGGGCAAATTTCCAAGTGAAACGTTTATGATTTTGACAATAAGTGATGACATTTCAAAGTAATCAATCGTGTTCAGTTTTCCGAAAATCCACGTGAGGTAGTATTTTAATCCTTAGATTGATTAAATCTGTACATCTGAATTGATCTAAAAGCCAGAACTTTAAATATATCATTATAGATCTAGAACTGTCGGTATAGACATAGAAGGCGGAGGACACCAAGTACATCAAAACGATGATCCAATCTAATTGTTGGCTGAAACCTCAAGTATTAATGTTTATGATTTTAGCCTCAAGTGTTAAAGTTTATGATTTTGACAATAAATGATCACATTTCAAGGTAATCAATCACGTTCACATCTTCTTGAAAATCAACATGAGATAGTATTTTAATCCCTAAATTGATTAAATCTGTACATCTGAATTTATCTAAAAGCCAGAACTTTAAATATACCATTATAGATCTAGAATAGTCGGTCATAGACATAGAAGGCAGAGGACTTCAAGTGCCTCAAAACAGTGATCCAAACTCAATGTGGGCAAATGCCATTCGCAAGAAATCCGAAACTCTCAATGTCCCGTCACATATATTTGGAGCATTTTATTCCAGATAAACGTGACAAAGTGCAGTAATCGATACAGTGTCGCAAAAAGAGCAAAAGAGAAGGAAGAAAGAGAGGAAGAAAAAAAAAGTGTCGCAGAAGAACGACACTTCTTGCACTGATGGGAAGGGGTGGAAGGGGACGTTCTAATGAAACATCGAAATGTCGGGAAGAAGTTTCACGGATCAGTGAGTCTTCATTAAGGGTGCGGTTCCTTCAGCTTGCCTCCCACTTTCCACCTACCCTCCACCCCTAATACTGCCCTTCTAAGTGTCTTATGTCATTATTAGATTTTTTTGCCATCCCCCTGTCCTCCCTACTTCTCCGTGCATCTCTACAGTGGCGAGGAATATGCTTTTATGCTTAAGATCGAATTTGAACTTTGTCGAAAGTTTTCCGACAACCTCTTATATTATGTTGCATTGTTTCCATACCCAGTTGTGGAGCATTCCACTACATTTTTTGTAACTTTTCTTCCTTTTTGAGGTACATGATAATGTTCCGATGCGCTGTATATTCGTTCAGAATATTACAATTTATATTTACTAGTCAAAAAGTCACGCATTTATTAGTTCCTCAAAATGAATTTTTGAGGAATAGGTCTGTTGTAATTTACGTACAACACAAACACCAGTATTCGTTCTCAAAGGGGAAACACAGTAAAATATACGCTATGGAATTAAAGGAAAATACCTAATATTTAAACTAAAACCTTTATTATGTATAATATTTATAAATTAATATAACACTTGATTAGTATTTAACAAGATCTGCAATTATTTGGTTTTGCTATTCATCAATACTCTCGAAATAGTATTTCTTATGAAAAGATTATGAGATCCAGGTAATAATTATGAATATTATTAAGTTTACTTCTAGTAATTACAGGGGAGCAGGCTTTCACAGGCTAGAAGTCTGTACTGGCGTAGCGGCCGATTTTTTGCTGGACTTCTATGCTGGAGTGCCGATCTACGCATGTGCGGAATAGGTTGATGACCCATGGCTTGCTCATATCTGGTATCCAGCAACTCTTGAATCCTGACATCGAGTCATTTTCCCACTTTCTTTCCACATCTTACACTTCGGTTTAACGCTCCCTTTTTTTCCATGTCCCAATCACTTGTTAGTGAAATTTTCCTCCCATTTTAATGAGGTAGACTCATTAAAATGGCCCCTTTGGTGAAAGTTGCCACTATTGCTTAGTGCTCCCATATCTAAAGGCTACATCCCTGCCTAGGCTTGACCGTTACACTTGTGCCACTCCGTGAGCTATAACTCCTCCATAGGGACCTCCACTAAAACTCGAAGTCAACAGCTGCCTCTAAATTCTTCTTGGAAATTTAGTCCACAGTTGTGTATGCAAGTGCTGACCATCGTAAAAAGTACATCATCATAATACTGCCCTTCTAAGTGTCTTATGTCATTATTAGATTTTTTTGCCATCCCCCTGTCCTCCCTACTTCTCCGTGCATCTCTACAGTGGCGAGGAATATGCTTTTATGCTTAAGATCGAATTTGAACTTTGTCGAAAGTTTTCCGACAACCTCGTATATTATGTTGCATTGTTTCCATACGCAGTTGTGGAGCATTCTACTACATTTTTTGTAACTTTTCTTCTTTTTTAAGGTACATGATAATGTTCCAATGCGCTGTAAATTCGTTCAGAATATTACAATTTATATTTACTAGTCAAAAAGTCACGCATTTATTAGTTCCTGAAAATGAATTTTTGAGTTATAGGTCTGTTGTAATGTACGTACAACACAAACACCAGTATTCGTTCTCAAAGGGGAAACACAGTAAAATATACGCTATGGAATTAAAGGAAAATACCTAATATTTAAACTAAAACCTTTATTATGTATAATATTTATAAATTAATATAACACTTGATTAGTATTTAACAAGATCTGCAATTATTTGGTTTTGCTATTCATCAATACTCTCGAAATAGTATTTCTTATGAAAAGATTATGAGATCCAGGTAATAATTATGAATATTATTAAGTTTACCTCTAGTAATTACAGGGAAGCAGGTTGGACTGTCAACAGGCTGGACATCTGTACTCTCGTAGCGGCCGTTATTTTGCTGGACTTTTATGCTAGCGTGCCGATCCTACGCATGCAGGTCGGGAATAGATTGCTGGCCCGGGCTCTCTGACTTGCTCATGGGATCTGGATATCCAGCAACTCTAGAATCCCGACATCGAGTCATTTTCCAACTTTCTTTCCCAACTTCACACTTCGGTTCAACGCCCTTTTTTTTTCTCTCCCTATCACTTGTTGGTGAAATTTTCCCACATCTGCATCCCCTTCGGGTGTACAGTTGGACTCATTAAAATGGCCCCTTTAGTGAAAGTTGACATTATTGCTTATCCCCTGCCCCCGTATCTCACTGCTTCATCCCTGCTTGGGCTTGGCCGTTACACTTGTGCCACTCAGTGAGCTATAACTCTTCTGCAGGGGCCCCACTAAAACTCGAAGTCAACAGCTGCACCTAAATTCTTCCTGGAAATTTAGTCCACAGCTGTGTCTGCACTTGCTGACCATCGTGGGAAAGTACATCGGTACAAAATACTGCCCTTCTAAGTGTCTTATGTCATTATTAGATTTTTTTGCCATCCTATGTCCTCTTCACTTCTCCGTGCATCTCTTCAGTGGCGAGTAATATGCTTTTATGCTTAATATCGAATTTGAACTTTGTCGAAAGTTTTCCGACAAAAGCGTATATTATGTTACACTGTTTCCATACCCAGTTGGGAATCATTCCACTAGATTTTTTGTAATTTTCCCTTCATTTTGAGGTACATGACAATGTTCCTAAGTTCTATATATTCGTTCTGAATATTATAATTTATATTTACTTGTCAAAAACCACGCATTTACTTATTCCTTCCTACAAAATGAATTTTTGAGGAATAAGTCTTTAGTCCTTCACAATTTAAACTATTAATGTAGATATGTTGTTATTAAAATTGTATTATGTATCCTGCCAACATGTAGGTTTTTCATTTAAAGATAGTTAATGAATTGGTGTGTAGATTTTTTTATGTTTTCCTGAAGAAGAAATGTTTATACCTAAATTCAAAAGTGAATTTCATCGAACATACCGGACAACCTGCAATATCGTGTTGCATTGTTTCCATACCCAGTTGGGAATCATTCCACTAGATTTTTTGTAATTTTTCCTTCTTTTTGAGGTACATGACAATGTTCCTAAGTTCAATATATTCTTTCTGAATATTATAATTTATATTTACTTGTCAAAAACCACGCATTTATTTAACCTTCCTACAAAATGAATTTTTGAGGAATAAGTCTTTAGTCCTTCCCAATTTAAACGCTTAATATAAATGTGTTGTTATTAAAATTGTTGTATCTGTCAGCATGAAGGTTTCGTATTTATAGATAGTTAATAAATTGGTGTGTAGAATTTTTATGTTTTCCTGAAGAAGAAAGATTTATGCCTAAATTTGAAAGGGAACTTAATTGAAACTTGACATACAACCTGCTATATCTATCATGTTGCATTGTTTCCATACCCAGTTGGGGATTATTTCACTAGGCTTTTAGTAACTTTTCCTCAATTTTGAGCTACATGGTAATGTTCATAAATGCTATATATTTATTTCAAAGATCATCCTCTATATAATAGTAACCTAAGTTATCAGTATGTCCTCGAATTTATGAAGCGGTTGGACAGCGGTTATGCAGGAATAAAAATTCTAAATTTAAAGAATTATAAGAGGTTAAAAAGAAATATTTAGTAATATGCATTTTTCTTACAGTCTTAAAATGGTATTGTCTAGTTTAAAAAGGTAACAATCATATATGAGTAAATGATATTTTTATTTTAAGTAAAAGTTTTATAACTCGTAGTTCAACAGAATGTTAAATTTTAAGTTTATTTTATTTTGTGTAAAGTACGTAAAAGTGTTCGATTTTTGAAATGTATATTGAATGAAAGAAGGTAAATATTTATGAAAACTTAAAAGTATTTAGTTGTAAAAATAGATATTTTTTTTGTGAAATTTTTGAAAATTCTTAAATTTTAACCAACCCAAGGAATAGTCTTCTTGGAGAGAGATAGTCTCTTTTTTGTTTTTCAGCATCCTCGTGGTCACCAAAAAACGAGTTGTCACTTTGGTCACCAAAAAGGTCAGTTCCTTCTTTTCTACAATGGTTCTGTATAATTACAGTTAATGTTTTGGTTATCTTCTTTTAGTCTGAATTAGGTGAAATAATTTTGATCATAAATGGGAGAATTCTGTACCTGAATCCCTCTGATCCTAGGAATGGGCAATTCTACTCCTAAATCAAAATACTCTGCAGTATACAATTCACTAATATTTAAAAAAAAAAATTTGTTTACTTTTCGCCTGCTTTGTTTAGTTTTATTGTGCAAATTCTTTTTCAACAAGAATTAAGGAGCATAATTCTTGTTGAAATACGAGAATAATTATATTAAGGACAATCCAACAAGACATTAAATTATGTTGAATATTTACTGTTTATAAAAGAAAATCTATTTTAGTAATAATAATTTTTCTTGATTGCATTTAATTTTAAAATGATTGATGTTAAATTTCAGTAGTAATTTGGGGAAAATCTTGATAGTTGAAATTGATATTTATATTGTGTAAGTGTTCATCACGTTCGGTGTTTTATTTCAAATTTTTGTTTATATAAATTGCAAGTAGAAATATGTGTAAGTAATATGTAGAAATTTCTTTATGCTATAATGTACAATACAATAATTAAGGGCAATCCAAAAGGAGATTATTTTTATACAATAATATACAATAATTAAGGAAATCCATTAGGACATTAAATTATGTTGCATATTTACGGTTTATAAAAGAAAATCTATTTTAATAGTAATGATTCTTCTTTATTGTATTTAATTTTAAATTGATTGATGTTAAAAGGAGTAATTTGAAGAAAATCTTGATAGTTAAAATTGATATTTATATTGTGTAAGTGATTTAAGTTGTTTGGTGGTCTTAATTAAAATTTTTGTTTATATAAATTGCAAATAGAATTATGTGTAAGTAATATGTAGAAATTTGTTTATACAATAATATACAACATAATAATTAACGACAATCCAACAGGACATTATTGTTTATACAATAATATACAACACAATATTAAGGACAATCCAACAGGACATTATTGTTTATACAATAATATACAATACAATAATTAAGGACAATCCAACAGGACATTAAATTATGTTGCATATTTACTGTTTATAACAAAAAATCTACTTTAATAGTAATAACTCTTCTTGATTGCATTTAATTTCAAATTGACTGATGTTAAAATTCAGTACTAATTTGGGAAAATCTTGATAGTTGAAATTGATATTTATATCGTGTTAGTGATTTATGATGTTTGGTGGATTTATTTAAAATTTTTGTTTATATAAATTGCAAATAGAAATGTCTGTAAGTAGTATGTAGAAATTTGTTTATACAATAATATACAATCAAATAATTAAGGACAATCCAACAGGACATTATTGTTTATACAATAATAAAATCCAACAGGACATTAAATTATGTTGCATATTTACTGTTTATAAAAGAAAATCTATTTTAATAGTAATAATTCTTCTTGATTGCATTTAATTTTAAATTCACTGATGTTAAATTTCAGTAGTAATTTGGGGAAAATCTTGATAGTTGAAATTGATATTTATATTGTGTCAGTGATTTATGATGTTTGGTGGTTCTATTTAAAATTTTTGTTTATATAAATTGCAAATAGAAATATGTGTAAGTAATATGTAGAAATTTGTTTATACAATAATATACAATCCAATAATTAAGGACAATCCAACAGGACATTATTGTTTATACAATAATAAAATCCAACAGGACATTAAATTATGTTGCATATTTACTGTTTATAAAAGAAAATCTCTTTTCATAGTAATAATTCTTCTTGATTGCATTTAATTTTAAATTCACTGATGTTAAAATTCAGTAGTAATTTGGAGAAAATATTGATAATTGAAATTGATATTTATATTGTGTCAGTGATTTATGATGTTTGGTGGTTCTATTTAAAATTTTGTTTATGTAAATTGCAAATAGACATATGTTTAAGTAATATGTAGAAATTTGTTTATAGAATAATATACAATAGAATAATTAAGGACAATCCAACAGGACATTAAATTATGCTGCATATTTACTGTTCATAAAAGAAAATCTATTTTAATAATAATAATTCTTGCATTGCATTTAATTTTAAATTTATGTTAAAATTCGATAGTAATTTCGGGAAAATCTTGATATTTGAAATTGATATTTATATTATGTAAGTGATTTATGGTGTTTGGTGATTTTATTTAAATTTTTGTTTATATAAATTTCAAATAGAAATATGTGTAAGTAATTTGTAGAAATTTGTTTATACAATAATGTACAATACAATAATTAAGAACAATCCAAAAGGACATTGGCGTTTATAGAATAATATACAATACAATAATTAAGGACAATCCAACAGGACATTAAATTATGTTGCATATTTACTGTTTATAAAAGAAAATCTATTTTAATAGTAATAATTTTTCTTGATTGCATTTAATTTTAAATTGACTGATGTTAAAATTGAGTAGTAATTTGGGGAAAATCTTGATTATTGAAATTGATATTTATATTGTGTCAGTGATGTATGATGTTTGGTGTAAAATTTTTGTTTATATAAATTGCAAATAGAAATATGTGTAAGTAATAAGTAGAAATTTGTTTATACAATAATATACAATACAATAATTAAGGACAATCCAACAGGACATTAAATTATGTTGCATATCTACTGTTTATAAAAGAAAACCTATTTTAATAGTAATAATTCTTCTTGATTGCATTTAATTTTAAATTGACTGATGCTAAAATTCAGTAGTAATTTGGAGAAAATATTGATAATTAAAATTGTTACTTATATTGTGTCAGTGATTTATCATGTTTGGTGATTCTATTTAAAATTTTTGTTTATATAAATTGTTTAAAAAATATATTTTTTTAAATAAGGTTTGAAAAATGCTTTTATTTACTTTCAAAGATTTCTAAGTTTTTCTGATACAATTAAATTGTCACTTTTTTGAAATTGATATTTATGATGTTTAGTGGTTTTATTTAAAATTTTTGTTTATATAAATGGCTTAGAAAATATAATATTTTTTAAAATACGGTTTGAAAAATGCTTTTATTTTCTTTCAGAGATTGCTAAGTTTACTTTTTGAATCAATTGAATTATGACTTAAACATAACAGTTATTAAAATTCCTTAAGGGTCAAATTGTGTGTACCATATATTTAGATAGGCCAAGTGTTAAAATTGAAATTTCTTTCTCTAAGATATTGCACATATTCTTTCTCCGAATGACTCACAATGTTTTAATGAAAATTTCCTATCTCGAACACGTGTCCGAGAAAATTCAAAATAAATATGACTAAGGGTCAAATTGTGTTTACCATATATTTAGGTAGGCCAAGTGTTAGAGTTAAAATTTCTTCTCTAAGATATTGCACACATTCTTTCTGCCTATGACTCACAATGTTATAATGAACATGTCCTATCTCGAACACTTGTGTCCGAGAAAAGTCAAAATAAGTGTGGCTAAGGGTCAAATTGTGTTTACCATATATTTAGATAGGCCAAGTGTTAAAATTGAAATTTCTTTCTCTAAGATATTGCACACATTCTTTCTCGTTATGACTCACAATGTTATAATGAACATGTCCTATCTCGAACACTTGTGTCCGAGAAAAGTCAAAATAAGTGTGGCTAAGGGTCAAATTGTGTTTACCATATATTTAGTTAGGCCAAGTGTTAAAATTGAAATTTCTTTCTCTAAGATATTGTACACATTCTTTCTCCGAATGACTCACAATGTTATTATGAAAATTTCCTATCTCGAACACATGTCCGAGAAAATTCAAAATAAATATGGCTAAGGGTCAAATTGTGTTTACCATATATTTAGGTAGGCCAAGTGTTACAGTTGAAATTTCTTCTCTAAGATATTGCACACATTCTTTCTGCCTATGACTCACAATGTTGTAATGAACATGTCCTATCTCGAACACTTGTGTCCAAGAAAAGTCAAAATAAGTGTGACTAAAGGTCAAATTGTGTTTACCATATATTTAGATAGGCCCAGGGTTTCATTTGAAATTCCTTCTCTAAGACATTTCACACATTCTTTCTCGTTATGACTCACAATGTTATAATGAACATGTCCTATCTCGAACACTTGTGTCCGAGAAAAGTCCAATAAGTGTGGCTAAGGGTCAAATTGTGTTTACCATATATTTAGATAGGCCAAGTGTTACAGTTGAAATTTCTTCTCTAAGATATTGCACTCATTCTTTCTCCGAATGACTCACAATGTTATTATGAAAATTTCCTATCTCGAACACATGTCCGAGAAAATTCAAAATAAATATGGCTAAGGGTCAAATTGTGTTTACCATATATTTAGGTAGGCCAAGTGTTACAGTTGAAATTTCTTCTCTAAGATATTGCACACATTCTTTCTGCCTATGACTCACAATGTTGGAATGAACATGTCCTATCTCGAACACTTGTATCCGAGAAAAGTCAAAATAAGTGTGGCTAAGGGTCAAATTGTGTTTACCATATATTTAGTTAGGCCAAGTGTTAAAATTGAAATTTCTTTCTCTAAGATATTGTACACATTCTTTCTCCGAATGACTCACAATGTTATTATGAAAATTTCCTATCTCGAACACATGTCCGAGAAAATTCAAAATAAATATGGCTAAGGGTCAAATTGTGTTTACCATATATTTAGGTAGGCCAAGTGTTACAGTTGAAATTTCTTCTCTAAGATATTGCACACATTCTTTCTCGTTATGACTCACAATGTTATAATGAACATGTCCTATCTCGAACACTTGTGTCCGAGAAAAGTCAAAATAAGTGGGGCTAAGGGTCAAATTGTGTTTACCATATATTTAGATAGGCCAAATATTACAGTTGACATTCCTTCTCTAAAATATTGCACACATTCTTTCTCGCTATGACTCACAATGTTATAATGAACATAACCTATCTCGAACACTAGGTCGAAATAAGTGTTACTAAGGGTCAAATTTTGTTTACCATGTATTTAGATAGGCCAAGTGTTACAGTTGACATTCCTTCTCTAAGAATACACATTCTTTCTCGCCATGACTCACAATGTTATAATGAACATGTCCTATCTCGAACACTTGTGTCCGAGAAGAGTCAAAATAAGTGCGGTCTCCCTCCCACTCTTGAAAAGGCCTCGAGCTATTTATATTTCAAGCGAAAAGAACCTCTCTATATCCAAGACACAACAAAAGACCCCTGACTGCCCCATAAATTAGAGGGAGAACACATACACCCACGAAACAAAAAAAAAGAAAGAAAGAAAAAGTATAACGACATTCCAACCATTTTCGCTTTTGCACTGCCCTCTTATCTGAAAAATTCGAATTGAAAAAAAAAGAAAGCAAAACAGAAAGAGAGCGGAGGAAGACGAAAGGATTTTAAAAAGGGACAGTGAAAACAAACAAAAGAGGAAAGAATACAAAAGTAAATCTTCGCAATATGGTCTGCTACTTTGGTGAAAAATGGCCGCACTTTCATGGAATGGGCCACGAGCTTTTTACTCGAATTTACTTTCATAAAAATCCCCAACTGCCCATTCTGTCCCCTCCCCGCTATCCCTTTTCGAACTTTTATATGTTTTTTGGACTATGGCATGTTTTCATCCATGCCACCCCCCTTCACAGCGTATTTGTCCGAATAAAGCGTGAGCGTAGAATGTTTTGAAATGCTATGCAATTAAATGGGGCATTACGAAGGGGGGCTGCCCAGCCTCTTTTGTTCCTTTGCATCTATTGGAAGCGAACGTTCTTTTTGCTTTAGTAGCCGTTTATGTATGTCGTAAAAACAAATGGATCGGAAATTCGGGAATTTAGGAAATAAAGAGAGCCACCCTGGAGAGAATTGTTAAAAAATAATAAAAATAAATAAATAAAAATTACTTCGGGAACTATTTTCTTTTTTATTATTTTCTTGCTCTTAACATATTGCTTCCATCTCGATGTTGACAACTTTCAATTTTTTATTCATTGTTTATTTATTTGTTATATTTTTGTCACTTTAAAATGTTGGCTATATGTAATACCAAATATACAGTTTCACGCTATTTTTAGTTGAAGGACTATTCATTTATGTTACTTTCATTTTGGTGTTAAACATATTCGCTCTATAAAAGGATCATTTACTGTCAGCACACATTAGCCAACATCATACTACAGATTTGATGATTATTACACTGAGTGTAAAATTTAAATTAAAATGTTAAATCCTGTTAGCTGATTCACAACTGTAACCCAAAGACAACAAAAGATTTTAATGCTAAATTTAGATATTTAGCATATATTTACCTATTTTGACTTCTACAGACCAAGTGTCAACTTTTATAACGTCTCATTTTGCTATCTAAAAGTATGGCAAATATTTATTTAACTATGATCTACGATTACACTGTGTGTAAAATTTAAAGTAAAATGTTAAATCCTGATAGCTGATTCACAACTGTAACTCAAAGACAACAAAAGACTAATTCTAAATTTAGATATTTAGTATATACTTACATATTTTCGACCACTACGGGTCAAGTGTCAACTATCATAACATCCCATTTTGCTACCTAAAGGTATGGCAAATATTTATTTATCTATCATCTGTTATTACACTGAGTGTAAAATTTAAATTAAAATGTTAAATCCTGTTAGCTGATTCACAACTGTAACCCAAAGACAACAAAAGATTTTAATGCTAAATTTAGATATTTAGCATATATTTACCTATAAATATATTTTTAGTTGAAGAACTATTTATTTATGTTACTTTCATTGTGGTGTTAAACATATTTGAACTATAAACTGGTAATTTACTATCTGCACACATTAGCCAACATCATACTACAGATATGATGATTATTACACTGAGTGTAAAATTTAAAGTAAAATGTTAAATCCTGTTAACTGATTCACAAGTGTAACCTAAAGAGAACAAAAGACTTTAATACTAAATTTACCGATATTTAATATATATTTACCTATTTCAACAACTACAAGTGAAGTGTCAACTTTTATAACGTCTCATTTTGCTATCTAAAAGTATGGCAAATATTTATTTAACTATTTATTTATTACTAGCTGAAGTACTCGGCATAGCTGAAGTAAAGATGGGGTTTGATATTTTATTTAGATTAAAGTTAATTTGATTGTAGGTGAGAGATGTAAAATTTAACTATGATTCCCTAAAACCGTATCTTTTTATGCATACAAGAGAATCATTCGTTTTAATGAAAAGTTTGTGTCTACACAATGTTTTAAGCTTGTTTATCCGAAGAGTTAACAGATAAAATATCTTACTTGTCGACTGTCCTGCAAGGTTCGCAATATATTTGGCATATGGAGTTCGAATAACAATTCAATTATGTCAATTTATTTGTATCAGTCACATCAGTATATCAATTATAGCTATAGTTGAGAATAAGTTTACATGAGTTATATCAGTTATAGCTATGGTTAAGAATAAGTTTACATGTGCTATATCAGTTTATATATCAGTTATATCTATTGTAATTATATATCATTTTATGTATCGATTATAGTTATATAATTTATAATTAAATGACAGTTTATATCAAAAGCATGGGAATAAAAAACTGGCAGCCATGGGTGAAAAGTGACCTGCAATTAAGAGTCTTCAGCAAAAGGCATTTGCCCACTCTGGGCTGTCATGCCGGTTATTATGATGATGTTGATCAGTTTACATGTCAGTTACAGTTATGTAATTTGGGACAAAAAAAAACGCTCTGTTCTAGGGTGAGAAAATATTTTCTCCAGGTGAATTAGAAAACGTTGGTCACAAGAGAATGTACGGAGATTTTGAAGGTTTAACCGTATAACAGAAAAATATTTGTAAGATCCATAATTCTTGAGAAATAGTTTTGAAGCTTTGAGCAAAGCCACTTATTGCATACACACGATCGGTAAAAAAAAATTGTGTCGTTTGGATGACAATTCACAAAGTTATAAAAAGTCGAATTTTGATTTTTTTTTAAAGAACTCTTAAAAAATTCAAGGATTTTTCTTTTGATTTCGAAGTTAGAGAGAGGAAATTCTGGACATTTGGACAAAGGTTCTCAAACGTGCTGAATAGAAGAATTACGAAAGTGTACAGGATAATGTAGAAATTTGCTTCATAAATTTATTTAAAAATCAGCATTCCAAAAACACTTCATAAAAATCAGTAAGACTCGTTATTTAGTAAAGACATTAATTTGTCCTATGGAGAAATAATTTGGCTATACTATTCATTCTCTATTTTGTGTCTAACTCCTTCTAGGACGAACAAATAGGAATTTTAAAATGTCAGCAAGTCTCAGCAAACCACAGGGTACACCGCTGGAAAGTACACTTTACAGCAGGACAAAATTAACACTTTGAAAATTTTAATTAATATTCCTGTTCATTATAGTCTCAGGAAAATATAAAATGATAATGATCTTCCTCTCGACAAGGAGGTCTAGTGGGTAAAATTTTATCGAGTTTGGAACAAAATAGACGAATTTCTCGGACAAACAAACCCCCAGACACTTTTCTTTATGTACATAGATTTTAATTTTATATTTCTCTAAAATTTTGAAGCATTTAAAATTTTACGCTATTCTTGGAATAAAAGTTATAATCCTGGGACCAAGAAGGGCCTCCTCAAAGGTGCATGGGTGTAAATTTAAAATTTAAAAGTATTTGCGTTATTAAAACACGGATACCTAAAAGAAATTCCACAACAGCATTTGAAAAGTTTCAAAATAAAAAAAAACATTAGCTGTTCATTACTTTTTCAATATAGACTTGAAAAATCTTAATTTTAAGGATATTATGATATTTGAACTGAATTTTGAATATCACCAAAGATTTTTAACTTTGAAAGTAATTTTTCGAACTTCGCTGACAAGAGTGTTACTGTTAAACATTACTACATTTCTATAAAGTATAAAAATGTTTATTTTTCTGAAATTGATACGTTTTAAATTAAATTTCATCTTTGACTCTATCCTATTTGAAAATTTTTATAAATTTTTGATAAGAATTAGGGAGCCATCCTTGCTTTGTTACCTGATATTATACTTATATTGCCAGTCTTTATTTTAAATGAGTTGAAAAAATACGGAGGTGTAACATCCAAAAAGAAAAAAAGATGAAAATGATGAGCACATTTCATGTTTGGTGGTGTCCTTAGTCATACTGCGGCGAAGTCTATTGTACCTGGTGTATGCTTTCTTACACTAGGGCATTGAATAACAACCAGATTGTATCTAGTGTTCAGAAATCTAGAGTTGGGACCGAGACCAATCTCGCATATTGATCAGTGGGAGGAACTAGAATCTTGGGGGGTACCGGGTTTGATTCTGGCAACTTTCCTGTATACCCACAGAATATGTAAGAAAAATCTGTGAATCTGAATGTGCTCTCGTGCGCAGCCTGGCAAATGAGAGAGAGGATTGGAATCAGAAGCAAAGGCCCTTACACTGGACGTTGCGGTTCGGTTCGAACCTTCATTGTGACGTCAATTTGACGTCAGCTTGCGGACATTACGTGATGAAACGATCAAGCTGACGTCAAAGTGACGCCATAACGAACGTTCGAACCGACTCGCAACCTCCAGAGTAAGGTCCAAAATTCTCCTGAGGATGATCAAAATTGATGTTCCTTTCTCCAACATGGCATCACGAAAGTCTTACACAAGTCAGGGTAGGTATCCTGTTGCGAAGTATTATCATAATAAAAATGAACCATAAAAGTGGCTACAGGCATACAGATCACTTCTTCTAGTTTTACAAGTGGATACATTGAAGGTCGGCAAAAGTCTTTTAGAAACAAACCAATTTTTGCTAACTTTTATTTTACATCCCACAAAATAAATGTTTGATACGTTTTCCAGTGACATGGCAGTTAGAAATGAGCAGGAAGTGTTTCAAAAATTTATATTTAATTAAAATAAAACTAAAAGTTTGTAAATGTTGTTTTCTATGGTTAGAAATTAATTTTTTTGTGCATCAATGGATATGAAAACCATTTTCTTTTGTTATCATGTCTAGTGATTTTTATAGTCATTCTGATAGAAATATTGAAAGGTTTTATAAATTTTATCCAGCTGAAACTACCACTGTTACTTTAAGTTTATTTCGGGCTTCATTTCTTCATTTAAAAGTACTTTAACCCATTAATGGTAACTGACCCTTTTAAGTACGGCAATCTTTTCAACAATTGATTCCCAAACTTTTTGTACCCATGGACCCCTTTTCATGGAAGGATCCTAATCATGAACCCCCAAATGAAATAACTACAAATCAAAACACAGTATACAACAATATACAACAACAAAACAAAATTACAGTTGAAACTTCGATGTTTTTAATAGTAACATAAAAATAGTAAAATTTAATAGAAATGTAAAGCGTTTGGATACTTAAATATTTATTGAAATTATACCATATGTTTCAAACTATAAAAATATGGTTTTAAATACTACTAATGAGATGGGAAACCTGAAAGATTGATATGAAATCATTTATGTTTGTTTTTATGCTTGTGAATAAGAAAGCAGAGTTTTTTAATCAAAAAATGGGAGAGGGTTTGTATAAATATAAGGATGAGGAGATATATATATAGAGAGAGAATATGATATAAATAACAGCCCAAATAACGTACGTGTTTTTTTTTTCATTCTCTCAGATTTCGTCATTATGCTGTAGCTAGTGTGACTATGTGAGGGATGAGAAAGAAATAAACTTGTCGTTCTGTCCCATTTGAATAATGTTACGAAAACTAGCTAATAGTGAAAGTGCGACCAGCAATCATGCATAAGGTTTCCAGTGTGGAACTCAATCCCTCACAAATTAAAAATCACTGCCTTAAAGACTTTGATTTATCAAAGTAGAAACATCTAAACTTACACAAAAATTTCTTTAGAAGGTAAGATACCGTTAAGGGTATTTTTTAAAGCTGCATGAAATACACTTTCATATGAACTGAGGATAACCGTGAAAGTTCAACCTGTTGTATGAAAAAAGAAAAGGAAATGAAAGAAACGGAAAGAGAAGAAGCAAAATTCGTCTATTTTCACTTTAGTTTCCTCTCCATATTGATAAGATAATCCCATTTTGAGAGAAATCAAAACACCATTTGCTACAGAATCACCTCTCAATTCGTGCGAAATTTCCCACTTTTCGTAAGCCGCCAAGAATCGTAACACGTTTCCGCAATATCCAGTGTTTGGTTCAATCCCAGAGGGAGGTTGTCGCGAGAAACGCCGACTTTCTCCTCTCCCACAAAACGATCCTAGAAACTATTCATTTGTGACTCAACAATGAATATGGAGGGGAGGGAGAAGAAATACACCATATAAAAATACCACAAAACTCCCCGCAAGAAATAAGCTTGATTTACGGAAATGATTCGAAATAGAATATACAGATATTTATACACACGTAGAGAGAGAAATTCATTATAACTTATCACGTGCTCGACTTTCCTTTCTTGCCCGCTCCAAGCAAAAGAAAATGAGAAAATGAACTCGGTGGGGTAGTAGAAGAAAAAAATTATTCGTCACAGCAGGTGGACTAGGGGTAACCTGCGTGCAGTCTTTACTTTGCTGATCCCCAGAAAGCATCCGATGAAAAAGTGCTATTTTTTACTTCCTACCCCTTGTCAGGTAGTTCATTTAAGACGTTCAAAGCTTCTGAGCCAGTGGGAGTCATTCCTTTCGCTTATTAGACTCATGCTCCCTTTTCTTTTCCCTTGTGGGAACCCCAAAATGAGCTGTAGATCTGATTATTAAGAGTTCTAAGGTGAATTACCGTTAGACCACAGGGGAGGACATAGCTATTTCGCAGATTGTGCAAGCTTTCTGTTAGCAGCTTTGTCAATACGGGACCACCCGTTCAGAAAATTTCGAATGGTACAGGTTAATCACAAGAGTCTAAAGGAGGGAGTCAAGGCTCAGTGCAATGTCACGTTTTTATTTCCGCACAATTTGGGTCTCGCAGTTAGGCTTTCATCCATTATTTGTAAAACCCATTCAAGAAATTTGTGAAGTCAGGTACATTCTTTTATCGAACTGCTTGATGGAATTCGATGGACTGTGACGACACTCTGTAGGATTTCCCGAGGTCAAAAGTTCAAAAAATATAATCGTTTCGCTCTTGATCCGTTATATGCATGTAATTTTTATTGACATGGAATTATACAAAAAGTGATAACATGTTTTTTACACATCATTTGTAAAACGCATTGAACAAATTTGTGAAGTCAAGTGCATTCTTTTATCGAAGTTTTTAACGAAATTTGAGAAGCCACAACTCTCTGTAGAATTCTCTAGGGTTCATAAACATATACTCAGTTTCAGCAGATAACTTTTCGGTTCTTGAGAATCCTTGCATATATGTTACTTATACTGATATGAAATTATACAAAAGAAATTTCATTTCAAGTAGTAGAGAATTTTACAGGTAAATTTTAAAGAAATTTATTATAAAAGAAAAAAAAGTCTATCGAGAACTCAAGACAATATAACTTCTACAATTACTTTTTACTTCTCTTAAATTTATGAATCATTAAATTTATTTTCATGAAAATATTAATTATAACTTCAATATTTTTAAGCCGGTTAATATTTAAAATATTACTCAGTTTCAGCAGAAAAGTACAAAGTACATTCTTTTATCGAACTGCTTGATGCAATTCGATGGACTGTGACGCTCTAGATTTATTATATGTATGTTATTTATACTGATATGGAATTATACAAAAAACGTCAGCTTGTCTTTTACGCATCATCTGTAAAACACATTAAAAAATTGTGAAGTCAGGTGCATTCTGTTATCGAAGTACTTGCTGGGACAATTCTCTGTAGAATTCCTCAGGGTCAAAAGTTCATAAACATATACACAGTTTCAGTAAATAATCATTCTGTTCTTGAGAATCTTTTCATATATGTTCTTTACATTGATATGCAGTTATACAAAAGAAAATTCATTTCAAGCAATGGTGAATTTTACAGGTAAATTTGATAAGAAATTTATTATAAAAGAACCCAAAAGTCTGTCGAAAACTTAAGACAGCATAACTTCTACAGTTACTTTTTACTTCTCTTAAATTTATGAATGTTTAAACTTATTTTTATGAAAATATTAATTACCAACATATAGCCCGTCATATGATGGGACCAGTCAAATTTTTAATTTTCTAGAATTGTAAAGTACTCTATTAGACAGGTAAAAAAATGGTTTGTTTTTTGGCTGAGAATTATGTGGTCCAAGCTCAATAATTTGATTACCTTACCGCATGTTATCTGACCGCATGTTACTTGCCAACTTTAATTTTTCTTGTCATATTACGTGATAGAATGGAGAGCAGAGGCTTTAATATTGACAGTGATTATTTGGAGGTAAATATGAATAATGTCCAACATTTAGCGAATCGATTGCAAGCCGTGTGGTTATGTATAAAAAACAAACACACAAACGAACAAACTTCTTACTTTTCAAAGAGATATAACTTAAACTCTAGATATTTATCAGTCTGTGAAATAGACTCCTAGATTTTTATAAAAAGAATTTGTTGTTAAAACCGGTGATAAAATTTTCATTGCAACAAAAAATAATAGATGATTAAATTTAAAATTGTCACACATGTACCTATTCTATTATTTAATCCAAATATATAAGAAAATTATTTGGGTAATATCTAAGTTCAGTGATAAAACGTATGAAAATAATGCCAACGATATTTAAATAATTTAAAATTAGAAATGATTAAAGGAGATGGTTAAAGAAATGACTTCATAATATTAGAAAAAAGTGCTACTTTAAAAAGTGATACTTAATTTAATGTTCTGCTCTTAACCGGGGACAACAGAGCTTGAAATAATGGCATTAAACACTCGAAAAGGGTGTAAGGGTGGATTTCGAACGTTCTCGAACTCACTTTGAATTTTGCTAACCCTAACTCATCAAAAATACAATGTGGATGCCTCTATCTATTCCAGGTACAACAGCTTCATAAATTCGCAGACAGACGGGCAGATGGACAGACAACTTAGGCTATTATTATATAGGGGATAACTTCAGTATTTTTCAGCCGGTTGATATTTAAAATATTATTCAGTTTCAGCAGAAAAACACTTCACCCTTAGGATTTCTTGCATGTATAGTTTTTATATTAGTATAGAATTATGCCAAAAATATAAATTTCATGTGATGTTGAAATTTACAGTCTAAAAAGTAGGTATAAATGGTTAGAAATTTATTATCAGAAGATCAAAATATGGTCGAAAATTCAAGGCAAAATATTTTACCCGTTTCCTTTTTTAACTTTTAATCTCTTAAATTTATGACATTTAATTTATTTTTGCGAGAATGTAAATTAAATCTCCATTTCTTACCTCAAAATATTTGTAACTTTTTTCGTATCATCTAAAACGCATAAATTTCATAAATTGTATATATATATATATATATATATATATATATAAGGAATTAAGTAAAAAGTCATTTTATTTTATATAATTTAAAATCTTTTATAATTTTTTAAAATTTTATTTTTAACCTAAACTTATTTACAAACTTTGTTTTTCTTATACTTTTTAATTAATTAATAGTTTTTTTAAAAATATATTAACTTTATAAATTAAAAAAATATTTTTGTTGAAGTTTATAAAAGATATAACAAATGCAAAATTTTTTGGTAAAGAAATGTATACTATTTTGAAGTTTTTCAAACACTATAGAATATAAAAACTATGTATAGATTAAAACATTTGAGATTATAGTTGTTCTAATTACTAATTAACTCATTACTTTCCTCACCGACATATTAAAAATAAATACTACTGGTTAATTGACTTCTATATTGAATTATTTTGATAGGTGTCAAGCTTTATCATGTTATATTTAAATATACTATTATCCATTCATGAAGAGATTTGACTGAAGCTAATGTTTTGCAGCTGATAATTAATTGCTTTACTTCGCTTAGTTGTAGGGATTGTTATAACTTAACGAATAACCACCAAAATATCGTATATAACAGTATTACACAAGGTTTAATTGCTTTAAACAAGTATAAACGTGCAAAAACTGGGATATGACTTATACTCTTTAAAAGATTACTATAAAAGGTCTAGTATTAGTAGATTCTTTTAATTTTGTAACGTAAGTTGTATATAAAATAAACAATTTTTATAATATAGACTCAAATAAGTTCACTCTCAAGAAACTTAAAAAAATAAGAAAGTTATTATCTTGATTAAGAAAAATTATTAATTTTGAAGGACCTCAATTTTTAAGACTTTGGACTTCTTTCTCTGAAATTACTAATTCTTATGATACGAAGCATCCTATGGATCCTTATTGATCTTCTCTTAAATAAATTAGTATCGCAAATGGCAGATTTATATATAACTATTAGATGCCCCGACAGACGTTGTTCTGTTTTAACTCTGTAAATCAAAAATTGTAAAACGGTCTTAAATAAATTATAAATTGGACCGTTTTGATGGAAAAGTAAGGAAATATTTTAAAAAACACTTAACGTCACCATGCGTAAAGTCATCACAAATGTACTCAGATTAAATTAAAATTCCCTCACCGCCAGTACCTGGATTTGATCCTGGGAATTTTGAGACCTGATGCTCGTTGCTACGACCACTGCGCCACAGATACGTTAGCCGTAAAGGGTTTCGAGAGGCATTATAATAATCTCGATAAGCATGCAATTCTAAATTTTTATTAAAACGGCATTTTCTATCGGATCAAATTGGGAACCTAAACCATTCTCGAATCAACTTAATTACATACACAAAATTTTATCAAAATAAGTCCTGCCGTTTCGGAGGAATTATATTACAAACACCAAACACACGGATAGAAGAATTATATGTATACATATATATATATATATATATATATATATATATATATATATATATATATATATATGTATATATATATATATATATATATATATATATATATATATGTATATATATATATATATATATATATATATATATATATATATATATATATATATATATATATATATATATATATATATATATATATATATATATATATATATATATATATATATATATATATATATATATATATATATATACATATATATATATATATGTATGTATATATCTATGTATATATATATATATATATATGTATGTATATATATATGTAATGAGACTGACTTTTCGATGGGGGGTTGCAGTCATGGCCATAAAAATGATACCGTTTCAGCTAAAGACCTTTATTAAGATAACTTTGAAGGACTGGTTCCCACTTCATCATAGGGACAAACTGAAGGGTCAGCTAGCATGAAGTTCTATGTACAAGACAAGTAACACCTGGGTCAACATCTGTGGGAAAATATCTCTAGAAAAATCTGTCTCCGCTAGCGTGTATCTCCTTTTTATTTGGAAATTTCCTAAATTGTCCGCTAGGGCCATGTAGGTTTATAATTGGCCAGGCCCCTTCTCTGAGGGCGTAACCTGTAGCCCCAGTGGTCAATTTAGGTTAGGGGTTAAAAAAGGGAATGGAAAATGACGCAGGAATTTTTACCCTTGATTTAAGTTTTGAAAACCCCTGAGAATTTTCCTTACATATATATATATATATATATATATATATATATATATATATATATATATATATATATATATATATATATATATATATATATATATATATATAATATATATATATCGGACCAAATTGGGAATCTAAACCATTCTCGAATAAACTTAATTACATACGCTAAATTTCATCAAAATCAGTCCAGCCGTTTAAGAGGAATTCTATTATAAACACACGGAGAGATGAATTTAATATATATAATATTTTTCTTCTCGTTTCTCGTTCTAAAATTGGTTTTTCGGGCTGATGGTTGTGTGAAGACCCTCCTTTGTCCAGAACTAACGACCGAAAACAGCTGATTTGAAGCCTCCTGCTCCGACCGGCTACAATAGCGTGGCTGAAGATTGTCTGGGATAGTGACAGTTCAGTTGAATAGGCGTTACACCCTGATCAGGGGCCTGTAACGACACCCGTAGGATTTCATGGAGAAGCCTCAATCGGGACAGCCAACGAATGAGAAATCGGCTAAAAAAAATCTAGCTGTAACCTTAGCTGGAGTTCTCAGCTAACTGGAATCGTAGCTGACCAAAAAATGGTTTGCGGGACCTAACTGACCCCCAGGTATAAAAAGCCTAGAATTATTCGACTCGGGGCTTTTCGAGATTTTTTTACGGAGGTACTTTGACCTCGTGGAGGTTTCCGCGATATTTGACAGGAGCCAGCTTTTTAGTGATTGCTTTCGGGAGACTCGTAAAGTCCGCTCATATAAGGAACGGCAGGGTCTCGGATACCGATCGGGGGATAGATTGGGTCTGCATTGCACCCTGGAAGAGCCTCCTCATTTTGTGAGATTATTTAATCTTATTTTTTTCCGACTGTGCTCGTGTTGGAAATGTTATGCAAGAACTACACTTTTACTTTTCAACTTGTTTTGGGAGATTAAAATCCCTGTATACCGGGTGGCTATAATTAAACTGACAGTGCTCACAGTGTTCTGTAGCGCGATCTATTTTCGAGAATGACGCCACATTTTGTAGGAAGATTAAACAAGATGGGGGACTAAGGATTCCGCGAAAAAATAAATTAGTTCCAAAAGTCACCACTAGGTGAATATTTGGCGCTGTGTAATAGAAAATATAGTACAAATGTAAATCAATACGGAAATTGATTGCCAATGGATGTAACGTAAAATTTGAATAAAGAACTTCTTCTGTTGCTCAGCGTACGTGATATTGCAGATCACGAGACTTTATCGGTGTTTATGTAGATTTTACGCTTTTTTAAAAGTGTTGCCATATTGCACTTGAACTAAATCAGAAAATGTGCATAATAAAAGGTAATTTTATTCCGTATTAATTTGCATTTGTTAACACTCAATTTTCTATGACACAGCGCCAAATATTCCCCTAGCGGTGACTTTTGGAACTAATTTCTTTTTTTTGCGGAATCCTTTGTCCCCCATCTTGTTTAATCTTCCTACAAAATGCGGTGTCATTCTCGAAAATAGATCGTGCTACAGAACACTGTGAGCACTGTCAGTTTAATTATGGCCACCCGGTATATAACTATTATTTAGTCCAGAAAATAAAAGTGATTTCCAATTCTATTGTGACTGTCATCCTTCTTCAAGCTACTTCTCACTCAAGGACATTGAAGTCAAGTCTTCACAGTTGAAACACCACTGTCATAGATCGTATTGGTATGGGGGAATTCTTGGTCAATTGCATTTGAAGACTATTATCCCGAAGCTATAATTAATATTTCGACCAATATTTCCGCTTATTTACATCCAGTACAATCATCTATGGATTGAAAATTAATCCATTTTTCCTGTCATTTTTCATTCAAGAAGTAACCTTTCTTAATCAATGAGAAAATAAGAGAAAATTGGTAAATTTTCAATGTTGCTTTTAATTCTTGTCTCAGATTTTAGGTAGTCCATCTTGTTTCGGCTAAAGCTTCTGCAACGATAAAACCCGAGGCTTATAAAGTTTAAAGTTTTAAAAGCCCTCAGAATCTTCCCGCATGACTGACTTTGTATCGAACTTAAACCATTATTTAAACGCGAATAAAGTTCACCTACCATCTATTCACGCTCCTTCTAGACAGTTCGACTATCTATCAGCCCTAAACCCGCCCAGGGGAAGAATGCAGTGGCCAATGCCGGATGACGACGGGCAAACGTCTGTCCGATATATAGAAGCATCCGTCAGAGAATGCCGGTTTTCTTTCCGAGTCTGAATATTTACTCTACCATTTATTATACTCTGATATATTTACTATTATTATTATTAGACAGTTAGAGAATGTATGAATATTTTTGTTTTGGATCGGAAATTAGAGTAATATTTTTATGTTCACTGATTGGATGACTCAAAAGAGCCTTTGAGTCATTTGATCACCTTTTCATCAACACTTTAAACCACTTTTGAAGTTTAGCAAGTACTCATATGGGCAAATAATACATGTATATACGAGAGGCTTCGGGCAACATACTTTTAAAGCTCATGTTTCTGATTGTAAGATCTAATATATTCTATTTCATTTATGATTATCTTTATTTTGTAACTCATCCGCAGAAAACACACACACACACACACACACACATATATATATATATATATATATATATATATATATATATATATATATATATATATATATATTTATATATATGTATATATATGTATGAATTTATATATGTATATATATATATATATGTATATATATGTATATATGTGTGTGTCTGTGTGTGTCGCCGAACGATGGCCGATTAGTTAAGGTGCTGGCTTTCGGTACCAGAGTTCGTGGGTTCGAACCCCACAGTGGCATGGATGTTCGTAGCCGTTCGGAGGCGGCTTTAAGCTTTAGGTCCCGGTCTCATTAGCCCTCGTGTTGCAAAAAGTAGACCGTATCACTCCAAACCAATCAATCTGTGTGTGTCTGTGTGTGTGTATATATATGTATATATATATACATATCTGTGTGTAGATATATATTATATATATATGTGTGTGTGTGATTGTGTATATATGTGTGTAATTATTTTTGACATTGTTGTTATTAATATATATATATATATATATATATATATATATATATATATATATATATATATATATGTGTGTGTGTGTGTGTGTGTGTGTGTGTGTAATTATTTTTGACATTGTTGTTATTAATATTATTTTATGACTGATCCTTAGAACACATGCAGAAATGCATGCATATATATCTATATGTGTGTATGTATACATAAGTATACATGTATATGCATAGAATATAAATTATATAATGCACACATATATATGATTACGGGTATAAGTGCATATGTACATAATATAGGCATATACTAACGGCGTTTACTACATGATACACTCATACACACACATATATGTATATGATTGCAATATATATAATAAAAATGTGCAATATAAATACAAAGTTATAATTATGAATCCCAAGCTTCTGTCCACAGTTTTAAAAATTTGCTTAACATTTTTGTTAATCTTTTATTCATAAAAAATATAAAAATAATCCACAAGTACTGAGAAAAAACCAAGTAAATGAAGTGTTCTTCTCTCCCCATACATTCTCGAATGGGACATTTTTAGTCCTGGACTAGTATGATATGTAAGATATCTCCCCCATATACAGCATAACAAATTTAAAAATAAATATACCGTGCAACTTGAATTTTACTGACAATTACAGATATATATGCATGTTATATGTAACACAAACACTCACACATATGAATTGAATGTGCCCATATTCATGTATATATGTGACTGTTAAAACACTATATGTATGCATGTACTAATGCAATACGCAAAAGAAGATAATATAAGTGCCGTAATTAGAGTGCTGTCGATCAGCTGTCCAAGTCGGGGATATACGAGATACTTTTCGCTCCTTTAGTTGAGACCTGTTCGGGAAAACGACCAAACTGTAGGAGGCCCGCCCCTCCTCCCATTTACCCTAAACTTTGATCTCCCAAAAATTGGACATCTTTTGAAGTTGATGTAAAGCCAATTCCACGCTTCCTAATCTATTTAAAGCACCGCGAATTAATCCCTCCCCTCTTTTCGACGGGGAAAATCGGATTATTACTTTCCCGCGAGTGGCAACAGCGACGCTGAGTGACGTGGGCACGCGACGTCATCCGACCACGTGATGCGTGAACCTGTCTCGTCGGATGCCTCCGAGCCATCAGGACTCACCTGGTCGGAAAAGTCCTGATTTCATGGCAGAACAAATCCCTAATTCTCTGGAATTTTATCCGGGAAATCCTCCCGGAGGACGCGAATTATATTAGGGAATGTGTGATTTTGACAACTTCGCAAACAGCTCGACTTCCAAAAGGGGTTTTTTCTTTTTTTCTTTCTTTTTTCTCATCCTTTCCTCTTTCAGTTCTTTTCTATCTCTTTATTTGTGTTCTGTGGGGGGTTTGTTATGGCTGCTAACCTCATTTTCTCTTTTATTTTATAACCTTTTCGACGCTTCACACTTCAGGAGTTCATGCAGAAAGCTGGTGAAGAGGAGCGGGTCACATTCGAAGGCGCCATTTTGTTCCTGTCTCGATCCTTCTGTCGGCCCAATTTGACTCCGTTATGCGCGAAGTCCCGTCACATGAAGGAATAAAAAATAAGGCTTTGAAGTCGAACACTACATCATCTTTAGAAAAAAGTTATCCCTTAGAATTGTTTTCCCTTTTGTTTAAAAACTGTCAATTTACTATAAAGAAAAACTATCTTTATACAAAATAGTAATTTCGTTACAAAAACGGAATGGTCAAAATGAAGTTTATATTTCTCTATAAAAATAACCACAACTTAGTTATTCATAGATAAATAATGAATTTAGAGTAAAATTGTAATTTATAATTTAAAAATAGAAAATAAATATAACTATCTTTATACAAAATAGTAATTTCGTTACAAAAATGAAATGGTCAAAATGAAGTTTATATTTCTCTATAAAAATAACCACAACTTAGTTATTCATAGATAAATAATGAATTTAGAGTAAAATTGTAATTTATAATTTAAAAATAGAAAATAAATATAACTATCTTTATACAAAATAGTAATTTCGTTACTAAAACGGAATGGTCAAAATGAAGTTTATGATTCTCTATAAAAATAACCACAACTTAGTTATTCATAGATAAATAATGAATTTAGAGTAAAATTGTAATTTATAATTTAAAAATAGAAAATAAATATAACTATCTTTATACAAAATAGTAATTTCGTTACTAAAACGAAATGGTCAAAATGAAGTTTATATTTCTCTATAAAAATAACCACAACTTAGTTATTCATAGATAAATAATGAATTTAGAGTAAAATTGTAATTTATAATTTAAAAATAGAAAATAAATATAACTATCTTTATACAAAATAGTAATTTCTATAAAAAATCTGAATGGTCAAAATGAAGTTTATGATTCTCTATAAAATAACCACAACTTAGTTATTCATAGATAAATAATGAAATTAGAGTAAAATTGTAATTTATAAATTAAAAATAGAAAATAAATATATCAAATGTATAATACTTTTTTCAAATAGAACACCGTTAAAATTTTGTACAACTAGGCCTAAAATGTTTAATGTTACTTCAATCTCTAAAGATTTCAGCAAATTTTAAACAAGTAAAATAAATTTTCTCATGTTCTAGTTTGAATTCTCATTATCCATTAATGTTATTGTTGTCATTTCTTTTAGTTTGTCGCATGCAAAACGATCTCAGTAATTTTCCACTTTACCTAGTATCACATGTTTTCTCTTGTTTGTTTTTGTAAAAATACCCTTGAAGACTGAGTATTGTAGTACTTTAGAGTTATTCTCTGCAACCTCCGATTCTTCGCATTTTTAATCGCCAGATGCTGACCAGATAGCTAGATGATGGCATTCATAGTCACTACATCTAAGCTAGTGTTTTGCTAAAGCCAAAGGTGCTGATAACTGTTAGGAGTTTTTACGGATAAGATAACTATTAGGAACACTAGGTTCTGATTTACTTTTTGTGAGTATGATCTCTAGATGTTGAATATTGGGAGAGCATGAATTGATAGGTATGTATCGATAGATCATGCATGAATCATCTAGTGATAAATCTAAGGTTTTTTTTTCTCTACGTCCAGTCTTCTTCATATAGCAGTTTCTTGTATTATTATAGACAGATTAACTGCAAGTCAGTAATTACACTTTAACTTTAATCACCATAAGGATCATATCCATATTGTTGTTCCTACATAGAGTTACAATACCACTACCAATAGGCAGCAGCGAAACAGCTATTTATATGAGTACGGGTATAAGTGTATATGTACATAATACAGGCATATAGTAACGGCGCTTAAGACAGGATATACTCACACAGACATACACACATATGTATGTAATGAGACGGACTTCTAGATGAGTGGTTGCAGTCATGGCCATAAAACTGATACCGTTTTAACTAAAGATCTTTATTAAAATTACTTTGTAGGATGGGTTCCCACTTCATCAAGGGGACAGGACAAACTGAATTGTCAGCTAGTATGTACAAGACCCTTAACACCTGGGTTAATATCTGTGGGGAAAATATCTGCCTCCGACAGCGTGTATCTCCTTTTTATTTGGAAATTTCCTAAATTGTCTACTAAGGCCATGTAGAGTTATAATTGGTTAGGGCCCTTCTCTGAAGGCGTAAAATGTAGCCCCAGTGGTTACTTTAGGTTAGGGGTTAAAAAAGGGAATTCAAAATGATGACAGAATTTTTAGCCCTTGATTTAAGTTTTGAAAACCCCCAAGAATTTTCCTTACAATATCCTCCCCGGGCAAAAAAAAAAAAAAAAAAAAAAAAAAAAAAAAAAAAAAAAAAAAGGGGGGGGGGATGAAAGAAGTGAGAACCTTTCCGTTAACATAGAATTTTCCTTACATTTATATGAATTCAATACGTATAATAAAAATGCGTAATGAAAGTACAAAGTTATAGTTATGACTCCTAAGCCTCTGTCCAGAGTTTTAGAAATTAGTGTAACATTTTTTAATCTTTTATTCATAAAAGATATAAAAAAAATCCATAGATACAGAGAAAAACCCACATAAAGTGTCCTTCTTCCCCCATTAATTCCGAATGGGGGAACATTTGTTTATCAGAAAACTTGATTGCAAGAAAATAGGCTTTTTGTCTCCAAGCACTCTTAATATGGTCGTAGCTCTCAAAGGTTGTGGCTCTCAAAATATGGTTGTAGGGTTTCAAATACTTAATTGATAGTTTGAGTTAGCCTATGGCATGGACTGAAAAGAAAGATCTTAGTGATGGTCTCACCAGCTGAACTGGAAGTATTTGTCACTGTAAACGCTTTTTCTACTGAAGACCATTTTCTCCTCCAACTGTGTGCTGTGCTATTCCTAATTGTAAAACTTGGTTTCCTCTAGATTTCTTGTCGAGTATCCTTTGGAAGATCTTACGAAGACTGTTTTTCTCGTCTTTTTTCTCTTCAGAATGAGCTGAAAGTAAGTGAGAATATAAAAAATTACTGCTATGCAAAGAGAAGATTTTTTTAAATTCAAAATTGAAACAAATAATTAGGATTTCAAATACGTAATTGACAATACGAGTTAAGGTATGACATGGACTGAAAGGGAAGACCTTAGTAATGGTCTCACCAGCTGAACTGGAAGTGCATGTCTCAGTAAGTGCTTTTTCTACTGAAGATCAATTTCTCTTCCAACTGTGTGCTGTGCTATTCCTAATTGTAAAACTTAGTTTCCTCTAGATTTCTTGTCGAGTATCCTTTGGAAGATCTTACGAAGACTGCTTTTTCTCGTCTTTTTTTCTAGTTAGAATGAGCTGAAAGTAAGTGACAATATAAAAAATTACTGCTATGCAAAGAGAAGATTTTTTTTTTAATTCAAAATTGAGAGAAATAATTATACATGAATTTCACTTGAATTTAAGCATATTCCATTTAAAATTTCTCCATACAACCTTTAAATATCTATATAATACATGTTCTATGGATATTCTAGAATGTTTTGACTTATATTTTACCCTATTATCCCTTTTTCTTTAAGAAGATCAGAATGTATACATTAAAGGGGATCGACTGCAATAATTATGCCTTTTTAACGTGTTGAAAAAAGTGATACCCTGTTTGAAAACCTCCTGGATAAACTTAGATGACCCAATGGCTTTATTATAGGGAATCAAGTTATAGGTTTTAGGTTCTAGGTTAACAACTTAGGCTCACAAAGTACATGTAAGATAGGTATCCAGAAAAAATGTCCTCTTTTTTGTAATTGAATGGTGGAAGAGGAGTATGAAATCAGGAGAAAATCATGTTGCTGAAAATAATTAATTGAAAGGATTCATAGAGACTAAGTTGGATTTCCCTTCCAACAAAAATAAACAGAAACCATAATAACTATCTCATGTGACTATAATTCATGAGCCGTACGTATAATTCATGGACCGCCATAAGAATGGTTTCTTATGGAGAT
Organism: Pardosa pseudoannulata; assembly: GCA_032207245.1. Lineage (NCBI taxonomy): Eukaryota > Metazoa > Arthropoda > Arachnida > Araneae > Lycosidae > Pardosa > Pardosa pseudoannulata. Next base: position 83,492,391 of record CM063500.1, on the reverse strand, counting down.
TAGAAAAAAATTATTCCAGACTAAAATAGAGATATATCTGAATTTGCTTCAGTTCAGAAATATCTCCTATTAACTATTAACTCCAATTAACTATACTAATAACTCCAACTAACTATTAGCTTTCTGTTACCTTTTCTCTGTGAAACGTTGATGCATGTCTATTGTTTTTCGCTTCCCTGGGTATTAGATGTAGGACAAATAATCGGGGAGATGTTTGAAGTAGGACGAGTTATAAAGGACTGTAACAATAAGTTACGTTCGGTTCAGCTTTTTTTTACTTCTTCCCGTGAGCTATAGTCAAAGACATACAGAAGAGGAGCAGTTTGAACTAGGAAGAAACTTCGGACTTCTTCTAACCAATAGAAGGGCCCGTTGGTTTGGAGGGATTCTGACCCCTCCGTTCTTGAGTGGACCCCTGTTTTTTCTCCGCGGGGCAGTCTGATTTTTTTAGGACAAGGTTGTTACCAGAGGAGAGAAGAGAGTGAACTCTGCTGGCATCTACTGCTTGCAGGATAGACATTTTTTGGAGCGACACGAGAAAAAGGAAAAGCGACGCTATTTTTTGGCGAGATTGACGACAAATCGAGAGGAGTCTTCCATATCTACAAATGATAAGTTGTATTCCAGTTGTATTCCTTATGCATTTAATTCTATAAAATCATTTAATCAAGACATATTTGTCCATGTGTTTTTTAATGAGTATTAATTTTTTCTTTCACAAACACTAAGACAGAGTAACATTATTCCCACCAGGACGTTGAAAGATAGATAGTTGTCAAATTTAATATAGTAATAATAGAAGAGTATTTCTGGATTCTGTCTAAGATGACCGTGGATGTCGAGAAACAGAATGGCGCCTCACTAGTCGAACCTCTCTTCCCGGTCTCTCCTAATCGTTCGGGCGACGCACTGTTGCCCCCGCTTAATTCCCTTTCATTTACAAGGCCTGATAAATTAGAAAAGACGTGGAAAGCAATCAGGGTGCGTTTGCATAATCTCAGTCGTCAATCCTCTCGAGGCGTTTGCTTCTTAACCTCCCCTCCCCTCGTCTTGGAAAATGATTGCAGCGATAAAATCGAGCTGCAGTCTCCGTTAAGCGGCGTTAAAGGGTGGAAAAGGGCACACATTTTAATGTTTAGACTTCCAGATTGGTTAGTTTCTGCTATTCCTGGGAAAACAATAGTTTAAAACTAATTGAAGTCAAACATTACTTCAGGGATATTTCGAGGCTCGAAAAAACAGCTTATCACCTCTTTCGTAGAAGTTGGTTGGTTGGAAACTGTAAGGTAAACTTGATTCACAAAACGAAGACTATTTAAACCAAGACTTACAAATTAAAACTAATTAGGATAAATGAGGTATCTGGAAACATGCCAATAGGGAGGGTCTAACCCAGTGATCTCCTATATTGTTCACAGCCCCTGGGTAGGAAAATTGTAATTTATTATTTTTACAAATAACGTAATTTAATTTTATTATTTTTCGGTACCTAACAGTAGAAGAAAAGAATCATATTTTTACTGTAAAACTATTTTTTTTAATTTGATAATCCACAAAATTCTTTTCGGAAAACCAGAGGTCATGATCCACTAATTGCTCATCATTGGTCTAGCCGATATAAGAAACGCAGCGTCTTACATATTTCCCTATTTTTCAAGTTAAATAGAAAGGGATAACAAGGAATATTCCCCGATAGTGAACGTAAACCTAATGATGTCTCAATATATTTTCATAGTATAATAAAGAGGACCGAATATTAGAAATAACAGAAATCTTGGTCTCTCTCCCATCGTGTAATTGAGGTTGTGCAGCCAGGATACTGGGGAAAGAACTATCTTCCAGGCACTGTGGAAGGAGGAAAAGAACCCTTGCTGAACATAAACCTTATTATTTCTACTATTTTCATAGGTCAACAGATACTGTGTCTTTTTTTGTACCTTAACACTAAACATACCATATAACGGGTCAAATGACATATAAGGTTTATGTAAAAAATTCGATGTGAAATGAATTAAAAATTCTTAATCTTTGCGTTTGCAATACATAAAAATTGACAATATACAATTTTGTTTAATTATAATAAAGTTTACCTGGCTATTTCCTTCCAATTTTCATATTTCATACATCTATAATCAGAAAAAATAAAGTCCGGTCATTTGACCGACTACAGTAGAAATAGGTATGTACTAAGTGTTGGTATGTTTAGTGTTAAGCATGTTTGTAAAGTTTTTCACTGAAGAGGTCCACCTTTCACAAACGAGTTTTATGCTTTCCTGTAAAATTTGAAGTCTGTGACTTAGTACCCTTTAACTTTTTTTGTATATATATATACATATATATATATATATATATATATATATATATATATATATATATATATATATATATATATACATATACATATATACATATATTCATATACATATATACATATATATACATATATATATACATATATATATATATATATATATATATATATATATATACATATACATATATACATACATACATACATACACACACACACACATATATATATATATATATATATATATATATATATATATATATATATATATATATATATATATATATAATCGTACGCATCGTACACAAACCATCGTTCGCATGCTTGTCTCTTGCCTGTGAAAGACGCATTGGTCATATATCTGACTTTGAGATTAAAGGAATAAAGGATATTTGCTAGGTTTTGTTCCTGCCTGACCTTAGAGTCTGAGCGAGTTGCCTTTCACGACATTAATACAATTAATTTTACTTTGTTAAGTATTCTAGAATAACTAAAAAGTCTTGTTCACTACAGAAACACTCACACACACGCATATGTATACACATGCACACATACACACACACATATATATATATATAATACAAACACACACATATATGTGTAATAAAGCTTTTTGCCTCATTACGAAGTGGGGTTACGGGCGGTTATCACCGCCCTGCAGTTGTGGAACCTCGCAATGAGAACGGAGTCATGACACTGGAAAGTTCAATCTAACTTCGTTTATTCATTGAAATATCGAAACATTATACGAAACTGCTTTGAAATTTCATCTGCTTAAATAGTCATTTATGCCAACCAATCAGTTATTACTTGAAGTCACGTGTTTAATGTAACTCACGAGTTAGAACTCTATTTTTAGACATGGAAACCGAAAGATTTCTACTAGCAAACATTCGAGAATATTCGGTAGGGTTCTCTAGGGTATTTAGATATTCGCTTGAGAAAAATTACCGGGAAACTGGAATCTTAAACCAAAAGTGATAAAAAAATGATTACATATGTGAAGATAATGTAGATATGTAGAATAAATAGAAGATAGTTAGAATATTTAGATATTTAGAATACACACACACACACACACACACACATATATATATATATATATATATATATATATATATATATATATATATATATATATATATATATAAATGTGTGTGTGGGTGGGTGTGTATATATACAGATTCTGAATTTAAAAAAAATATTAACTATCAAAAATCATTTTTTTTTTTAAATTCAGAATCTGTATGTATACACACCCACCCACACACACATTTATATATATATATATATATATATATATATAAATGTGTGTGTGGGTGGGTGTGTATATATACAGATTCTGAATTTAAAAAAATATTAACTATCAAAAATCATTTTACTTTATTCTAGATAATTTAAAAAATTGCTATATTTTAAAAGAGGAAATGTTATTGAATTGGTTAAAAAATGGTATTAGTTATATAAATTAGCATGCAATGTAATCCTGAATAGCTTCTTTGTTTAGGACGTATTTCTACAAAGATTAAGTAATCCCTCATACTGAAGGTATTAAAACTGAGTTTTTATGTACAGTCTTTCAATAAAACGTCTTCAGGTGAGCGACAGATGGAAGAGCGCCATACAAACACTACAATCTGGCGCATCTGTCCTCGCATGATACTTCAGAGGCCAGTATCTAGGAGAGAATAAGGAAAGCTAAAAAGTAAGGGGATAAGATTCAAAAGATTAAAGTCCGCTGCGATTTAAAAATACTATGAATTAAAAATAATATTCATTTATTCTAGATAATTTTAATGAAAACCAATTTCTATGTTTTAAAAGAGAAAATGCTGCAAAATTGGTAATAGAAATGATATTTGTTATATGAATTATCATGTAATATGCATCTTATTGAATTGCTCCTTTGTTCATGACGTATTTCTGCAAAGATTAAATTACCCCTCATACTGAAGGTATTAAAACTGAGTCTTTATATACAATCTTTCAATAGCGTGTCTTCAGGTGAGCGACAGATGGAAGAGCGCCATACAAACACTACAATCTGGCGCATCTGTCCTCGCATGATACTCCAGAGGCCAGTATCTAGGAGAGAATAAGGAAAGCTAAAAAGTAAGGGGATAAGATTCAAAAGATTAACGTGCGCTGCGATCTTTTCAAAGCGTTAATGAGGGTGTAAAATTGCTCCGTGAGACGGAAGGATACGAGTGCCTGGAACCTCTTGGTTCCTGGAGAACTTTCGAAAAATCCACGGGGCCACTTCAAACACTCGACGAAGTCAGGCAGTGGATTGTGTTCCAAGACTTCAGATCACCTCAGCTACAAACCCACCCCAGATGTGGTTCTCTGTTAGAGGTATGTCCTTTATATTCGGTTTCTAGTACATTATTCGAACTCTGGATCTTAATACACTGTCTCTCGTGTATAGTTTTACACTCATAATGCATAATATCTATTCATTTTCTTATATATTGACTATGTATGCGTAAATGTATATCAGTGACGTCCAACTGGCTACTCTTGAGAATAAAATTTTCTGAAAAATTAAGGAGACAGTGGATTTTTAACTGGGTATAATTCGACTGAAAATTCAATTCAAGTGAAGTATACAATTTAACTAAAAATGAGAAGCAATGTCAGATTTATTATACCTTGCATCCTGCAATGAATATAAGTATTACCACAAAATGCAATATAATTATTCTAATACTAATTTTGAAAATTTGAATAATTTTGAATAATTTTGCTTTTCAAAATAGATATTTTCTTATTTTAATAATACTTAAAACACTTTAGATGAACTTCTAGCTGTTATTTTGAAGAAATCAAAATTACCTGTTAGAATATAAAACAAAACTTAATTAAAACTAACACGTTTGGAAATGCAAAATGTTAGTTCTATATTTAAAAGAATAATTTAATATTTTCGCACGAAAAAATTATATTTTTCGCTATTACTATTGTTTCTTTTGAAGTTTTCTTGTATAAGTTTTAAAGTAATGGTTAAAAGTAAACTTTAAAAAAAAATGACCATAATGTGCGTAAAATAAATGTTCCTAAAACATTTTTAATAAAAATACATTTATGATAGCTAGTATTACTAATTATCGTAAATGTATTTTAAATTTATTTTCGTAATTTAAACGTAATATCCTAAATGTATAAAAAATTTCTAAAATAATTAATGTTTTTCATTATAATTGCGAAATGTGCGTAATATATTAATAACAAAATATTAAATTTCTAAGCTGATTGATTAAAAAAAATTAGTTTTTAAATTCTACTATCCTCTTAATGATATGTTGCTAAATACATTTTAATTCAAATTGCTCATTAAATTATAGGACGTTAAGATGGTTATTCTTATATACTAGCATATAGCTCGTCATATGACGGGATCAGTAAAAATTTTTAGTTTTCCAGAATTGTAAAATACTCTATGAGGCAGGTAAAAAAGTTATTTGTTTTTTGGCTGAAAATTATCGAGGAACAAAATATAATCGGTGATAAAATTTAAAATGACCATATATGTACCTAATCTATTATTTAAGCTAAATACGAAAGAAAATTATTTACGTAATATCTAAATTCAGTGATAAATTCTATGAAAATAATGCAGACGATATTTCAATAATTTAAAATAAAAAATGATTAAATGAGATGGTTAAAGAAAGGACGTCATAACGCTAGGAAAAATGTCATTTTTACCTATTTATTATGTGATAAATAGATAAATTTAACCGCCTAGTCTTAAACGGGAAAAATAGGGCTTGAAATGATGCATTAAACTCTCGAAAAGGGGGGAAGGGAGAGTAAATTTTGAACGTTTTACAGACGATAGTATTTTTTAAGAATTATAAGTAAGATGCCGATAAATTGGGATTTGACTGCATATATATATAACTTGCTGTATTTGTTTGTGTTTCTCTGTCTGTCTATCTTTGCTATGCACCCCCAAATGAAAGGAGCAATCTTGGTGGCGGTATTTTGCATGGTGTTTCAAATAAGCTCATGGAAAGTTTTATGCAGGTCAAAATATTTGGAGGTCAATGTAGTGATACAGATCGAACGCTTATTTGACATTCCATCAACCATAGAGTTTGGAGTACTTAGAAGCTAAATTTATTTTCTAAACCCCAAAAATATTCTTGGCACTTCAATTATTCCTGAAATATAAACTGATTCAAACGCTTTAGTAATGTGTATACTAGTTATGCATGTCAAATCAATCTTGAGTTATTGAGAATCATTTCTTACACCTTCATTGTTTTAATAAAGTCGAATTTAAAAAAAATAAAAATAAATTATTTAATCACTATTAGATCAGAAATACATCTATTACTTATAAATACATTTAGTTTATGTAGTGAATAATATAATAGTTAGATATTAATGGCTAAAATAGAAATTACTTTACAGAGTTAGAAAAATTTGTCTCGAACATAGACATTTGCTGTATTCATCTCTTCCATCGATTATTTTAAAATATTTCTATCCCAACTTTGAAGCATTTCTTTTATTCCTGAATATTAATATATGTTTCATCCAAAATTCGGGATTGCAAAATATGTCTTACAATAGGCAGTTTTGTACTTGGCCACTGGCGTTCAAAGAGTAACGCATTTATTTTGCTGTAAAATTACCAATTAATAAAAGAATATTTAAAATATTACCCTCAAAATTCTCGAATTTATTTATGAGTTAGAAAAAAATAATGACTCAAAATATCCATATGATAAAAGAATCCTATATATAATTACAGAATATTTAAAATATTACCCTCCAAATTTCGGAATTCCTTCCTTTATGAGTTAGAAAAAGAATATTGACTCAAAATATCCATATTATGAAAAAGTTCTAAATATAATAAAATAATAATTAAAATATTACTCTTCAAATTTCGGAATTCATCCCTTTATGAGTTAGAAAAAATATTGAATCAAAATTTCCATATTATAAAAAAATCTTTCATATCATAACAGAATATTGAAAATATTACCCTTCAATTTTCGGAATTCATTCCTTTATGTCTTAGAAAAAATATTGACTCAAAATATCCATATTATAAAAAAGTCCTACATATAATAAAAGAATATTTAAAATATTACCCTTCAAATTTCGGAATTCATTTCTTCATGAGTTAGAAAAAAATAATGACTCAAAATATTCCTATTATAAAAGAATCCTATATATAATAAAAGAATATTTAAAATGTTACCCTTCAAATTTAGGAATTCCTTTCTTTATGTGTTAGAAAAAATATTGACTCAAACTGTCCATATTAATAAAAAAATCCTATATATAATAAAAGAATATTTAAGACATGACCCTCCAAATTCCGGAATTCATTCCTTCATGAGTAAGAAAAAAGATATTGACTCAAAATATCCATATTATAAAATAATCCTATCTATAATAACAGAATATTGAAAATATTATCCTTCAAATTTCGGAATTCATTCTTTATAAGTTAGAAAAAAAAATATTGACTCAAAATATCCATATTATAAAAGAATCCTATATATAATAAAATAATACTTAAAATATGACCCTCCAAATTTCGAAATTCCTTCCTTAATGAGTTAGAAAAAAATAATGACTCAAAATATCCATATTATAAAAGAATTCTATATATAATAAAAGAATATTTAAAATGTTACCTTCTAAATTTCGGAATTCATTCCTTTATAAATTAGAAAGAAGTTTTGACTCAAAATATCCATATTATAAAAGAATCCTATATATAATAAAAGAATATTTAAGATATGACCCTCCAAATTTCGGAATTCATTCCTTCATGAGTTAGAAAAAAATAATAACTCAAAATATCCATATTATAAAAGAATCCTATATATAATAAAATAATACTTAAAATATGACCCTTCAAATTTCGAAATTCATTCCTTTATGAGTTAGAAAAAAAAATTACTCAAAATATCCATATTATAAAAGAATCCTATATATAATAACAGAATATTTAAGATATGACCCTCCAAATTTCGGAATTCATTCCTTCATGAGTTAGAAAAAAATAATAACTCAAAATATCCATATTATAAAAGCATCTTATATATAATAAAATAATACTTAAAATATGACCCTCCAAATTTCGGAATTAATTCTTTATAAGTTAGAAAAATATTGACTTCCATATCCCTATTATGAAAGAATTCTATATATAATAAAAGAATATTTAAAATGTTACCCTCTAAATTTCGGAATTCATTCCTTTATAAATTAGAAAGATATGTTGACTCAAAATATCCATATTATGAAAAAATTCTATATATAATAAAAGAATATTTAAAATATGACCCTCCAAATTTCGGAATTCATTTTGTTTATAAATTAGAAAGAAATATTGACTCAAAATATCCATATTATGAAAAAATTCTATATATAATAAAAGAATATTTAAAATATTACCCTCTAAATTTCGGAATTCATTCCTTTATAAATTAGAAAGAAATATTGACTCAATATCCATATTATGAAAAAATTCTATATATAATAAAAGAATATTTAAAATATTACCCTCTAAATTTCGGAATTCATTCCTTTATAAATTAGAAAGAAATATTGACTCAAAATATCCATATTATAAAAAAATTCTATATATAATAAAAGAATATTTTAAAATATTACCCTCTAAATTTCGGAATTCATTCCTTTATGAGTTAAAAAAATATTGACTCAAAAATATCCATATTATAAAAGAATCCTATAAAAGACGTGTACCCTTAAAGATTCCAGAGCTAATGAAGATTAGAGGGTGATTCTATTTATGATTTTTTGTTTCTTCGATTTTTATAATTACTAATAAGTATTTTTTTGGTTAGGCTGTTTACAGTTTGCAAGAACTATTCATATTTTGTACGTTGGTATCTACCAACAGTTATAAAAATAATTTTTATCATGAGGGAAGAGAAGCAGTATTTTACGTTTCTATCCGAGTCATCAAAAGCACTATGACAGCCCCTGTTATAACACAAATATGCAGTTAATTATAGATATTGAATGCATTTTGAACAAAAAAAATTAATAATAACATTCCGGAATGGTATAAGTTTTGATAAAACTGCACGCATGCTTTCTATGATCTTGCCACTGAGCACTGAACCTTGCCTCAAACCATTTGTCCCGTTCACTTTGATTTGGCATGAATTCAATGGTTACGAGCCACTTTTCCTCTGAAAAGCCTCCCTTGTATCTTATTCAGTGTTTGCACATCTCCAATCCTCCGCTTGATCTCGGCAACGCGCTTGTGCACACAAAGCGCGCGTGCGGTCTCCTCCCCACCCCCATCCCTTCGGAACGAAATCAGTTTAGCATCGTACGCAACTCGGAAGCTTAAATCAAAGCTCGAGTTAAATTCACCTCTCTATCAGAAGAAAAGGAAGAGAGAGAGAATGGAGGGGCTCTGGGTAAAATTGTCACCGCACACACACAAGCAAAGCTAAATCACGTCGCACTGTATCCCTCCGCAAACAGGGGTAGAGGGGACTAGGAAAAGAGAACTTCTCTTTTATTGAGCTCCATGTTTACGTCTTGGATTAAGCACGTGAAAAGGGGAGGCCATTGTCATTCAAAATCCAATGGCCAAACACCCAGCGCAGTTTCTCGACTAAATGATGTTGTCGGCGCACGTACGGACTAACAGAGTAACTGCAAACACGGGGGGCGCCGAGGTTTATCAGAATTTATAAGAACGTTTTTAACACCCCCCTTTTCAGACCCCCCGTCAAGCAACCCCTTCCTTCCCCCCGTCGTTGTTTAGGTGCCTGGTGGTGCTGAATGGGACGAAAAGAGTTTTATGGGATAACAAAATAGTTGAATTATGGCTTTGGAAACAGGACCTCGGGGGAGTATTAATGTCGAGTTAAAAGGGGATTTAAAGTCGAATGCCGGAATAGTAATTTTAAATTTCCATCGAGCAATGGGTTAAAGATTCATGGAAAATGCAAATTTCTGATGCAGCTGAATTTCGCAGAGCAGGAATTTGACTTCGGAGGAGAATAAATTCAAGCATCGAAGTAAACCTTTTGTGCAGCGTAACCTCTTCATTTCATTTAGTAAATGCCTCCCTTCTGTTGGATGCTGCCAGCATTGTCAAACAATTTATTGTCAATGTACAGTTACCTAAATATATGCACCTTTATCTCAATGCAATTAATATTTTGGTACTAATTTAGAACCTTGTGGTTTCGAATTCATTACATAATTATTATAATTATGGTCAGATAATAAAATTTTACTGTAAAATTATAGGCAAATTAAGTTTAGTTATATGCGATATAAAGGAATACTTAGCCTAAAACCTACTTCCATAGAACTAGACATAAGAGGTATATATATATATATATATATATATATATATATATATATATATATATATATATATAATATATATATATATATATATATATATATATATATGTGTGTGTGTGTGTGTGTGTGTGTGTGTGTGTGTGTGTGTGTGTGTGTACCAAGTGATGGGGTAATAAAACTTCACCTTTTCAGAACACAGTTTTTAGCTGTAATTAAATTTCAGATTGAGTCAAAAATCTGCAGATAGACAACTCAACGAATGCGATGAAAATGTCTGCTAAAACAAAGTGTAATAGTTTCTGCTAGGAAAGGTGTTACAGCCAAAACGCATGAAAAGTTATGTAATACATAACTGTGTGTAACAGGAAAAGGTATTCACAACTACTACTTTAACATTTTCACGCTTTCTGGCCATTAAAACTGTCATAACACTGCATGTACTCTAGCGATGACATGCTCATATGTGATTCAACAACTGGCCATTACTATACCTCTGAAATAACTTCCGCTCTGTTAAGCCTATGCACTCTAATATGTTCAGCACATAACGACCAAGTTTTTTCCAGTCGAGATCTATGTCGGGCACCTTGATGAGACAAGTGGTCTCCGGTGCAACTTCATCCAGAGTAGAAATACCATGTTATAGCAGCATTATGCTGGATCTCATAAAACAGTTCCACAAATAACGTACTTTCTGTTACAATAATAGCCATCGTAACTGAAAAACCATTACACATTTGATCACCACTTTTATACCCAGAACTCATGCTCAGTTAATTTTTTTTATACGAATCCGATTCTTTTCTTCATCAGTTGCAGTGCTACAATTTCCATTCTTTTTACTCTTACAATGCTTCAAATTGTGAAACATTAAAAAACCTTAAATCTTAAAAATGTTATAATAAATATTTTAAATGCTTTTTATGATGCCCACAGCTATTAATTCACCATTTTTCATCTAGCGGATGTTTTATGAGCTTTTTTTCCGTAATTTTAGCGTAGTCTTTGAAGTAATTATCTACCAATTTTTGACTCAATCCGCAATTTAGAGATGCATAATGCCCTAAATAGATCAAGTTTATTTACGATCAGCTGGTATGGATATATATGTCAGATTTAAAAATGGGGGTTAAGAATTAAGCGAGTAGCAATTAAAAATACTTAGAACTCATTAACGGCAACGTAATAGGAGAAAGACACACACTGGAGCGGAACTATAGAGTAAAAGAACTGACGCGGAAGTAGACATAGGAATTTTGCTTAGTTAGCAACGCCAAAAAAGACAGTTCTGAGCGGGAACTCTGGCGGATAACATCCTCCACGCTTGTTGTGGTAAATGATGAGAACAAATGATATCAAAATGGCATAGCCATGGACAGAAGGATTACAATAAGTTTTATATAAAAAATCAAATGTGTCATCCATGCCTTAACCACTCCTGCATGTCATATATATCTATATATACGTGTGAATGTGTGTGTGTATTGTATATTTTAATAATGAGATATGATGCATTTTATACTGCATTTTTTATAATTCTCATCAAATTTTCAATATTAAAGCTCAATACTCTTGGTCAATAGAAGACACATTGATGATCATTTATGTATGAAATGTACGATTGACTTCCATAATTATCTATAGCTAGCATATAGACTGTCATATGCCGGAATCAATAAAATTTTTAATTTTCCAGAATTGTAAAGCACCCTATGAGGCAGGTAAAAAATGGTTTGTTTTTTAGCTGGGAATTATCTGGTACACGCTCAATAATTTGTTTATCTTTACTGACAGCATGCTAGTTGCCAATTTTAATTTATCTTGTTATATTATGTGAAAGGATGAACAGCAGAGGTTTTAATACTGACAGTGATTATTTGACGGTATATGTGAACGATGTCCAAAATTTATCGAATCGATTGCAAACCGCGTGGTTATGTATAAAAATCAAATACACAAACGAACAAACTTCTTACTTTTCAAAGGTATATCTTAACTTAATCTCTACATATTTATTAGTCCCTGAAATAGACTCCTAGGCTTTTATAAAAATAATTTGTTGTTAATGTTGGTGATAAAATTTCCATTTCAACAAAAAATAATCGATGATTAAATTTAAAATTATCACATGTACCTAATCTACTAATTAAGACAAATATAGAAGAAAATTATTTACATAATATCTAAGTTCAGGGATGAAACGCATGAAAATAATGCAGATGATATTAAAATAATTTAAAATAAGAAATGATTAAATGAGATGGTTAAAAGAATAATGTCATAATGCTAAAAAAATGTTATTTTCATCTACTTAGAGCCAGTTCACCTGAGTTGTTTAATGTCTAACCAAGATCAACTCTTGGTGTCAACCAATGGGGGACGTAATTCTCTGTTTAAACAGAGGTTAATCGTGATTAGCCGTTAAAAGTCTTTGGTGAGATCGGCCCTTATAATGTGATAAATTGATGAATTTAATCGCCTGCTCTTAATCGAGAAAAATAGTTATTGGAATAATGTCATTAAATGATCGAAAAGGGGGTAAGGGGTGGATTTCGAACATTTTCTAACTTGCTTTGAATTTTGCTAACCTTAACTCATCAAGAATCCAATATGGATGCCTCTATCCATCCTAGGTTCCCCCTGCTTCATTAATTCGAGGACAGACGGACAGATAACTTAGGCTATTAATAAATAGAGGATTAATTTCTGGTGTTGGTGTGAATACTCAGAATTCAAAACAGAACTATTATGTAGTTGAATGATTGTCAATGGAACGTTTATTAACACATTGTGTGCGGGTACATTTCGCAGTGGAATTGTACCGGGAGCGGGCGTTTTGCTCGTAAATTTATTTATTCAGCTAAATTTCAATAGAAAGAAAATTATTTAATTTTTTAACCAACATTTTCGTATTTTTTATTGAAATATATAAACAAATATATAAATAGAAATATATAAATAACAACCATAAGATTTTTGTAAACAAAAAATATATTTTTTAGTTAACAAATTTATAATAGTATCGTAAATATGAAAAATCAAATAGAAATAGTAGTAAAATAGTTATAATTTTTCCCGTTCTGTGGTTCTGCATCGACTGATGTAAAAACTAGTTTTCATTTGTCTAATTTTTTCCAGAATCTATGTAGTAGACAAGAACATTCGGCTTCGTTTTCCTGTATATACCATTATTTTTGTACCCACAAACAAACCATGTTGTTACACTAACCCGTACTAGTACGTGACCCACGCTCAAGTATCAATCGTCAGAAAACGTACTAGTAAATATCCCTCATACACTGTGTTATAGATATACCCCTTTGTAAGGTAATTCTACCGGGAGTGGGCCTTTTGCGCTTAAATTTAGTTATTCAGTTAAATCTCAATAGATCGAAAATTATTTAATTTTTTAACCAACTTTTGGTATTTTTTATTGAAATATATTAACAAATATATAAATAACAAAAGATTTTTGTAAACAAAAAATATATTTTTTAGTGAATAAATTTATAATAGTATCGTAAATATGTAAAATCAAATAGAAATAGTAGTATGTAATTTAAATTTTTTCGAATTATGTTATATATAAATATTTTTACTTTATAAAAAAATAAAAAGAGCAATCTTAAAACTAATAATGTTTTACAGTGTGGTAACGTTCAAAGCATTTTCCTCTATAAAGAGGTACATGGCAAAACTTGCATATGTAAGATGTTTCACTCCGCACTATTTTTACGGCACACACACGACATTGTCTTTGCGGCTTTTTCATCTTCCCAGTAGTAACAATTTCTCTAAAATATATTTCCGCATATCCAATGATAATCTTTCAGGAGGGTCATAATTAGGGTTTTAATCAACCTTCCCGTTCTACGGTTGCGCATCGACTGATGTAAAAACAAGTTTTTATTTGTCTAAATTTTTTCAGAAGCTATGTAGTAGACAAGAACATTCGGTTTCGTTTTCGTGTATATACCGTTATTTTTGTACCCACAAACAAACCATGTTGTTACACTAACCCGTATTAGTACGTGACCAGCACTCAAGTATCAATCGTCAGAAAACGTACTAGTACGTGTTTCGCATACAGTGGGTTAAATTATTTTATTTAATCCTTTTCACTCCAAATTATTCACTGCATAGAAAAACATTCTGAAGTATTTTGTAGACAAGAACATTCGGATTCGTTTCCTGTATATACCGTTACTTCTGTACCCACAAACAAACCATGTTGTTACACTAAGTACTAATATGACCCTCACAAGATCAATGTCAGAAATGTACACGATTCCAATGTGTGAAATTAAAAAAAGTAACTGAGAGATCTGATGTAAACAAACTCTTTATGTTATCGGAGTTGCATCTTATGATGCTTAGAAATTGTAATCTCCCAATCCGAACTGTAAACAGATAGCCTTAGACTAAATTTCGGGCACGATTCCAATGCGAAAAAGCGTAACACACGAAGACCATTCGTTGACTTTCAAAGTCGAAAACGCTCTGCAAGAGTTGGGATACCTTTCTGCTTAGCCGGAGCCTTTGCAGATCCCAGCGTCAAGTGGTTGTTAACGCCGCCCCGATTCTGTATTCTTAAGTCTGCCTATTCAGGGGCACACACACACACACGCTGAGAGGATGCATGGAGCACGTTTCCTTGGAGGGGGGTTGGTGCGGCATAATTATGTTCGTTAAAGCTGGACTACACCACTTAAAAACGTGAATAAGAGGGTTGAATTTGTTTGACCTCCTGGAAAGCTCGGGGTGGAGGGAAATCCTATCGTTCGAGGGACTTTCTCGCGCCGATGAATCTTTTGAAGGGTCTCCCGCGCGCTAGGGCCCCCCGCCGCCTTGTTGGAAATAACGTTCGGCAAGAGAGGGCCCTTCCTTACTTTATTTTTTATTCCTATCCGCACATTTCTCTTCCAACTTTTTTTTCGTTAATATATTCCTATTCACTGACCGACGGACGAAAAAGAATATCGCTTCGTTAACTCAAGCTGGAGAGAAATTCGTAAAGGGGGTGTAAAAATCGACAGGGGGGGAGGTCGTGCGATTTCACACCACTCTAACTCCACAGAAAAGACGCGAGAAGAGAAAAAAAAATTATTTTTTTCTTCTTTTTTCGAATTCGAATCTCGTGCTGCTGCATCAAGTCAGGCATGGATATTCGACTGTGGAGGTTAGAATGGGTTCATGAAAAGTGAATTGGCACAGAAATATAGAGGGTGGTACAACTGTGTTAGTTCCATATCGCTTGCTGCCGACAAAATACGCATCTGTTCTGCCTTCGTAAATTTCACCTGCCCCCCCCCTTCTTTTTCTTCTTTCCTTTTTGGTCGAATTATAATAACAGTGGAAAGGTTTCTGTGGGAATGATTTCAGAGAGATCAAAAAGTTCTGAAGTGGTTTGGGGTTTACGCCAAGACTTTTATATTCGAAATTTGGCTGGTCCCATGAAATGGCGAATTTTCAAAATCGGATGAATCCCCAATTATTCGGAAGTGATTTACAAATAGCCGACTCATAGAACGTGCGTTTGTGCAATGCAGCCAAAGCAAATGATTGAGCCCCAACGCTTTACTAAGCGTATGATGCGGCCAAACACACAGAAGAAAAAGCACAATTTAGCGGATAAATCCTGTTAAGTGCTTCGAAAAGGGACTTAAATACTTAGTGGCGGTGTAATAGGAAGATAGTGAAGTATAAGTATAATCAAAATTTATTTTTATTTAATAGGCGTATTAGATAGGATAAATCCTGTTAAGTGCTTCGAAAAGGGAGTTAAATATTTACTGGTAGTGTAATATGAAGATAGTGAAGTATAAGTATAATCAAAATTTATTTTTATGAAACAGGCGTATTAGATATGGATAAATCCTGTTGAGTACTTCGAAAAGGGAGTTAAATACTTAGTGGTGGTGTAATAGGAAGATAGTGAAATATAAATATAATCAAAATTTATTTTTATGGAATAGGCGTATTAGATATGGATAAATCCTGTTAAGTGCTTCGAAAAGGGAGTTAAATACTTAGTGGGGGTGTAATAGGAAGATAGTGAAATATAAGTATAATCAAAATTTATTTTTATGGGATAGACGTATTAGATATGGGTAAGTTCTGTTAAGTGCTTCGAAAAGGGAGTTAAATACTTAGTGGTGGTGTAATAGTATATTTCGGTTTACAAGCGCATTTTATATTTTTGAAATTATTTTATATTTAATACTTTAACAAGTTTTAAAAACGGGAAAGTAGTCAATAAACATTAATAAATATTAATACTTTACTTAATATAAAAAGGTTCCCTTACATAAAAATTCAAAATTCTCCATGAACATTAGTTTTTTTATGTTTAAATATTTGTTTCGATTCTAACGGATATATTTATTTTTTTGTTGCAAAGTTGCTTATTTTTTAAAATATATATCTATTCTTAGATTTTTAATTGTCACAATTCGAAAAATGTAATATTCTATGCTATTTAAAACATATTTAGAGTACTCATGTCGATTTTGTATTTAATGCGATTTTGTAAATAATTTATTATACAGTCGAACTTCGATAATGAAAATAGTAATATTAATACTAAAACTTTTAATATAATCATTTCTATATTTTTTAAAAAAATTTCGAAAAATAAAGAACATTTCTAAGTCATTTTTGTGAACTTATTACCCTAAAAAAAAACACAATTCTGTAAAATTCATAGTATATACAAAAAATTTTTTAATTCAAAATATTAATACCAGGTAATAAAATATTTAATTTTTTAAAAAATAGGCTACTTTGTGACTGCTAATAAATAAATAATTTTTTTTTAAATGAGATTTACATGGTTGTAACTAATTATGTAATATAAATTTCTAATTTTTACCTTTTAACTTGTCGATTGTTGAATAGTCTATTTAAAAATTAAATCTCAAAAAAGTATTATACATATCAAAATTTAAACCATGTCGAATCTTAAATCATTAGAAATGGAATACTTCGATATGACATAAATGAATATTTTAAATACTTCGAGTTATCGAAGTTAGACTAGTTACATATTTTATCAAATTTCTTCACTTTCATCGTTTATTGTTTGAACTTATATGTTGTACCTATATGTTATGTGATACAATTGCCTGTGGGGTAAAAATTTTTAAGTATCGTAGTAAAAAGATTTTTTATTCTATAAAATATTAAATGGTTCCATTAAGTGTATATAAATAATTTATTTATAGTCCCATAATTTATCAAATTTCGCCATTTTCTAAATTCATTGTTTGTACTTATATGGTCCTCTAAAAAACAATGGACCTATGTTTCACTATTTATAACTGCTAATATATTAAACTTTTAAGCTGATTGATTTAAGGAAGTAAAAGTTTAATTTTGAAAGTACATACACACCTTAAATATACATATTAGCGTTTGATCCATGTTGTATAGAACAATTTCATATAATACTGCAATATTATATAAAATAGTCAAATCAATTATTTTTATGCGTTTTATTATATTTAAGTACCCTAGTACAATGCAGCAACAAGTAAAAAAATGAATTTTTAATCTCGTATATTTTTAATATACTTGATAAAAAGAAACACAAAGATATTACTGTATAAGGTATTGATCAAGTCAGTTTTGACTTATGCCTCGGAGACTTGGACCCTAACAAGAAAAGAAGAAAGGATGTTGGCAACCTTCGAAAGGAAGATCCTGCGAACCATCTTTAGTGCTGCCTTTGAAAATAACAACTGGAGAAAAAGATATAATTTTGAATTATATGAGATCTTTAACAGTGATGATGTTATCAAATCTATAAATCTGAATAGAATGAGATGGGCAGGACATGTAATGAGAATGAGCCCACAACGAACAACTTTGAGGGTTTTTAATGTACTCCCTTCCAATAAAAGACCAAAAGGAAGGCCTAAGAAACGGTGGAAAGACTGTGTGGATGAAGATTTTGCCATCTTAAGGGTAAAGAACTGGAGATCAATTGCTGAGAGAAGGGCAGATTGGGAAAAGCTTCTAAGGAAGGCCCAGGCTCACAAAGGGCTGTCGTGCCAATGCTGATAATATTTTTAATATGGCAATTCTCACAACTGTATCAAGGGTCTCAATAGTAATAAAGTAATTGAGTACTTGAAATGAGGAAAATTTAAAAAAAAAAAGTTAGATTATCGTTATTTTTGTTTCACCAAAATTTTTTATATGTTATTATCTCGGAAACATTAAATTTTGACTTGTTTCAGGTTTTTACTTAAGTATTGGTTTATCTTAAGAAGTTTTGGTAATTTTTTTCTTCTTTTAAAATTGTAATAACCAAATTGGTACATTATTTTAATTTGATTCAGACTTAGTTTGCTCGTAATCAATTGCTCATACCGTGGATTTAATGTATAAGATTTTTACATACTCACTAAACTTTAACGTCAATTTGTTTATGAATAAGGTTACAAAAGAATTTTCTTGGAAAAATTTACGAATTACTGCTTCTATGCGATTTTTGAATCCTATAACGCTACATTTAACTATACAGAAAAATAATTCAATCAGAGTAACGGAGTAAACTGGAGGTAATGCAGTAAAATATTTTATAAGGAATGTATGCTCATAAACTATTTCCCTGTGTGCGTTATTGTAAAGTAACCATTTGAGATCATATAACTCAGTTCCTAAACACTGAAAGAAACAATGTCAGTTCCAGAAATAAAATCACATATTTCCTCTTTGCATAACGAATATAATAGGCGAAATATACATAAGTGCATAACATCTGTATAAACATCAGGTATTTTGTTAGACATCTGGAAGAGGAACTCCGGATTGTTAGCATGAAAACCAAAAGATGATCTCCCATCCTTTAATACACTGTTAAGGATATCATGAACCACAATAAACATTCGCACGAAAAAAAGAGGTTCTGTGAACATACCTGAGGCAAACGTGAAATTTCAGTTTGTTGAAAGGAGAACTAGCTCCTACGGTCAATTATTTTTACGTCTGATTTCCTAGATTATTCTTCATAAAACGGCCTATACAGAGAAAAGAAGAGGAGGGGATGGAAGCACTGGAAACCTTCTCTTTTCCTGAACGTTTTCGGGGGCGTGCTGTTTGTTACTTGCCCACACAGGTAAAAGCACGTGTTTTCGTCTAAAAGCTCGCTGCTTCCTTGGCCAGTAGGCCAGAAAATAACGATTTCAAGTCGTGCGTGGATTATGTGGGAGAGACAGACGGGAAGAAAATATGGTAAATAGAACAGGGTAAGAATCTTTGCAGAAGAGTACCACAGGCTGTGCTTGTGAATTTTATTATAGAATGTTGTTATAAGAGTTGTGGCACAAATCTTAATCTTACTATATATGGTAGACTGGTTTTCCGAAAATTCATATCAACATAAAAAATTCAATTGAAAACAGCAGCTTGCAATATAAAATAATAGATACATTCAACGAATATCTTGTAGATTTTATTTCTTATTCCCTAATAAGTGGTGCATTATTATACATATTCAAAGAACCTTATTAAAAAAAACTAAAATACAAAAAAAAAAAATTTAATAGTAAAACTAAATTTCCAGTTTTTATAATAGATAATTTGTTTGCATTTTTGTAAAATACATAGATTACTTTTGAAAATCCTTTAAAAAAATTTTTATATCTGTGCCGGTTTTCGAAAAATTCATGTCAACACAAAAAATTCAATTGAAAACTGCAGCTTACAACATAAGAATACCACATACGATTAACGAATATCTTGTAGATTTTATTTCTTATACCCTAATAAGTGGTGGATTATTATACATATTCAAAGAATCTTAGAAAAAAATTAAATCACAAAAAAAATTTAACAATAAAATTAAATTTCCAGTTTCTGTAATAGATAATTTATTTACATTTTTATTCAGTTGAAAACATATTATTTTTCAGTATCTGCGAACTTCCTTTAAAAAATTTTATATCTGTGCCAGTTTTCGGAAAATTTATGTCAACATAAAAAATTTAATTGAAAATTGCAGCATGCAACATAAGAATACCACATATATTCAACGAATATCAAGTAAACTTTATTTCTTATTCCCTAATAAGTTGTGAATTATTATATCTGTTAAAGAATTTTATTAAAAAAATTAAATTAAAAGAAAAAATTAATTAACGAAACTAAATTTCCAGTTTCTGTACAATTTATTTATATTTTTGTACAATACATAGATTATTTTTCAGCATTTGCTAAGTTCCTTTAGAACAATTTTTACATCTGTGCCGGTTTTCGAAAAATTCATGTCAACACAAAAAATTCAATTAAAAACTGCAGCTTACAACATAAAAATAACAGATACGTTCAACGAATATCTAGTAGATTTTATTTCTTATTCCCTAATCAGTGGTGAATTATTATATATGTTCAAAGAATCTTATAAAAAATTAATAATAAACTAAATATCCAGTTTCTGTAATAGATAATTTATTTACATTTTTGTACAATTGAAAACATATTATTTTTCAGCATTTGCTAAGTTCCTTTAAAACAATTTTTATATATGTCCCGGTTTACGGAAAATTTATGTCAACACAAAAAATTCAATTGAAAACTGCTAATTGCAACATAAAAATAACAACATAAAAATATGCAGATTACAAAATAAATAATAATCAACAACTATCTAGTAGATTTTATTTCTTATTCAATAATAAGTGTTGAATTATTATACCTGTTCAAATAATCTTATTAAAAAAATATAATTACAAAAAAATTTCATAACAAAACTAAATTTCCAGTTTCTGTAATAGATAATTTATTTATATTTTTGTACAATTGAAAACACATATTATTTTTCAGCATTTGCGAAGTTCCTTTAAAACAATTTTTATATCTGTGCCGGTTTTCGGAAAATTCATATGAACACAAAATATTCAATTGAAACCTGTAGCTAACAATATAAAAATAACAATATAAAAAATATGCAGATTACAACATAAATAATATTTAATAAATATCTAGTAGATTTTGTTTCTTATTCAATAAGTGGTGAATTATTATACCTGTTTAAATAATCTTATTAAAAAATTAAATTGAAAAAAAAATGAATAGTAACGCTAAATTTCCAGTTTCTGCAATAGATAATTTATTTACATTTTGTACAGTTGAAAACATATTGTTTTTTAGCATTTGCGAAGTCCTTTAAAACAATTTTTATATCTGTGCCAGTTTTCGGAAAATTCATATTAACACAAAATCTCAATTGAAAACTGCAGCTTACAATTAAAAATAATAGATACATTCAACGAATATCTTGTAGATCTTATTTCTTATTATCTAATAAGTGGTGGATTATTATACATATCCAAAGAATCTAATTAAAAAAAATTAAACTACGAAAAAATTTAATAGAAAAGCTAAATTTGCAGTTTCTGCAATAGATAATTTATTTACATTGTTATAGAATTGAAAAATATTATTTTTTAACAATTGCGAAGTTCCTTTAAAACAATTTTTATATCTGTGAAGGTTTTCTGAAAATTCATGTCAACACAAAAAATT
Organism: Pardosa pseudoannulata; assembly: GCA_032207245.1. Lineage (NCBI taxonomy): Eukaryota > Metazoa > Arthropoda > Arachnida > Araneae > Lycosidae > Pardosa > Pardosa pseudoannulata. Next base: position 83,470,223 of record CM063500.1, on the reverse strand, counting down.
CAATTGAAAACTGCAGCTTACAATATAAAAATAACAGATACGTTCAACGAATATCTTGTAGATTTTATATCTTATTTCCGAATAAGAGGTGTATTATTATACCTATTCAAAGAATCTTATTAAAAAAATATGATTACAAAAAAATTAATAATAAAACTAAATTTCCAGTTTCTGTAATAGAAAGTTTATTTATATTTTGTACAATACACAGATTATTTTTCAGCATTTGAGAAGTTCTTTTAAACTAATTTTTATATTTGTGCAGGTTTTCTAAAAATTCATGTCAACACAAAAAATTCAATTGAAAACTGCAGCTTACACATAAAAATAACACATACGTTCAACAAATATGTACTAGATTTCAATTCTTATTTCCTAATAAGTGCTGGATTATTATACATATTCAAAGAATCTTATTAAAAAATTAAATTATAAAAAAAATTAATAATAAAATAAATTTCCAGTTTCTGTAATAGATAATTTATTTACATTTTTGTACAATTGAAAATATTATTTTTCAGCATTTGCAAAATTCCTTTAAAACAATTTTTATATATGTGCCGGTTTTCGGAAAATTCATGTCAACACAAAAAATTCAATTGAAAACTACAGCTTACAACATAATAATACCAGATGCGTTCAAAGAATATCTTGTAGATTTTATTTCTTATTCCCTAATAAGTGGTAGATTATTAAACCTGTTAAAGAATCTTATTAAAAAAATTATATTACAAGAAAAATGTAACTAACAAAACTAAATTTCCAGTTTCTGTAATAGATAATTTGTTTATATTTCTCTACAATTGAAAACGGAAATTATTTTTCAGCATTTGCGAAGTTAATTTAAAACAATTTTTATATCTATGCTGGTTTTCAAAGGAAATGGATCCATTTCAGAAGAAAGCTCTTAATATTCGTATTAAAAGTGGCTAAGAAATAGAACATTATTTGTTTAGTCCAGTAAAAGTTCAGTTTGAAAAATTATCTACTCAGTCAAACGTCAAAGCTTATAATAATTAGATTAATTTTGGCTTTTTTTTCTATCTCATGCCTTACCTTTTTTGTAACCTGAATGACTAAAATTAAATGTATTTAATGACATATTTTACAGATTTTAAACACATTGTTATTTTTTAAAGTTTTAATGCAAAAATAATTCTAATTTATCGTGTTCCGTAAAATTAATTGGAACTCCAAAATTCTATTTTCAATTCTTATCTGTAGATGATTAAAATGACTCGATTACTTTATTGCCATGATATGTATAGGTATATATATATATATATATATATATATATATATATATATATATATATATATATATATATATATATATATATATAATATATATATATATATATATATATATATATATATATATATATATATATATATATATATATATATATTACATACATATACACACACACACATATATATATGAATTAAGCTAATTTACCACATCTACTTCCCAGTAATTTATAGACTATTTTGGAAATTGTATACAAGTTTTAACAAGACAATGTCAGTGGCGTATCCAGTAAACACTCTTTTGGAGGGGGGGAATTGGGGAAGGACATAAACATCTTTATTACTATTATATTCATAAACATTAAATATTTTTATTAATTTTCGTAACATGAAAAGATTAGTCAAATTTATAATAGAAAGTTACATGACTCCAAACTTAAATCGATCACTGTGAATAACACAATTATTGACCATTAATGCAAACTAATATCTTTTATTAAAAAAAGGGTAAAATATAGAAAACGTTTCTGTTTTAGGGAAAATTAGAAAATTAAATCATTTTCTTAAAATTAGGTGTACAAGCAAAATGAAGAGTTTAAGTTAAAATGAGAAGTAAGCAAATTTATGATTATCATTTATCTTTAAATAATAATACCAATTTTCTCGATTTCTTTTTTTCCATTTCTGATAGAAAGTTGTCTGTCGGAAGAATTAGGGATATTGTATACAGAAGATATAATACTTTGAGTTGATTCTTGTTTAAGCGAAAATCCACTAAATGGATTATATTATATTGTAAGGAGCCAAAGGGTTAACGAATCAATTAAACATTTTGCTTAATATTCATCATAGTGGAAATAACAGTGATAAATTGCAAGGATATACAAAGATGTATTTTAGATATCTAACGCAAGGAGTAAAATGCTCTATTTTTGTCTTGAGGAGGATTTTCCCCTATGCCCCTATATTTACCCTATGCTAACTGAATACACTACTGAGAACAATGTATGTTGCTTTTATAACATTCGTAGTTATTGGTATATTACAATGGCGTTTTAATGTCTTACTTTAGAACACTAAAATTTATTCCATACCAAATAAGTGTTGAATTTATCCCTAACATCTTATTAATACCGCTAAATCTAGTTCAATATTTTTGCATTGCATATTGATATTTTCTTTTAAAATACATAGAACTGGTTATAATAAAAGAAGCTGATGTCATATTTTTGGAATACATAAAGCATAATGCTTCATTAGAGAACACTTCTGTTTCCCCACTTTAGAAATATTTTGGTCCTCAACAATAATCTCACCTCTCTTGACTTTCCATAATGAATGATCACCGAATGCTATATTGTGTCGAACAGATGAGAGGTAAGCCACTAAATAGAACTTGGTGGAATCAATTTTCTCCACCGAAATCAAAAGTTTTGACTAATGACATACGCATAAAGCAATCCAAAGTCAAATAAGGTATCTCAGGCGGAAGTCACCCCCTACTCAAAGAGAAAAAACACCGCATGTTCCAGATCCTTGTACACGTGCTTGCTCTTCACATCTCAACTCAACTCGACTCTCGCTGAATTGCCCTCAAACAGTCAAGTACAACGTCGGGGAAAGCCCCAGAAGTACGGTTGCCCATTGTCAGTGTGGTTTCCTTTGAAGAGGACATGTATTGAGGACCAAAGGTTTCCTGTTGATGTTCCAGGAGGGGGTCGGTTGCTTAGTATCTCTTTAAGTGTTTGTTGTGGTTATGTTAAGGGCAACGCAAATAATACGCCCAACTTTTGGTGAATCTGTCTCAAAGAGAAGGAATTCTGCTCATTTTTCAATGTTCCAAAGATCAAGAGAAAGTTTTGTGGGAGAAACGAAGGGAACAAGAGAAGTTGCTTTGTCGTTGTTACTTATTTTGGGGTTATTCAGAAAACATCTCCGTTACAACGACAGTTTCATTGTACCGATAGATTGGAGCAAGAATTTGGTCTGCCGCACCTCGCTTCCCAGGATGTAGTAGTTTTCAGGAAGATTACGAAAAATAAATAAATAAAAAGATATGAAGAACCAAAAATATATTTTTATTAAGGCTCTGTAAATAATTTTGGAAAATACAATAGTAGCAACAATGGTTTCTTGGGAATGTAGCATCATATTATATATATATATATATATATATATATATATATATATATTTATATATATATATATCTTATATTATATATATATATATATATAAATAAAAAAATTTATACTCTTTCCTGCGTGTTGTCTCAGGTATATCTATTTAATTCCAGTAGCAGATAACACATATAAAGATAAAACAAGATTCATTGACAATAAAATATGAACAACAACAAAAAATGTAATAATTGGTTTGGTTTGGAGCGCTACAGTCTACTTCTTGCAATACGAAGGTTAATGAGACCGGGATACTGTTTACAGCTGATTCCGAACGGCTACGAACATCCATGCCACCATGGGTTTCAAAGCCACGAACTCCGATTCCGAAAGCCAGTATAGCCATTAGGCCATCGTCTCGCCGAAAATGTAGTGAATATGTAATAATGATCTACCCAAGTTTATTAATCAATAATTGTGTCTAAGCTTCCAATATTATCCTCATATTATCCTGATAATATCCTGATTCCAATATTATCCTGAGTACAGCGCAGGGCATATAGACTCCAGTGAATGACATCCATTATTTTCATTAGGTTATTGACGACCGACAAACGTTGTCCTATTTTAACGCTGTAAATCCAAAAATTGTAAAATGTTTTGAAATAAGATATAAATTGGACCGTTTTGATGGAAAAGTAAGATTATATTAAAAATACTTGACACCACCCCGTAAAGTCATCACAAATGTAATTAGATTAAATTAGAGTTCCCACACCACCTGTATGGGGATTCGATCCCGCCTTACCGTATGCAGTCTTTGCGTTGACCACTGCGCTACATACTTTAGCAGTGATGGGTTTCAAGCGACATTATAATAATCTCAATAAGAGAGCAATTCTATATATTTAATAAAAACATTTTCTATAGGATCCAATTGGGAATGTAAACCATTCTTGAATCAACATAACCCCATACACAAAACTTCATCAAAATCATTCCAGCCGTTTAGGAGGAGTTCTATTATAAAACACATGCACAGAAGATTTTTTTATATAAAGTTATAACTGTCATGACTACTTGAGTGTATATTGATTCCAAAGATATGCATAGGGATACAGTTTTGGCTAACAGCAAGACAAAAAGGAGCTTATGTATATATATATATTTATATATATATATATATTATTTATATATGGGTGTGTGTGTGTGTGTGTGTATTTGTTATGTATGTATATGTATGTATGTATATATATACATATATATATATATATATATTTATATATAATATATATATATATATATATATATATATGTGTGTGTTGTGTGTGTGTGTGTGTTTTTGTATGTATGTATATGTATGTATGTATATATATATATACACACCACACATATATATATATATATATATATATATATATATATATATATATGTGTGTGTGTGTGTGTGTGTGTGTGTGTTATATTATATGTATATATATTGCAGATCAAGCAATTGGAAAGGAGTTAAAAAAAAATTTAAATTACCAAAAAATAAATTTATTTTATTTGTTAATTCATGGGTAGTCATGAGATAAGAAAGCTAAATAAATGATTGATTAAATGTTAAATCATTTCAAATGAATTTAAAATGTACAACAACAAAAAAAATAATGAAATATATGTAATAACGATCTACACAAGTTTATTAATCAATGATTTTACGTCTAAGCTTCCAATATATCCTCATATTATCTTTTATTTCGGATTCCAATATTATCCTGAGTCCAGCGCAGGGCATATATGCTCCAGTGATTGACATCCATTATTTTCATTAGGTAACTAGATGCCGACAGACGTTGTCTGTTTTAGCTCTTTCCAAAAAGTGTAAAATTTTCAAATAAATTATAATATTATTTTGATGGAAAAGTAAGGAAAAAAATTATTTTCAACATACGTGAAATTGCAGACATCACACAATAGTTAGATTAAATTAAAAATTCCACATCGCCATATTCGATCCTGGGTCTTTCGTACTGAAGTATTGCGCTGACAACTGCGCTACATACTTCGGCAGTGAAGGGTTTCGAGAGACATATAATAATCTCAATAAGTGAGCAATTCTGTATTTTTAATTGAAAAACCATTTTCTAACTGATCAAATTGGGAATCTAAAACAATCTCGAATCAATATAACCACATACACAAAATTTCATCAATATCAGTCCAGTTTTTAGAAGAATTTCTATTACAAAACACGAACACAAAAAGATTTTTATATTAAAGATATACTCTCATGGACTACTGGAATGTACATTGATTCCAAAGATATGCATAGAGATACAGTTTTGGATAACAGACGAAAGTAGCTTCATGTGTGTGTGTTGTTATATATTTATATATATATTAATATATTTATATATATTTATATTTTTATTTTATATACATAAATTTTATATATATACATATACATATATATACACAACACATATATATATTTATATATATATATTTATAAATATATATATTTATATACATATATATTTATATATATACATTACATTATATACATATTATATATATACATATATAATATATATACATAATATATACATATATATACATATATATATATACATAATATATATATATATATATATATATATATATTTATATATATATATATATAATATATTATATGTATATGTATATTATATATATATATATATATTATATTTATTATATATATGTGTGTGTGTGTTGTGTGTGTGTGTATGTATATATATATGGCAGATCAAGCAATAAAGATAAAAAGATTTTTTAAATTGTTAAAAAATAAATTTATTTTTATTTATTAATTCATGGGTAGTCATGAGTTAAGAAAGCGAAATAAATTGATTGATTAAAATGTTAAATCATTTCAAATGAATTTAAAATGAACAACAACAAAAAAGTAATGAAGATATGTAATAATGATCTACACAAGTTTATTAATCAATAATCTTGCGTCTAAGCTTCCAACATTATCCTCATATTATCCTCATATTATCCTGATTCCAATATTATCCCGAGTTCAGCGCAGGTTATATTCCAGTGGATGACATCCATGTTTTTTATTAGGTAACTAGACGCGACAGACGTTTTCCTGTTTTAACGTTGTAAATCCAAAAATTGCAAAAAGTGTTTAAATAAATTATAAATTGGACCGTTTTGATGTAAAATTAAGGAAAAAAATTATTTTAAAAATACTCGACGCCGTCATGCGGACAGTCATCCCAAACGTAATTAGAATAAATTAAACTCTCACCATCTCTATGGGGATTTGATCCTGGATCTTCTCATACTGAAGCCCGTTGCGCTGACCACTGAGCTACAGGTACTTTAGCAGTAAAGGGTTTTAAGAGGCATTATAATAATCTCAATAAGCGCGCATTTCTGTATTTTTAATAAAAATATTTTTTTATCGAATCAAATTGGGAATCTAAACCATACTCGAATCAACATAACCACATACACAAAATTTTATCAAAATCAATTCAGCCGTTTAGGAGGAGTTCTATTACAAATACAAGGACAGGAGATTTTTATATATAAAGATATAACTATCACGAACTTCTTGGGTGTATATTGATTCCGAAGATACGTATAGAAATACAGTCATGGCTAACAGTAAGATTAAAATTAGCTTCAGATATCTCTTTTAGACATGAAGGACAGAGAAAATAGTGTTTAAATATATACAAAAATTCACATTAACATGTTTCTTGAAGGCATTTGCTAACAGATTACTTGAAAATTGCGATCTACTTAAAATTATATTTCCTATTCAAAATTATATTTGCCCAAAATTATATTTTCTCTAATTCTACTCAAACTACGTTTTCTATTAAGTCATACTCAAAATGAAAACAGCTCTGATCAATCTCTTTTCTACAGTATTATTGTTGGGAAACTTTAAAAAAAAATTCTGAGTTACAACTTGACATCATTAACTCCTAATGATATTCATCCGATGCTTTCAACTTTAACTTTCAGTCACAAATATTTAACCGCTGGCCGATTGGTTAGGGCACTGATCGTCGGTACCGGTGTTCATGGGTTCGAATCCCATTATGGCATGGATGTTCGTAGCCGTTCGGAATCGGCTTTAAGCAGTAGGTCCCGGTCTCATTAGCCCTCGTGTGCAAAACAGCAGACCGTAGTGCTCCAAACCGAACCAAACCAAATATTTAACAGTGACTGAAAGTCATATGCAGATTATCTATTGCAGCTATGTATTTAACCCTGTTCAACCTTGCTTGTCAAGAACTCCTAACTTACGCTATTGTTTAATAGCTTGGCCTAATTTTCATGCTTTATTATTATGCAATAGTCAATGAATGTCTTATTTTTGTAATATCAAAAATAAAGTTTTAGTTAAAAGCATTTGAAGTGAAAGCGTTATTTTATAGAAAGCGATTACTTCATCTATCCATTGACCCTTCTGCAAATTCTTTAGAATTTTGGAAAATTATTTACGATTTTTGAACAATTTTCCTTCAATTAATTATCAAACACAATGCAAGAGAGGCCCTTTAAAGTTATTACGCTTTCAAGAACGAGGTTCTATTTGCATAACGAAATGAAAATTATTCTGATAATTTTAATACTAACATATAGCCCGTCATATGACGGGATTAGTAAAATTTTTTATTTTCTAGAATTGTAAAGTACCCTATAGCGCAGGTAAAAAATAAATGGTTTTTTTTTTTGGCTGATAATTATCTGGTACATTATCAGTAATTTGTTTATCTTCACACTCCTCCTAAGTCTCCCGATACTGTGAATGTAGTTTAGAATCCCGTTGAATTCATTTAGTCAAACCGTGTGGTTATGTATAAAACACAAACACACAAACGAACAAACTTCTCACTTTTCAAAGATATATAACTTAAACGCTAGATATTTGTTAGGCTGTGAAATAGTCTCCTTAACTTTTATAAAAAGAATTTGTCGTTAATACTGGTGATAAAAATTTCATTGCAACAAAAAGTAATCTGTGATTAAATTTAAAATTATCACATATGCACCTAATATATTATTTAAGCCAAATATAAAAGAAAATTATTTACGTAATATCTGAGTACCGAGATAAAAAGTATGAAAATAATGCAGACGATATTTAAATAATTTAAAATAAGAAATGATTCAATGAGATGGTAAAAGGAATGACGTCATAATGTTAGCAAAAATAAAACATGTTGTTTTTACCTATTTATTATGTGATAAACTTAATCGCCTGCTCTTAACCGAGAAACATAGGGCTTGATATAATGGTATTAAACGTTCGAGAAGGGGGAAGGGTGTATTTCACGTTTCAACTCACGTGAACGTTTCAACATTTTTCGCTGTGAATTTTGCCAACCCTAACCCATAAAGAATCTAATATGTATACCCCTATAGGTTCCAGGTACAACCGCTTCATAAATTCGAGGATAGACGGACAGATAACTTAGGCTATTATTATATAGGGGATTGAGCACACATATTATGTGTGGATGTACTTATATATATATATATATGTATATATATATATATATATATATTTATATATATATATATATATATATATATATATATATATATGATATAATATAATATAATATATACATACATATATATATATGATATAGATGCATATATATAATATAATATAATATAATATAATATATACATACATATATATATATGTATATATATATATATATATATATATATGTGTGTGTGGTGTGTGTTTTGTGTGTGTGTGTGTGTGTGTCCATATATGTATGCGTGACAGAGCGAGAGAGTTTTATATTTACAGCATGATGCATTTCAACTCCTCCACACCTGTGCGGACATCTGAGATTCAGTGCTACTTGTCACCCGTCACTCACATCTGATTCGACGTCACGTGTTTACGTCCGCGTTTCTGGGCGGCACCTTTTGAGTCCTCCACAGGTGGACGCAGTCGAAGCATTCCTTTCCCGCTCCCTCCTGTGACAAGACGTCAAAACAGACGACAATTAGCCGACACAGAAAATGAGGGCTCTATTAAAAGACGCAACTCATCGACAGTTCGATATCGGGGCCCACCCTGGTTCATGCGCAATGAGGGATATCACATTCCTGCCGATACAATATCGGGTGCCCGGGTTTGGGTTTGTTTTGTCTGACATTTTTTTTTCTTCTCTTTTTTGACTTGTATTGTGCGGGGAAAAAATCTGCCAGTTCCAGCTCATTAGGCCAGCAGTTACTCCAGAGCCGGTTGCTACTCGAGCCCGGTTTTTGGATTCGGAGCCCGCAACGTTTAAGCTTTGTGAATCCATGAAACGAATGATGGGTAAGATGGTGTGGCGCATCAGGGGTTTCCAGTCGAGCTTTGCCATGCGTGACAAGCGAAGGACGATTATCGAGTTATCGAACTAGTGATACGGCAGAGGACGGATCGGGAGGTTTCTCTCCCCTCTGCTTACTCGTCTATTCTCGTGTAAGGATGTCGCTTCTAAAGAGTGGTCAGCGATGATCATATGATGATGTGTTTTCTAGCGCAATGTTCTTGATCAACATTGACTTTTGTGAAAACAAAAGACAAAAAATGTAATGGTATTCTAGATTTTGCAGAAAAACTATTTGCAGACAGGGATCAGACAATCAGACTTTCATTAGTTAGGTTGGTTTGGTTTGGAAGAGTGGTATATCCAGAGTTAATGGAAATGATCCTATTAAGATTCCAGAGGTATTTGATTAGTTAGATTTATTTGGCTTGGAAGAGTGGCACACGGAGTGCAAAGGGATCCTGATAGATGACAGGGAGCTTTCATTAGTTAGGTTGGGTTGGTTTGGAAGAGTCGCATATCCAGAGGGTGTGTAAATTATCCTATTAAGATAACAGAGGGATTTGATTAGTTAGATTTGTTTGTCTTCGAAGTGTGGTGCACAGTGTGCAAAGGGATCCTGTTAAAATGACAGGGAACTTTCATTAGTTAGTTTGTTTTGGTTTGGAAGAGTGGCATATCGAGAGTTAATGGAAATGATCCTATTAAGATTCCAGAGGTATTTGATTAGTTAGATTTATTTGGCTTGAAAGAGTGGCACACGGAGTGCAAAGGGATCTTGATAAGATGACAGGGAGCTTTCATTAGTTAGGTTGGTTTGGTTTAGAAGAGTAGCATATCCAGGGGGAATGGAAATAATCCTATTACGATGACAGACGAATTTCATTAGTTAGATTTGTTTGGCTTGGAAGAGTGGCACACAGAGTGTAAAGGGATACTGTTAAGATGACAGGAGCTTTCATTAGTTAGGTTGATATGGTTTGGAAGAGTGGCATATCCAGAGGGTGTGTAAATTATCCTATTAAGATAACAGAGGGATTTGATTAGTTAGATTTGTTTGTCTTCGAAGTGTGGTGCACAGTGTGCAAAGGGATCCTGTTAAAATGACAGGGAACTTTCATTAGTTAGGCTGGTTTGGTTTGGAAGAGTGGCATATCCAGAGGGAGGGAAATGATCCAATTAAGATAACAGAGGAATTTCATTAATTAGATTTATTTGGCTTGGAAGAGTGACGCACGGTGCGCAAAGGGATCAAGTTAAGATGACAGGGAGCTTTCATTAGTTAGGTTGGTTTGGTCTAGAAGAGTGGCATATCCAGGGGGAATGGAAATAATCCTATTACGATGACAGAAGGATTTCATTATTTAGATTTGTTTGGCTTGGAAGAATGGCACACAGAGTGTAAAGGGAACATGTTAAGATGACAGGGAGCTATCTTTCGTTAGATTGGTTTGGTTTGGAAGAGTGGCATATCCAGAGGGAGTGGAAATGATCCTATTAAGATGACAGAGGGATTTCATTAGTTAGATTTCTTTAGCTTGGAAGAGTGGAGAATGTAATGCAAAGGGTTCCTGTTAAGATGACAGGGAGCTTTCATTAGTTAGGTTGATTTGGTTTGAAAAAGTGGCGCAGTCAGAAGGAGCGCAAATAGATCTTACTGAGATGACTGGGAAATTTTATTAGTTAGGTTAATTTGGATTGGAAGAGTGGCGTGTCCAGAGGGATTGCAGAGGGATACTATTAAGATGACATGAAGTTTTTATTAGTTAGGTTGGTTTGGTTTGAAAGAGTGGCGCCCCCAGACGGAGTGCAAAGAGTTCATATTAAATAAAATGACATGGAGATTTCATGTTTTAGGAGGGTTTGGTTTAGAAGAGTGGTGTACCTAAAGAGTGTAAAGAACATATGCATCTTGAAAATTTCACAGCTTTGATGATTTAATTTTATTTACGTAAATTGCCAAAACGAAACACTTTGTGCATACTTTTCAGCCTTAACTTAGTATTAAAAGAAATAAAACAACAGAATAGACGTTTTTCTTTTAACAAGGTCAGTGAAATTCCTGTCAAAACAAACATATATACCAATATTTTTCTATATACGTATTAACAAAAGTCACTAATCTTTCTTTATAAAATATAATTTGCATAATTGATAAATTAGTGTGCAGTTTGTGCACACTTCCCAGCTCTAACGTCAAAATAAAAGAAATAAAACAACAGAATCTCAGTTTTAGTTTTTACTGTAGGACAGTGAAATTCCTGTCAAAATAAGTATATATACCTATATTTTCTATATAATTATTAACACTAGTCAGTAATCTTTCTTTATAAAATATAATTTGCATAATTGATAAATTAGTGTGCAATTTTGTGCACACTTTCTAGCCTTAACGTAGTATTAAAAGAAATAAAACTACAGAATCACCGTTTTTCTTTTTACAGCAGGACAATGAAATTCCTGTCAAAACAAATATATATACAGTATAGGTATATATATTTGTTTTTTGTTTTCTATATACTTATTAACACAAGTCACTAATATTTCATTATAAAATATATTTTGCATAATTGATAAATTAGAAATTTTCCAGAAAATTTTTCCTGTTATTGAAATTAATGCTTTCCTGTCAATAGAAACTTTTGGAAAATCATGGCACATGAGCAATCCATTCGTAATGCATTATTACAAAATATTTAAGTAAATAATTTTTTTGTGATTTAATTTTTTTCTCATATACGCCTTACTGCAACCTAATAATAAAAAACTGTTGCCATTTACTTTATCTTCAGATTTTTCAGAAACTGTATGTTACCAAACTTGGCTGTAGTATTTTTTCCGCCCAAGACAAGATGTAAAAAGCTTATTATTGTAGTTAGAAGACCCTAATCAAATTAAAATCTATTTTAAAGCTTCGTGTCTGTAAAGAATTAGAAATAACTTTTATCCCCAACTGTAAGTTTCAGCATAAAAATTCTTTTTGTAGGTTATAAAAGGAATAAATTTTCAATTTCAAAAGATACTAACTGTACTTAAATAATGGTTAAGTTACATACACTTATTTTATTCCTCTTATTTTTCTTTGTATTTCTATTTGTATTTTTAAATTTTTAATTATTATTTATCACTAAATTTCACCTAACGCGTTTACTTTAAGAAGTATATTACACATTCTTTAAAATGTAAACAGTTTCAAAACAAATCACATTTCACGACTTTAAAGGTACATAACGCCATCTATTGATCACTTAGTAAACTACTGAGATGAATGTAAAACTTTAAGACAGCGAAAGTTAGATATTCAGGTTTTTTGTATTTAGATAATTTTATACAGTAAGTGAAATGTATGATATGATTTTTTTGCAAAAAGTATAGATGTATTTCTCAAATGTTTTTCTTCTTTTTTTTTTCCAAGATGAAAACTTTGCAATAATTACGTTTATTACTTACTGTTTACAGCAAAATGTTTAAAACTTACAGAGTAGAATTGGAATATTTTCCCTAAAAATAATAGTAGAATGTTTTCTAGTTGACCACATTATAATTGAAAGAATAGTAAAACTGTTAAGTTTAAATGGTAATTTTGGTAATCACGAAGTTCAATCATCAAAAACAACCGTAGAACTTTCTAAAAGTTACCTTCTAAATTTTGAGATCCTCATTTCTAGGATTGTCTGCTAATTTTTAGTTTTTCACAGTAGATGTATGTTCAATTGAGTAAATTGATTTTTCAGGACAAAGATTTCAGATTATTGGAATTTATCTTTATCTCAGAAATAAAAACTGTAAATCCCTCCAGCATTTTCTTATACCGAGTTGTCTTCCGCTCCCACAAGAAACGGAGCACAAAAAAATTTTAAAAACTAAATAAAACAAAAATATATAATATTAAAAATTAAACGAAATTTTTAATTCTTATTAATAAAATTGTTTAATGTACAGCAACAAATATTCTTTTCTAGATAGGTTTGTACAATTTATTTATAAATTTTTAAAATCTGAAATTTATTTTATTAAATGTCTAACAAAAGTATAAGAAGAAACTTTATTTAAAAAATTGTATTTACTAGTCTGTATTTCAGAAAAATTTGGCTAATTGAGAAAATTTAATTTTCAGGACAAGGACTTCAGGGAAATGGTATATATATCTTTACCTCGGAAATGTTAACTGTAAATCCCTCCAGAATTTTTCTAAGTGTGCTATTTGGTATGGGACAAGGCATTTCTTCTACCGAAGCCCTCTCTCTTTTTCACAAGAAACAAAGCACAAAAAATTTAAAAAACTGAATAAAACAAAACTAAATAATGTGAAAAACTAAACAAAATCTTCAATTCTTATTCATAAAATTATTTAATGTACACCAACAAATATTCTTTTCTAGAACGGTTTGTACAATTTATCTATAAATTTTTAAAAACTGAAATTTATTTTATTAAATGTCTAAGAACATAATGTGATTTAACTTTATTAAAAAATTCTATTTACGAGTTTTTAACTCAGCAAAATTTGACAAATTGAGAAATTTTATTTTCCAGGACAAGGATTTCAGGAGAATGAAATATATCTTTGCATTGAAAACGTTAACTGTTCCAGAATTTTCTTGTGATATTTCGTAGGTATTTTCTTGTTAATGAGCTCTCTTCCTTTTCTATAAGAAACAGGCCTCAAAAATATAAAAAAGTAAATTAAACAAAACTAATTAATTTGAAAAACTAAACGAAATCTTCAATTCTTATCAATAAAATTATTTAGTGCACATCAACAAATATTAATTTCTGGAAATGATTGTACAATTTATCTATAAATTTAAAAAATCTGAAATTTATTTTATTAAATTTTCAACAAAAATATATGGAGAAACATTATTTAAAAATTCTATTTACTAGTTTTTAATTCAGTAAAGCTTGACAAATTCTTCAAATTTAGCAAATTGAGAAAATTTATTTTTCAGGACAAGTATTTCAAAGGAATGGAATATATCTTTGCCTCGGAAATGTTAACTGTAAATCCCTCCAGAATTTTCTTAAGTATGTTATTTGGTAGGGGATCCGGCATTTTCTTCTTACCGATCCCTCTTCTTTTTCCGCAAGAAAAAAAGCACAAAAAAAATTAAAAACTAAATAAAACAAAACTAAATAATGTGAAAAATGAAATGAAATCTTCAATTCTTATTAATAAAATTATTGAATGTACAGCAACGAATATTCTTTTCTAGAAAAGTTTGTACAATTTATCTATAAATTTAAAAAAGACAAAATTTATACTATTAAATGTCTAACAAAAGAATATGAAGAAACATTATTTAAAAATTCATTTGCTAGTCTTTAATTCAATAAAGCTTGGCAAATTCATCAAATTGAAGAAATTTATTTTTCAGGGCAAATATTTCAAAGGAATGGAATATATATTTACCTCAGATATGTGAACTGTAAATCCCTCTAGAATTTTCTTAAGTGACCTATTTGATAGGGGACGCGGCATTTTCTTCTTACCGAGCTTTCTTTCCTATTTTCAAGAAAAAAGCACAAAAAATATAAAATAACTAAATAAAAGCAAAACTAAATAATGTGAAAAACTAAACGAAATCTTCAATTCATAATAATAAAATTATTTAATGTACAGCAACAAATATTCTTGTCAAGAAAAGTTTGGACAATTTATCTATAAATTTAAAATACTGAAATTTATTTGATTAAATTTCTAACAAAAAATATGAAGAAATTTTCTTTAAAAATTTTATTTACTAATCTTTAATTCAGTAAAATTTGGCAAATTGAGAAAATTTGTTTTTAAGGATTTCAGGGGAATGGAATATATCTTTGCCTCTGAAATGTTCACTGTAAATCCCTCCAGAATTTTCATAAGTGTGATATTTGGTAGGGGACCAGGCATTTTCTTCTTACCGAGCCCTCTTCCTTTTCTACAAGAAACAGAGCACAAAAAATATAAAAAACTAAATGAAACAAAACTAAATAATATGAAAAACCAAACGAAATGTTCAAATTTTACTAATAATATTGTTTAATGTACAGCAACAAATATTCTTTTCTAGAAAAAAGTTGTACAATTTATTCATAATTTAAAAAAAAAAAAAACTTGAAATTTATTTTATTAAATGTCTAACAAAACTAGAATGTGAATAAACTTTATTTAAAAATTCTATTTACTAGTTTTTAACTCAGCAAAATTTGGCAAATTGAGCACATTGAGAAACATTATTTTTCATGACAAGGATTTTAGGGGAATGGAATATATCTACGCCAAGAAAATGTCAACTGTAAATCTCCCAGAATTTTCCTGATAATTGGTAGGGTACTCGGCATTTTCTTTTTAACGAGATCTCTTCCTTTTCTACAAGAAACAAAGCACAAAAATTATAAATAACTATAAGTAATAATAAAACTATATAATAACTATATATAAATATAAAATAAAAAATTATAAATAATAAATAATAATAAACAATTATAAATTTAAATATAAATATAATTATATAATAACGATATATAAAACTATATAATAACTATATAATAAATATAAGCAAAACAAAACTGAGTAATATGAAAAACTAAACGAAATCTTCAATTCTCATTAATAAAGCTATTTGATGTCCAGCAACAAACATTCCTTTCTAGATATGTTTGTACATATTATCTATAAATTTTTAAAATCTGAAATTTATTTTATTGAATTTCTAACAAATTATACTTAAAAGTTCTATTTACTAGTCGTTAATTCAGTAAAGCTTGGCAAATTGAGAAAATTATTTTTCAGAACAAGGATTTCAGGGGAATGGAATACATCTTTACCTCGGAAATGTCAACTGTAAATCCCTCCAGAATTTTCTTAAGTGGGCTATTTGGTAGTGGACCCGGCATTTTTTTTACCTTCCTTTTAAACAAGAAACACAGCACAAAAAAAATCTAAAAAACTAAATAAAACAAAACGAAATAAAATGGAAAAATAAACGAAATCTTTAATTCTTATTAAAAAACTATTTAATGTACATCAACAAATTTTCTTCTCTAGAAATATTTGTACAATTTATGTATAAATTTTAAAAATATGAAATTTATTTTATTAAATTTCTAACAAAAATATATGGAGAAACATTACTTAAAAATTCTATTTACTAGTCTTTAATTCAGTAAAGCTTGGCAAATTCAGCAAATTGAGAAAATTTATTTTTCAGGACAAGGATTTCATGGGAATGGAATTCATCTTTACCTCTAAAATATCAACTGTAAATCCCTCTACAATTTTTCTAAGTATGATATTTGGTATGGAACCCGGCATTTTCCGCTTATCAAGCTCTCTTCCTTTTATACAAGAAAAAAAAGCACAAAAAATATTAAAAAGTAAATAAAGTAAAACTAAATAATATGAAAAACTAAACGAAGTATTCAATTCTTGTTAATAAAATTATTTAATGTACAGCAACAAAGATTCTTCTATAGAATAGATTGCACAATTTATCTATAATTTAAAAAAACTTGAAATTTATTTAATTGTCTAACAAAAGAATGGAAATAAACTTTATTTAAAAATTCTGTTTATTAGTCTTTAATTCATCAAAATTTGGAAAATTCAGCAAATTGAGAAAATTTATTTTTAAAGAAAATATTTAAACTGAATGGAATATATCTTTACATCGGAAATGTCAACTACAAATACCTTCAGAATTTTTTGAAGTCTTATTCAGTTGGGGAAACGACATTTTCTTCTTACCGAGCCCTCTTTCTTTTCCACAAGAAACAAGGTACAAAAATATAAAAAATAAATAAATCAAAACTAAATAAATTGAAAAATTAAATGAAATTTTGAATTCTTATTAATAAAATTATTTATTGTATAAAAATAAATATTCATTTCTAGAAAACTTTGTACAAATTGTCCATAAATTTAAAAAGTTTGAAATTTCATTTATTAAATATCCAACAAAAAATATGAATAAATTTTATTTTAAAATTCTATTTACTAGTCTTTAATTTAGCGAAATTTGGCACATCTAGAAAATTAATTTTTCAGGACAAAGATTTCAGGTTATTTCAGGAATTTATCTTTACCTCAGAAATACCAACTGTAAATCCTAACATCCTTTTCTTCTTGCCGAGCTGTCTTCCTTCCTTGCAAGAAACAGAGCACAAAAATTATATAAAACTAAAAAAAAACTAAATAATATAAAGAACTAGACGAAATCTTCAATTCTTATTAATAAAACTTTTTAACGTACAACAACAAATATTTTTTTCTAATTAAGTCTGTACAGTTTGACTTTAAATTTAAAAAGTTTGTAATTTATTTTATTAAATTTCTAACAAAAGAATATGAAGAAATATTACTTAAAAATTCTATTTACTAGTCTTTAATTCAGTGAAGCTTGGCAAAATCAGCAAATTGAAAAAATTTATTTTTAGGACAAATATTTCAAGAGAATAGAATCTACCTTTACATTTGAAATGTCAACTGTAAATCCCTCCAGTATTTTCCTATGTGTGATATTTGATAGTGGACATGGCATTTTCTTCTTAAAGAGCCCTCTTCCTTTTTCACAAGAAACAAAGCAGAAAAAATTTTTAAAACTAAATAAAACAAAACTAAATAATACGAAAAACTAAACGAAATCTTCAATTCTTATTAATAAAATTATTCAATGTACAGAAACAAGTAAACTTTTCTAAAAACATCTGTACAATTTATCTATAAATATAAAAAAGTTGAAATTTATTTTATTAAATGTCTAATAAAGAATGTGAATAAACTTTATTTAAAAATTCTGTTTACTAGTCTTTAATTCAGCAAATTGAGAAAATTGAGAAAATTTATTTTTCAGGACAAGGATTTCAGGGGAATGGCATGCCGAACGATGGCTGAATGGTTAGGGTGCTGGCCTTCGGAACCAGATTTCGTGGGTTCGAATCTCACTGTGGCATGGATGTTCGTAGCAGTTCGGCTTTAAGCAGTAGGTCTCGGTCTCATTACCCGTCGTGTTGAAAAAAGTAGACCGTAGCTCTCCAAACAAAACCAAACTAAACTAGGGGAATGGGGAAACCAGGGGATCTTTACCTCAGAAATGTTAACTCTAATTCCCTCCAGAATTTCCTAACTGTGATGTTTGGTATGGAACCCGGCATTTTCCCCTTACCAAGCGTTCTTCCTTTTTCACAAGAAACAAAGAACTAAAAAATAAAAAAAACTATATAACATGAAAAATTACACTAAATCTTTAATTCTTATTAATACAATTGTTTAATGTACAGCAACAAATATTCTTTTCTAGATATGTTTGTACAATTTATAAACTTTTAAAATATCGAATTTATTTTATTAAATTTCTAACAAAAGAATATGACGAAACTTTATTTAAAAATTCTATTTACTAGTCTTTAATCCAGTAAAGCTCTGCAAATTCAGCAAATTGAGAAAATTTATTTTTCAGAACAAGGATTTCAAGGGAAGGGAATACATCTTTCCTCTGAAATATCAACTGTAAATTCCTCCAGAATTTTTCTAAGCGCGATATTTAGTAGTGGACCAGGCATTTTCTTCTTACCGAGCCCTCTTCCTTTTCCACAAGAAAAAGAGCAAAAAAAAAATAAATAAAAACTATAAGGAAACAAAAAATATAAAGAAATAAATAAAGCAAAACTAAATAATATGAAAAACTAAACGAAATCTTCAATTCTTATTAATAAAATTATTTAACGTACAGCAACAAATATTCTTTTCTGGAAATGTTTGTACAATGTATATATAAATTAAAAAACAATTAAATTTATTTTATCAAATGTCTAACAAAAGAATGGAAATAAACTTTATTTAAAATTCTATTAGCCTTTAATTCAACAAAATTTGGCAAATTCAGCAAATTGAAAAAATTTATTTTTTAGGACAAGGATTTGAGGGGAATGGAATGCATACCTTTACCTTGGAAATATCAACTTAAATCCCTCCAGAAGTTTTATAAGTGTGATACTTGGTAGGGGACCCGATATTTTCTTCTTACCGAGCACTCTTCCTTTTCCACAAGAAAAAGAGCACAAAAATATAAAAACTAAATAAAAAAAACTAAATAATGTGAAAACCTAAACGAAATCTTTAATTCTTATTAATTTTTTAATGTACAACAATAACCATTTTTTTCTATAAATATTTTATGTTTATTTATAAATTTAAAAAATATTGAAATTTATTTTATTAAATGTCTTACAAAAGAATGGGAATAAACTGTATTTTAAAATTATATTTACTAGTCTTTAATTCAGCAAATTGGTAAAATTTATTTTTCAAGGTAAAGATTTCAAGGGAATGGAATATATCTTTACCTCGGAAATGTTAACTGTAAATCCCTGCAGAATTTTCCTGTGATATTTGGTAAGGAATTCGGCATCTTCTCTTTCGCTCCCACAAGAAACAGAGCACGAAAAATACAAAAAACTAAATAATATGAAAAATTAAACGAAATCTTCAATTCTTATGAATAAAATTGTTTAATGTACAGCAACAAATATTCTTTGCTAGACAAGTTTGTACAATTTATCGATAAATTTTAAAAATTTGAAATTTATTTTTAAAATTTCTAACAAGAGAATATGAATAAACATTTAAAAATTCTATTTACTAGTCTTTAATTCAGCAAAATTTGGAATATTCAGCAAATTGAGAAAATTTATTTTTAGAGCAAATATTTAGAGGGAATGGAATATATCTTTACCTCGGATATATCAACTGTAAATTCCTTCAGAATTTTCTTAAGTCTTCTATTCGGTAGGGGACCCGGCATTTTCTTCTTTCCGAGCCCTCTTTCTTTTCCACAAGAAACAGGGCACAAAAAACATAAAAAAGTAAATAAATCAAAACTAAATAACTTGAAAAATTAAACGAAATCTTCAATTCTTATTAATAAATTTATTTAATGTACAACAACTAATATTCTTTTCTAGAAAAATTTGTACAATTTATCCATAAATTGAAAAATTGAAATTTATTTTATTAAATTATCTAACAAAAAATATCAATAAATGTTATTTAAAAATTCTATTTGCCAGTCTTTAAGTCAGCAAAATTTGGCAAATTGAGAAAATTAATTTTTTAGGACAAAGATTTCAGGATATTTCAGGAATTTATCTTTACCTCAGAAATACCAACAGTAAATCCTTCAGTCATTTTTTTCTTGCAGAGCTGTCTTCATCCCGCACAAGAAACAGAGCACAAAAAATATAGAGAAATAAAGAAAATCTAAAGAATAAGAAGAACTAAACGAAATCTTCGGTTTTTATGAATAAAATTATTTAATGCACAGAAGCAATTTTTTTCTAATCAAGCCTGTACAATTTAACTATAAATATAAAAATTTTAAACTTTATTTTATTAAATATCTAGAAATAATATTTTTCTAATTAAGTCTGTACTGTTTAACTATAAATTTAAAAAGTTTGAAATTTATTTTGTCAAATGTTTAACAACAGAATGAGTGAGAATTTTGTAGATTATATACGCATATAGCAAGACTCTGTCGAAAAAAATCGTGTGTATACACTTTTTCCGTACTTAAACATATATAACGCTTCCTATGAATATACTCCTCGAGTACACGACATTCGACATTCAGGTATTATCTTGGGAAATACCATCTTGAATTATTATGATTTTATGTAGTATTTTCTAGATTTTATATAGTAGCAGAATATAGATGTAAAGGCTTTATCATTTTTAGGTATGTTTTCGGAATACTTACCAGATGACAAGCAATAACGTAGAAAGAAATAGCTAGCTACAAGCGACCGAGCAATCAGTTAAGTACGAACAGAAAGGGTACTGTAAAAAATTATACTTTCGTAACTGGCTTTCACCTTATTTTCAGTATCATGACTGATTATTGCTTATTAACAATTAAATACCATGCATTTTCGTAGTAAAGAATTACAGATTAAAGTCCCCTTAAATCTACCTTAAAGTTAATTATTAATTACTATATTGTTATATGGAAGATATATACGGATTAGTCATGTGAAAAGTTGTTTAAAAGTTGAATTATGTTCCTGCACATGTTCTAATAAAGACTTTCATATGTGGCTCATCTTCGGATCGTCACATACTTTCGGATGCTTCCCCCAGTGACAAGTAATATAACAGAAAGGAATAGTAAGCCGCAATCATATTAGTAAAACAGAAAGGGTCTTGTACAAAATTATACTTTCATAATTGGCTTTCTCATTATATTCAATATCATGGTTAGTTATTGATTATTGACAGTTAAATACCATGCATTTTAGTATTATATAATTATGGAATAAAGTCACTTTTAATTCAACTTAAAATTACTATATTATTATATGGAAGATATATGCTGATTGTCATGTGAAAGCTCTATCACTTTTAATATGTACACTTCATTTGCTTAAAACTTGAATTATGTTCCGGCACATATTCTAATAAAGTCTGTCATATGTGGCTCATCTTCGAATCTTCAGCATACTTTCGGATGCTTCACCCATTGACAAGTAATAGAACAGAAAGAAATGGTACGCGGCAATCAGACATGTAATAACAGAAAGGGTCTTGTACTAAATTATACTTTCATAATTGGCTCTCTCGTTATATTCAATATTATGGTTAATAATTGATTATTGACAATTAATTACCATGCATTTTCGTATTATATAATTATGGATTAAAGTCACATTTAATCCAAATTAAAATTCATTATTATTTACTACACTATTATGTGGAAGATAAATGCTGCTTAGTCAAGTAAGGATCTACCATTTTTAGTATGTACACATCATTTGCTTAAAACTTGAATTATGTTCCTGCACTGTTCTAATCAAGTCTGTCATATGTGGCTCATCTTCGGATCTTCAACATACTTTTGGATACTTACTAAAGTCCCCTTAAATACACTTTAAAGTTAATTATTAATTACTACATTATTATATGGAAGATATATGCTGATTAGTCATGTGAAAGCTCTATCATTTTTGGTATGTACACTTCATTTACTTAAAATTTGAATTATGTTCCTGAACACTTTTTAGTCAAGTCTGTCAGATGTGGCTCTTCTTCGGATCCTAAATATACTTTCGGATGCTTACTAAAGTCCCCTTAAATCCACTTTAAACTTAATTATTAATGACTACATTATTATGTGAAATATATATGTTAAATAGTCATGTAAAGGATCTATCATTTTTAATATATGCATTTTATTTGCTTAAAACTTGAATTATGTTCCTGAAGATGTTCTAATCAAGTCTGTCATATGTGGCTCATATTTGGATCTTCAGCATACTTTTCGATACTTCCCCCAGTGACAAGTAATAGAACAGAAAGAAATGGTACGCCGCAATCAGATAAGTAATAACACAAGGGGTCTTGTACAAAATTATACTTTCATAACTGGCTTTCTCATTATATTCAATATCATGGTTAATTTTTGATTATTGACAATTAAATTCCATGCATTCTCGTAGTATATAATTATGGATTAAAGTCACTTTTAATCCAACTTAAAATTAATTAGTAATAACTACATTATTATACGGAATATATATGCTGATTAGTCATGTAAAGGCTCTATAAGTTTTAGTATATACACTTTATTTGTTTAAAACTTGAATTATGTTCCTGCACATGTTCTAATCAAGTCTGTCAGATGTGACTCATCTTTGGATCTTAAACATACTTTCGGATGCTTACCAAAGTCCCCTTAAATCCACTTTAAGTAAATTATTAATTACTACATTTTCATATGGAAGATAAGTGCTGATTAGTCACGTAAAGGATCTACCATTTTTAGTATGTACACTTCATTTGCTTAAAACTTGAATTATGTTCCTACACATGTTCTAATCAAGTCTGTTATATGTGGCTCATCTTCGGATCTTCAACATATTTTCGGAAGCTTACTAAAGTCCCCTTAAATCCACTTTAAAGTTAATTATTAATTACTACATTATTATATGGAAGGTAAAGGCTGATTAGTCATATAAAGGCTCTATAAGTTTTAGTATGTGCATTTCATTTGTTTAAAACTTGAATTATGTTCCTGCACATGTTCTAATCAAGTCTGTCAGATGTGGCTCATCTTCGGGTCTTCAACATACTTTCGGATGCTTACTAAAGTCCCTTTAAATCCACTTTAAAGTTAATTATTAATTACTACATTATTATATGGAAGATAAATGCTGATTAGTCAAGTAAAGGATCTACCATTTGTAGTATGTACACTTCATTTGCTGAAAACTTGAATTATGTTCCTGCACATGTTCTAATGAAGTCTGTCAGATGTGGCTCATCTTTGGATCTTCAACATACTTTTGGGATGCTTCCACCAGTGACAAGTAATAGAACAGAAAGAAATGGTACGCCGCAATCAGATAAGTAAAACAGAAGGGGCTCTACACAAAAGTTATCCCTCCATTACAGGCTCCCGCAATCGTCACATCTCAATCAAGCCGATCTCCATTCAACACATCAACCAGGAATGCGGCAGATGCAGGTTCAGGGAGATTTTAATCTTCCGGTTACGGTTTCAGGTCCCTCGATTCCTGACGTCACCGAAACCCAGGGAGGAGGGTATATATCTGTTCTCGGACGTGTGTGTGTTTTCTCTTCCCTGGAACGTTTTTAATCGCGACCCAGTCCAGTCCTCCCCTCCTCCCCCTTTTTTTTTCGGGGGTAATCCAAGTTCATTTTGCACACTTTCCGGACGTCTGAATCTTTTGGGATGGAAATGGGCTAGCGGTTCTTTTTTTTTTTATTTGTTCCTCTTCGAGAACAGCACAGGTGCGGTGAAATAACCGAATTGGTTCCGGCAGTGAAGGGAAAAGTGTGGCCAGTTGTTGTGTAGGGAAAGTTTTTGACGTTTCTATTGAGGTGGCAACTGCCGCCGTTTACTAATGGGAGACAGGGGAGGTGGGGTAAAAATAGGGGATTTCGATTGTCCACTTGTGAATGAGTGACGCAAAAATTGTATGTACAAGTTTAGTGGTACAGGAAAATAGACTTAAAACAAGTGGACGAGAAAACTTAAACACTAGTTTTTAAACGTCCAAATTTACCTACGTCCTTAAAAAGAGCATAAACAATGTTATTTATAGAACTTAAAAAACACTAAAATCTACTAAAAATTTTATCAAAACGTAAAACTTTTTTAATAAAAAAATTAGTTGCTCAACAACATTCATTAAAAATATTTTAGTGAACAGAACAAAATTGATATATGGACTAAAACCAAACAATTTACAACAAATGCACTGAAGTAATTAAAAAATGACTCAGTATCATATATGTCAGCTGTTTTCAACCTCTGCTAAGCTACTATGTCTCCCTAATTTTTACCATTCCTTAAGGCCGGTCATACCAAACTCGCTTAACGACTAATCACGATTAATCTCTGTTTGAATGGAGAATTGTGTCCCACCATTGGCTGGCGCCATGGGTTAATCGCGGTTATCTGTTATTTTTACTTCTAATAGATATGGGGAGGAAATAAATGAAGATAACCACAAATATACAATCGAAAGCCTAAATATTTAATATAAAATTCGTAGGAATTTGCTTTACATCTCTCAACATCTGGAGAGAAAATGAAGTGAACAGCTTACAATACAAAATGGCAGAATGAATAGAAAAATGTCTCGAGATGCCATCAGGAAAAAATGAAAAGTCAGAATTGAAATAGCTGCATTTGCTTTTGCACGAGATAATATTTTGAGTTACGTCACAGCAGATACAATAATGTAGACATATTTTAAACAATAATAAACTTTATTGCAAAATTAATACAGAAAACTATAATTAACAGAATATTGACAAGATTTTACTATAACATACGCAAATCTGTTTTTATATTAAATTACAAATTTAAATACATCTAACGGATCACAACTTGATACGAGGTTTGCTAGGGCATAAAGTTCATCAAATTTTGGGTCAATGTGGATGACGTCATCGTGATTCTTTTCATCGTGATTTACTTTTAATCTGGTTTGATAATTGATCTCATTAAAGTTTTATTTGCTTGTAGATATTATGGTATAAAAGTTGAAAAAAAAAGTTTTGACGTGTCCTTTTAGAGACATGATTTTCAGGTTAAAAACCACTGCTCTGTGTAAAACTGTGCAGTACCAAAACACGAAATGAAAACAGGAAATGACCAGTATACAGATGGCCTTCTGAACCGGATTTTGTGAGTTCGAATCCCACTATGGCATGGATGTTTCTTAGCCGTTCAGAATCGGCTTTAAGCAGTAGGTCCCGGTCTCATTAACCCTCGTGTTGCAAAAAGTAGACCGTAGTGCCCCAAAACCAAAAAAAAAAAAAAAAAGAAAAGAAAAACACAAATATAATAACAAGTTTAACATTTTCTGGCTACTTATGTATCACTTTGTCATCGAATCAAATTTGAAAAATTAAGGCAGAGAAAGCAATGACAGTGTAATGACTCTCCCATAAAAGTCAACGAAAGGTGAGTTAATGTTTTGATACGATTTTGGTATCTGATATTGTTAAGACTTAAAATAAAACTCGAGGTGTATTTCAGACGAATACAGACAATCTAGGAATAATGCATTAAGGCATATTTTAAGCAAGATTACTTCTTAGTTACAACAGAATTAACGCCATAAAATAAATATGCAACAACAAAAAATCTTTTTAAAGCAAAACAAATAATACGTGTATTACATAATTTAAAAAGCTGCAAAAAATTTAGTTTTTAACAGTATATACAGAGAGAGGAGATTTTTTATTGATGACCACTTGAAAACAATACAACTGAATCAGCAGAACGTCCCAATATAGCCAAAGCCACTGTTTTGGACACTTAATTTTATATAGTTACTGTGGTACGACTTAGGAAATGGTATGACTTGATCCCCCTTTCCCTACATTCTTTAGTTCAAAAGGCTCTTGAAAAAAAATGCAGACAAATAGCTGATACTATTCCTCACCACAGAGATGGTACTTTAAACAAGATTTTCTTTTTCAACTAAATTATAAATAACACAATAATAATAAGAAAAAAACCTTAGGTAATTGTTTTAAGGAATTGCATTTTTGTTGCATTAAAAAGTTTGATAATTATACCAAAAATAAAAGTAGTTAAAGTACTTGTATTGTAACGTACTGGGAATATAGTAGGCGAGGCCGTCAATGAAACAGGCTAGAAACCTAGGTAATCTAGATTAAATATTTTATTCAATCGAATAAAGTATGTACAGATATGTACAGATTCAGTAGGATGTTAAATATTCGGGGATCTCGTACAGAGATGATATTCACACAATAAGGATGCGTGGGATACCAGAACAGTACGGCTAGGGCTTCTAATCACAGGAATTGTTCACTAATTAGTGCCGGGAATAAATGCTGACACGATCACCTCCGACTGACGATTAGCACAGTTGGCTTTCACAGCAAGGTTCGAAAGTTCAGAGTGCGTATCACGTTGGGATTCGTGATGGAAATCTCAGGATGCAAGACGATCCAAATTCGAAAGCAAAGTCACTCTCGGCTACCTACTTCTATGTAAGAGGTTAAATAAAAATTAGCAAATAACGGGAAAGGAATTTCCAAGTCGAAGGTCGACTTCCTAGCAACAGAGACGCTGGCGGTCTCTAAACAGGCAAACTACAGGAGCGGAGATACGAAGCTACGAAGGCTCTATCAGGTAGAAGCCTCAAGATGAAAAAAAAAGCCTTTCTTCTAGCACTGTCATCCCTTTTATAGCGGCACTCGCTCCCTTTGCTCGGTTCTTCAGGAAACTTCCAGAACCGGGATGACGTAATCGTGCGATCAACTCCCGAGTCGGATCAGCTGTTCCGTTTCCATATGTGGCCGAAAGGCAGTCTTCAGATCAGTCGACCCAAACAACTTAATGGCCTTTTTTTCTACCGCTAATGGGCGACAAGATGCACTGTAATTATTTACAATCTTTTCACAGAGGCGCTCCATGCAACAGACTTACAAAGCCTAGACGATCCGGCGCCGGAAAACGAACAGTTTTCAATTAAGTTACTTAGACCACCTGGTTCTATTTGCCGCTAATCGTAAGTATTCACGGCGAAAGGTCACCTTCGGGCACCTCGTTCTTTAGGGTCATGTAACGGATCGTTACAGTATATTTAAATTCAGCACATGCAGTGAGAATAACATATTTTGCATGCAAAAGAACTCTACCATTGATAAAATTAGATAAATTGATTTATACAAACAATAACAAAGAAACTAAATCACGTACATATTTTCCACCAGATTTCAACAATTAATTTGTGATTTTAAAAGAAATTATTCGTGAATATCTTCCTATAACACAACTCCCATGCCCCGTTAAACAGAAGATTTTAATCATTCTATGACTATGTGCATTACCTCTAAAAAAATTAGTTGAATGAGGATTCTCAAAAATAACATCTATTGTTTTCAATTAATTTTCTTGAAAAATTGTCATTTAAAATAAATTTAAGTAAACATAGTTAACATTGTAAAATAAAATATCAGTGGTGTACGCAGAATTTTTTCAAGGGGATGGGGTTCATAATTCTAAAAAAATAATAGTGTCGACGCGGACCAATAACACAAACAAAAAACGTAGACAATAACATTTGTCTTTAAACTTATTTTAATAATCATAATGCCAGCAGCAACGTGCGGCCATCACTCCCAAATAGTTCTCCTTCTTAAACTAAACAACAAAAAGTGTTGCCACAAAAATGCAACTAAATTATGCTACAAAAATAAAATATAGCACACGGAGCATAAAACATAACAGTACAAAATGTAACACATTGAGTTCGAGGATAAACAACAAAACAAAATACAAAACATTAAAAAATGATTCAAACAAATAGTCCGCATAATTTCTACTAAAATTTTTATTTTTACCATTTTGTTTGAGCTTAAAGGGGATGTTTAAACCCCTAAACCTCACCTTGCGTATGCCTCTGTAAAATATTAATGACTTTTGGATCTATTAAGTGTTTGAAAGTTAGTTGCATGTAAAACATCCAATGTGCCTTTCCTTTATACTAATAACAGCCATTTTTACTTATCAGGAGCATTCAGACCTTAGAATCTATAAGCAATCATGTCAAATATAAAAGAAAAGAAATATTAATTCTGAAAATATATATTTGTTTCAGCCCATAATACACTTTTAAGCATTCAATCTACAAATGTTTCAATTTTTCCGAAATCACATTATAGTTTATTCTTAGCTCCTTTATTTATAGCTCATTCTTAGTCATAATTCAATGTAATTAAATATCAAATTTTCAACAGCTTTTCAGTCAGCTAAAAGTTAACTGTTACCTTAACTCCTTCCCTGTTTTGCCCGTACGCCGTACGGGCACATCTTTCGGGCCTTTGCTGATTTGCCC
Organism: Pardosa pseudoannulata; assembly: GCA_032207245.1. Lineage (NCBI taxonomy): Eukaryota > Metazoa > Arthropoda > Arachnida > Araneae > Lycosidae > Pardosa > Pardosa pseudoannulata. The sequence goes on along the minus strand of CM063500.1, from coordinate 83,441,136 downwards.
GTACAGCGTACGGGTAATCTGATTTCTATTTCGCTTGCAATGTTTTGGCCACATTTTTTTCAATTTTAGTAACAAATTATTCGTATAGATGTAAATGATAGTTTGAAGTTTATTGCATTTTCTACTTTGATTGGTTCAAAAGCGCGAGTTTTTTCGCATGTTTTGTATCAGAAGACGAATTATTATCTTTCAGTGTATAGCTTTCTGGTTATATTTTACTAACCGCCTGATAATTTTATTGATGTAAGAGTTGAATAATATATTTTTACTTTTAAATAATGGATAATGGAGAGTATGGAGCTAATTTCTTGTGATTCGAACTGTGACTTGGAATCAGAAACTGAATTATCTGTAAATGATAGTAGCGAAAGTTTACTAGATGACCTGGATAGTAGTGACTCTGATAGTAGTACAGATGGAATCAGTCAAACAAAACAATTATTTGAAATTAATTGTGATAATCCTTCGGATCCGCCTCCTAGATTTGCTTTCACTGGAATTCCAAAAATTAACTTGGATATCGATGAGACTAAAGGTAAACTTCAGTTCTATGATGCTTTCATAGAAAGAAAAAAAGTTGTAATAAATGATTAAAAATATTAGAAATGTTAATTTTAATAACATATCTTTGTTTAAAAATGTAAAATGAACAAAAAAATGCAATAAAAAATGTGACATTTTTTGACGGAATTCTGGAAAAAAATTAAACTGTCAAAGGTTTAAAGATTTCCAAATGAAAAACACGATGAAATTGGTAGGCGAAAACAAGGTATATAACTAGAATTTCAATCTTTGCCTGTCGATATTGCCAACAGTGAAGGGCTAAATAACCCTCAACTTGCAAGCCAACATTGTTTCCACTTGCTTTCGTTACATACGTGCAACTTGCTCTCATAAGTGCACTCTCATTCGTTCATCAAAGCATAGTATTGCTTTTGCAATCAGTGCATCCAAATCATTTCTCACTCCGTGTCTCTAGGGCATATGGATTAAGCCCCACTGAGAGATATTGCATGGGAATGGATTGCCACTTTCTAGTATTTCGTCCTCTTGTGGGTACCGAACATGTGCGAAAACGCCAAAACCCCCGTTCCCCCTTTTCATTCGGTCCTCTTGAACCGATATCGCTTTCCTAGTCAGGCCGCAAAATCTCTATTACGGATTCTGCATTCTGATAAGGCAAAGTATAATCCCCTGCAACCCCCCTTCGGGAATAGAACTTAGCGAAACGATATATCCGTGGCATGCACAACACCATAACCCCCTGGAACAGCTTACAGACACTCTTAGAGAGTGCAAGCACAAAAGAGCGTTTATCAATGTTTCGGATTACAGTTTTCATTATTTTCGACTTTTTAGTTGCTCAGTAGTATACTATACTGTTGCTACTTAAGTATGTGATTAAAATCAAGAGAATGGTTTATTGAGAATTCAAATATGTGGGCTCAAAAACCTGGAAGCATCAAAATATTATTTAGAACTTAAGCATAATGTATTGGAACTGCATTTAAAGTGATAAATTCTTGTTTTCTATTAAGAAATTAAAGATGTAGATAAATCAAAAGAATTATTAAAATGCAGTGGTTACAGATACAATAAGAAAATAATTTTTCGAGGGTTTAACACCGTAAAACATTAGAACAATTTATAGACACTCTTGTAGAATGTACGCTTTAAAAGAGCGTTTACCAATATTTTGGGTTGCATTTTTCATTATTTTCGACTGTTTAGTTGCTCAGTAGTCTACTATACTGTTGCTACTTAAGTATGAGATTAAAATCAAAAGAATGGTTTATTGAGAATTCATATCTGAGGACTCAAAAACTGAAAGCATCAAAATATCACTTATAAATTAATCATAATGTAGTGATGCTGCATTAAGAGTAATAAATTCTTGTTTTATGTTAAGAAATTACAGATGAGGATAAATCAAAATAATTATTAAAATGCAGTGATTAAAGATACATTAAGAGAATAATTTTTCGAGAGTTCATCAAAGTAACACTCTAGAACAACTTATAGACACTCTTGTAGAGTGAAAGACTAAATGAGCGTTTATCAATGTTTCGGATTACAGTTTTCATTATTTTCGACTTTTTAGTTGCTCAGTATTATACTATACTGTTGCTACTTAAGTATGTGATTAAAATCAAGAGAATGGTTTATTGAGAATTCAAATCTGTGGGCACAAAAACCTGGAGACATCACAATATTATTTAGAACTTAAGCAAAATGTAAACAGGCTATATAAAATGATAAATTCTTGTTTTATGTTAAGGAAATAAAGATGAAGATAAATCAAGATATTTATTAAAATACAGTGCTAAAAATACATTAAGGAAGTAATTTTTTGAGAGTTATCATCGTAACACTCTAGAACAACTTATAAATACTCTTGTAGAGTGCAAGCATAAAAGAGCGTTTATCAACGTTTTAAACTGCAGTTTTTATTATTTTCAACTTTTTAGTTGCTGAAATGTATACTATACTGTTTCTGCTTAAACATGTGATTAAAATCAAGAGAATGGATTATTCAGAATTCAAATCTGCGGGCTCAGAAAGCTGAAGGCATCAAGATACTATTTAGAACTTAATCATGATGTAATGTGGCTGCATTTAGATAAATTCTTGTTTTCTGTTAAAAAATTAAAGATGAGGATAAATCAAAAGAATTATTAAAATACAGTGCTAAAGATCTATTTTTTCTTTAAGACAGTAAATACTTGAGAGTTCAACACCGTAGAACTCTAGAACAACTTTTAGACACTCTTGTAGAATGTAGGTTTAAAAGAGCTTTTATCAATGTTTTGGGTTCCAGTTTTCATTATTATCGACATTTTAGTTGCTCAGTAGTATACTATACTGTTGCTACTTAAGTATGTGATTAAAATCAAGAGAATGGTTTATTGGGAATTCAAATCTGCCGGCTCAAAAAGCTGAAGGAATCAAGATATTATTTAGAACTTAATCATATTGTAGTGAGGCTGTGATAGAGCGATAAATTTTTGTTTTCTGTTAAGAAATTGAAGATGAGGGTAAATCAAAAGAATTATTAAAATACAGTTGTTTAAGATACATTAAGAGAGTAATTTTTTTAGAGTTCAACACCGTAACTCTAGAACAACTTATAGATACTCTTGTAGAATGCATTCATAAAAGAGCGTTTATCAATGTTTTGGATTACACTTTTCACTATTTTCGACTTTTGGGTTGCTCAGTAGTATACTATACTGTTGCTACTTAAGTATGCGATTAAAATCAAGAGAAGGGTTTATTGAGAATTCAAATCTGTGAACTAAAAAAGGTTGAAGACATCAAAATACTATTTAGAACTTAATCATAATTTTGTGTGGCTGCATTTAGACAGATAAATTCTTGTTTTCTGTCAAGAAATTAGAGATGAGGATAAATCAAGAGAATTATTAAAATATAATGGTTAAAGATACATTGAGACAGTAAATTTTTGAGAGTTCAACTCTGTAACATTCTGGAACAATTTACAGACACTCTTAGAGAGTGCAAGAACAAAAGAGTGTTTATCAATTTTTCGGATTAAAGTTTTCATTATTTTCGACTTCTTAGTTGCTCAGTAGTATACTATAGTGTTGCTATTTAAGTATGTGATTAAAATCAAGAGAATGGTTTATTGAGAATTCAAATCTGCGGGCTCAAAAACCTGGAAGGAACAATTTTCATTATTTTTGACATTTTAGTTGCTCAGTAGCATATTATACTGTTGCTAGTTAAGTATGCTATTAAAATCAAGAGAACGGTTTATTGAGAATTCAAATCTGCGGGTTCAAAAAGCTGAAGGCATCAAGATACTACTTAGAACTTAATCATAATGTAGTCTGGCTGCATTTAGACACATAAATTCTTGCTTTTTATTAAGATATTTAAGATGAAGATAAATGAAGATAATTATTAAAATACAGTGGCTAAAGCTACATTAAGCCAAAAATATTTTTAGAGTTCAACACCGTAACACTCTAAAACAACTTATAAGCACTCTTGTAAAGCACAAGCACAAAATAACGTTTACAATGTTTCGGATTACAGTTTTCACTATTTTCGACTTTTTAGTTGCTCAGTATTATACAATACTGTTGCTACTTAAGTATGTGATTAAAATCAAGAAAATGGTTAATTGATAATTCAAATCTGTTGAGCTCAAAAACCTGGAGGCATCACAATATAATTTAGAACTTATTCATAATCTAAAGAGGCTATATAAAATGATAAATTCTTGTTTTATGTTAAGAAATTAAAGGTAAGGATAAATCAAGATAATTATTAAAATACAGTGCTAAAGATACATTAAGAAAGTAATTTGACAGTTATCATCGTAACACTCTAGAACAACTTATAGACACTCTTGTAGAGCGCAAGCATAAAAGAGCGTTTATCAACGTTTTAAACTGCAGTTTTTATTATTTTCAACTTTTTAGTTGCTGAAATGTATACTATACTGTTGCTACTTAAACATGTGATTAAAATTAAGACAATGGATTATTGAGAGCTCAAATCTGCGGACTCAAAACCTGGAAGTATCAAAATACTATTTAGAACTTAATCATAATGTAGTGTAGCTGCATTTAGACAGATAAATTCATGTTTTCTGTTACGAAATTAAAGGTGAAGATAAATCAAGATAATTATTAAAATACAGTGGCTAAAGCTACATTAAGACAGTAATTTTTTGAGAGTTCAACATAATAACACTCTAGAACAACCTATAGATACTCATGTAGAATTTACTCATAAAAGAGAGTTTATCAATATTTCGGATTATAGTTTTCATTATTTTCGACTTTTTAGTTGCTTAGTAGTATACTATACTGTTGCTATTTAAGTATGTGATTAAAATTAAGACAATGGTTTATTGAAAATTCAAATCAGTGGGCTCAAAAAAAATGGAAGCAACAGTTTTCATTATTTTCGACTTTTTAGTTGCTCAGTAGTATACTATAGTGTTGCTACTTAAGTATGTGATTATAATCAAGAGAATGGTTTATTGAGAATTCAAATCTGCGGGCTCAAAAACCTGGAGATATCACAATATTATTTAGAACTTAATCATAATGTAGGGAGGCTATATAGACCGATAAATTCTCTTTTTCTGTTAAGAAATTAAAGATGAGAATAAATCAAAAGGATTATTAAAATGCAATGGTTAAAGATACATTAAGAGAATAATTTTTCTAGAGTTCAGCACCTTAACACTCTAGAATAACTTATAGACACTCTTGCTAGAGTGCAGGCATAAAAAAGCATTTATTAGTGTTTCAGATTTCAGTTTTCATTAGTATAGACTTTTTAGTTGGTCAGTAGTATACTATACTATTGCTACTTAAGCATGCGATTGCATCAAAATATTATTTAGAACTTAATCATAATGTAGTGAGGATGCATTTAAAGCGATAAATTCTTGCTTTCTGTTAAGAAATTAAAGGTGAGGATAAATCAAGCGAATTATTAAAATACAATGGTTAAAGATATATTAAGAGAGTAATTTTCTAGATTTTAACACCGTAACGCCCTAGAAAAACTTATAAACACTCTTGTAGAGTGCAAGCACAAAAGAACGTTTATCAATGTTTCGGATTACAATTTTCATTATTTTCGACTTTTCAGTTGGTCAATAGTGTACTATACTATTGCTACTTAAGTATGTGATTAAAATCAAGAGAATGGCTTATTCTTAATTCATATCTGAGGACTCAAAATAGCACTTAGAATTTAATCATAATGTAGTCAGGTTGCATTTAGAGTGATAAATTCTAGTTTCTATTTAGAAATTAAAGATGAGGTTAAATCAAAAGAATTATTAAAATACAGTGGTTAAAGATACATTAAGAGAGTAATTTTTCGAGAGTTTCCACCATGACACTCTAGAACAACTTATAGACAATCTTGAAGAGTACAAGCATAAAAGAGCGCTTATCAATGTTTTGGATTACAGTTTTCATTATTTTCGACTTTTTAGTTGCTCAGTAGTATACTATACTGTTGCTACTTAAGTATGGGATTAAAATCAAGAGAATGGTTTATTGAGAATTCGAATCTGCGAGCTCAAAAGCCTGGAGGATTCACTATCTAATTTGGAACTTAATCATAATGTAGTGAGGCTGTGATAAAGAGGTAAATTCTTGTTTTCTGTTAAGAAATTTAAGATGAGGATAAATTAAGAGCATTATTAAAATACAATGCTAAAGATGTGGTTTTCTTTTACACAGTAATTGTTTGAGAGTTCAACACCGTAACACTCTAGAACAACTTATAGACACTCTTGAAGGATATACGCTTTAAAAGAGCGTTTACCAATGTTTTGGGTTGCAGTTTGCATTATTTTCGACTTCTTAGTTGCTCAGTAGCATAATATACTGTTGCTACTTAAGCATGCGATTAAAATCAAGAGAATGGTTTATTGAGATTCAAATATGTGGGCTCAAAAATCTGAAGGCATCAAAATATTAGTTAGAACTTAATCATAATGTAATGAGGCTGTGATAGAGAGATATATTTTGTTTTCTGTTAAGAAATTAAAAGTAAATGTAAATCAAGAGAACTATTAAAATACAGTGGTTAAAGATGCATTAAGAAAGTATGCGTAATAAGTCGTTTATCAATGTTTCGGATTACACTTTTCATTACCTTCGACTTTTTGGTTGCTCAGTAGGGTACTATACTGTTTCTACTTAAGTATGAGATTAAAATCAAGAGAATGGTTTATTGAGAATTCAAATCTGCGGACTCAAACCTGAAAGCATCAAAATAGTACTTAGAACTTAATCGTAATGCAGAGTAGCTGCATTCAGACCGATAAATTGTTTTATATGAAGAAATTAAAGATGAGGATAAATCAAAAGAATTATTAAAGTACAGTGGTCAAAAATACATTATAAGAGTAATTACTTTAGAGTTCAACACTGTAACACCCTATAACAATTTGCAGACACTCTTATAGAGCGTAAGCATAAAAGAGCGTTTATCAATGTTTTGAATATCAGTTTTTATTATTTTCGACTTTTTAGTTGTTCAGACATACGCTATGCTAAGGATACTCAAGTATGCTATTTAAATCAAGAGAATAGTTTTCCGAAAATTAAAATCTGTGGGATTTAAAAATTGAAAAGTACAAAAATAAAATTTAGAACTTTATCACAATTTTTCATATATCATCCATATTTGTCAACAATAAAAATCAAAACTTTAAAAAACATATTTGTATGAGCATATTTGTAGAAAATACAACTGATGACTTCTGTAAACTAGTAACCACCATCATACCTCCAAAATAAATGGTCTAAAAATATGCCTGATGTAAAAAGAGGTTTTGCATTTATCCTTCATATTTGTTAACAATAAAAATCAAAAATTTAAAAATCATATTTCTATTTACATATTTCTAGAGAATACAACCGGTGACTTCTGTAAACTAGTTACCATCATGGTACCTCCAAAATAAATGGTTTAAAAATATACCGGGTGAAAAAAGAGGTTTTGCATTTATCCTCTATATTTGCAACAATAAAAATAAAAACTTTAAAAAATATTTATATGGGCATATTTGTAGAATATACAACCGGTGACTTCTGTAAAATATTTAGCATCATCGTACCTCCAAAATAAATGATCTAAAAATATGCCATGTGAAAAAAATTGAAAGAGTGGGGCGGCCACCTTTTCCTGTCGCATTTATTCGAATTTATCCTTCCTATTGGTCAACAATAAAAATCAAAACTTTAAGAAACATATATCTATGGGCATATTTGTAGAAAATACAATCGGTGACTTCTGTAAACAAGTTACCATCATTTGTACCTCCAAAATAAATGGTCTAAAAATATGCCACGTGAAAAAAGGTTTTGCATTTATCAACAATATTACTCAACATTATTTTTCATATTTGTCAACAATAAAAATCAAAACTTAAAAAAAATATTCTATGGGCATGTTAGTAGAAAATACAACCGTTGACTTCTGTAAACTAGTTACCATCATCATACCTCTAAAATAAATGGTCTAAAAATATGCCAGAATTAAAAAAAGGTTTTGCATTTATCCTTCATATTTGTCAACAATAAAAATCAAAACTTTAAAAAACATATTTCTATGGGCATATTTGTAGAAAATACAACCGGTGACTTCTGTAAACTAGTTACCATCATCGTACCTCCAAAATAAATGGTCTAAAAGTATGCTTTGTGAAAAAAATGGTTTTTGCATTTATCCTTCATATTTGTCAACAATAAAAACTTTAAAAAACATATTTCTATGGGCATATTTGTAGAAAATTAAAGCAGAGTTTTCCAGGTCAGATATGTGACCACTTCCGTAGGGCATTGCTCTTCTCCAGCCTCAAACCTCAGCAGAATAAAGAAACAAAAACCCTGTCCGCAGGATAGCCGCGTAGAATCATAGCTGCGGCGCATCGACGTGTGAACGCTGTCATTCGTTGGCGACTGACCGGGGCAGCGGGGCGGCGCGAGGGGCCCCCAGAGAGATTAAAAAGGAAAGAGTGGGGCGGCCGCCTTTTCCTGTCCTCAAGCCTCATTAACGATTTCTGGTGAAAGTTCTTTCCCGGCCGAAAGTTTTCTCATTTTCAAAGTCGGATGGAAAATATCGAGTTTCGTGGAACGACGGGAAATTTTTGAGGTTCATTTCTGAATGAAATCTCGTTTCACATGAGAATTAGTTTTAATTTTCTTTTTTTTTTCTTTTATTTTTTCTAAGAAAAATAGAAGCACTGCCTTAAGCCACTTGTTGGATTTTATATGTTTACTTGATTTCAGTAAACTATAGCTAAATACCAAAGACAAATAACTTTGAAAATGTAGCTTTTCATTAGTGCTAATATGCCGTGAATTAATTATCTCTTAACTTAAATTCGATCTCTTTTACACTAATGAAAAATATCAATTTATCTTACAGCCAGAAACACTAGAGGTTCATTTCTGAAGAAAATCTCGTTTCGCATGAGAAATAGTTTTAATTTTCTTTTTTTCATTTCTTTTTCGTAAAGAAAATCGAAGCACTTCTTTAAGAGCCTTGTTAAAGTTTATATGTTTACTTGATTTCAGCAAACTATAGCTAAATACCAAAGACAAATAACTTTGAATATGTAGCTTTCACTTACTGCTAATATGCCATACATTAATTATCTCTTAACTTAAATTCGATCTCTTTTACACTAATGAAAAATTTTAATTTATCTTACAGCCAGAAACACTGGAGGTTCATTTCTGAAGGAAATCTCGTTTCACATGAGAATCAGTTTTTAATTTTCTTTTTTCTTCTTCTTTTCTTTTTATTTTTTGTAAGTAAAATAGAAACACTGCTTTAAGCAACTTGTTGTAGTTTATGTGTTTACTTGATTTCAGCAAGCTAAAGCTAAATACCGAAGACAAATAACTTTAAAAATATAGGTTTGCACTACTGCTTATATACAATAAATTAATTATCTCTTAACTTAAATTCGATCTTTTTTACACTAATGAAAAAATTCAATTTGCCTATAACCCAGAAACATAGTTCTGTTCTAATTTTTTTTCTTTCATCGTTTTGTAAGCAACATAAAACATTTCATCATTTCTTGAGATTCAAGTCTAAACAAAATTTTGTATGTCAGAACCGTGCTGAAGCACTGCCTCATAATAACTTATTAATTTTCCTTCTTTTATTTTATTTTTATTTTTTGTATGTAAAATAGAAGCACTGCTTTCAGCCACTTGTTGGAGTTTATATGTTTACTTGATTTCAGAGAACTCTAGTTAAATACCAAAGACAAATAACTTTGAAAATATAGATTTGTACTACTGCTTATATATAATAAATTATCTCTAAACTTAGATATAATCTCTTTTACACTAATGAAAAATTTCAATTTGCCTATAACCCAGAAACACAGTTCTGTTGTAATTTTTTTCTTTCATGGTTTTGTAACAAAATTTTGTATATGAGAACCATGTTTTAACTAGAACTAACTAATTACTTACATGTTTTAATATTATTTATTTCATTGTAAGTTTTTTAAGGTAAAGTAGAGCTCTGTTTTTCGCCTTTTCTTTAGTTCTGCATCGGAAAAACTGATTTATACAAGCTATAACTACATATAATAGCCATGTCACTTTGAAAAGGAAATTTTGCAGTTTATACGCCATAAATTTAATTTTACTTTTGTTTAGTTGTAATCTCTTTTACAGTAATGATTTTGATTTAGTTTTCTTTTGGAGTGCTACATTCATTTTTTTTCTATTGCTACACGAGGGCTAAATTCCACTAATGAAATAATTTCCAATTTCAGAAAGAAGCAGTGTCTCATAATAACTTTTGAATTTTTAAAAATTTTTCAAAAGGTTTTATAAGCAAAGTAAGAGTGTATGGTAATTTTGTGGATTTAATTCTAGAAGACATTTCGTTTTACGTAAAAATAGTTATTTATTTATTTTAGTGATTTTTTATAAGGATTTCAAGAGAGTGTCCTTTAAATAATTGCTGGCATTCTTCGTATGGAGAGCTGATTTTAAAGCATAACTACATGCAATAGCTATGCTACTTATAAAAGAAATTTTTGTCCTAGATTTTATTCCTTACATTTAATTTCCCTTCGTTAAGAAGTAATTTTCTTTTTACCAACTGTTATTAATAATTAAATTAGATTTGAAGTCCCATGATGTCTGGATACAGGGCCGGCCTATATGGTAAGTAAGGTAGGCTAAAAGTCTAAGGCGGCAAAATTTAGAAGTGACTAAACCGCTAGAGCTTTTAACAAAGAAGATCAGACGTCTTTAAAGTCATTGCTTCTTTTGAAATTGGGTCAAGTTTTCACACTTATTTAAGAATTTTTCCACCGCAACATGTAACTTTTGTTACTGGAAGAAGATTTTATATGCACTTTTAGTTAATATGTCTTTTTTATAATTCTGTGTATTTTTTAAAATTTATAGGAGATGGCTGAAACGTCAAAGGATTTTGTCCTGAATTTTCTTCAACTTTAGACCTCTCTAAATTTGAAAAAAATTTTTTTAAATAATAACTACGTCTTATTATATCTTTCTATCCCTTAATCGTTCTTAACCAATATGCTGTTAGTCTAATTGTTCGGATGATATTTTAATGCAATAAGCCATTCTGTCCTTTTGGTATCGTTTGAGTCAGAGGCATCGAATGTCGCTTATGGCAGGGATATTTATAATAATTTGGAACTAACTTCAAGCAGTAATTCCAGTTTGATTAGCTCTAATGCTAAAAAATTGACTATATTGTGCAAAACCAAACCAAAACTTACACTTGTTGGATGTGTAGTTATGCTTTTTTATCTGTTTATCCATGTATACATAAAATCAGTAATGTGTGCATACACAGGCAAATGTCTTAAATTGTACTTATTTCTCTTTTTCTTCCTGTTCTTACATTTATTATTATTGTAATTATTCATATTATCTTTTCTTTCATTTCAGGTAAATCTACAGTTATTATATTCTTCATCTTTGCAGCGAATAGCATGTTGATATTGACATTATCTTCTAGAAATTCATAATGTATAGAGAAAGACGCTTCCACATAGTAGTTTTCAGTAAAATTTCAGAAAATAACTTGGTAGATTTTGTATTGTCAACTTAAAAGGAGCAGTTCTGTACATATGGTAATATTTACAATATATGCTGTCAAATAACTTCTTGCGAATTGTCTGTCCCTGTATGTTTGAACATTATAAACAGTCCAAGAAAATGAGTCAGAAAAAAATAATCGATTATAATCGCTGCTCTTACGAAACATTAAGAAATGAACTTAATATTGTATTTGCAGCCAAACATAAAACTTATTCCTGATGAACTACACATGAAAAAATTTGCTTGACCTGGCTTCTCCTCTACCCCAAAATTTCAATGAACATCAAAAAGATTTAAACGTCAAAATATCCAAAGAAATCCCAAAACTTCTTAACAGTGGTGTATACAGCCTCATTTCTAAAATAATAGGTGGTGATTAAACATCCATGCCGATTTTTCGACTTTACAACACGCCAAAAAAGTAAAGAGTCATTGAAGATGATCACAAGCTAGCAATGGTAGGAATACAGCAAGCAATGAAAAGTTCAATATATGCTGATTTCTTCAAGAAGTACAGAACTAGTCAAAACCATAAGGTTAGAAGATCTATGTAGCTAACTGGTACACCACAGTCTTCCAGAAATACTTCAAGAAGTTAATGTCAGGGGACACTCTCTTCACCATGCCAATGCATCTTCACATACTGTAAAATTGATTGTCAAATTTCTTGAACAACAACAAAAAAAATAACGATCAAAGAGAAAGAACAAAATATACAAAGAAATCCTAAAGCTTCTTAACGATGGTGTAGATAGCCTCATCTCTAAAGTAATAGGTGGTGATTAAACGTCCATGCCAATTTTTCAACTTTACAGCATGCCAAAAAAGTAAAATAAGAGTCATTGAAGATGAGCACAAGCTAACAATGGTAGGAAGACAGCAAGCAATGAAAAGTGCAATATATGCTGATTTCTTCAAGAAGTACAGGACTGGTCAAAGCCATAAGGTCAGAAGATCTGTGTAGCTAACTGGTACACAACAATCTGCCAGAAATACTTCAAGAAATTAATGTCAGGGGACTCTCTCTTCACCATGCCAATGCATCTTCTCATACTGTAAAACTGACTGTCAAATTTCTTGAACAACAACAAAAAAAAATGACCATCAAAGAGAAAGAACAAAATATACAAAGAAATCCTAAGCTTCCACTGATGTTTCACTGTGATTAAAATGTAGCCTATTCATTTTGATGACAGATGGAAAGAAAAATTTAGAGTCATTTTTAGATCCGAAGATGACATTGATCAAGCTATAAAGACACATTTCGCACGAATTCAAGAAATCAATGGTTTGAGAATTTTTAGCTTTCGAAAACTCTCCTAGAAAAGTGCATTGTTGTTGTTCCTTTCAACACATCTAAAATTTAGCACGTTTAGATTGTGCCAATTATCTGCGTCTCAAAACTTTCTAGATGATCTTGTATATATCAAGTGTATGTAATAATTAAATACGAATTATTGTTTACTAATGTTTGTATACATAGAATTTCCTATTAATACATAGAATTAATAGCCAAGTTATACGTGTCTCAAAACTTTCAGAATGACCCTTGTATATATTAAGTTTATGTAAGAATTAAATACGAATTATTGTTTACAAATGTTTGTATACATAGAATTTCCTATTAATACATAGAATTAATAGCCAAGTTATACGTGTCTCAAAACTTTCAGAATGACCCTTGTATATATTAAGTTTATGTAAGAATTAAATATGAATTATTGTTTACTAATGTTTGCATACATAGAATTTCCTATTTCATAGAATTAATAGAATTTCTTATTGTTTATCAATACTTAAAAATAATTTTAAATACGAATATTTTTACAAATCTTACACCAAAAATCTCAGAAAATCAATTTACAGTAAAAATAGAATACTTGTTTATAAAAAGAATTAAAGAAATTAGTGATGTTTAATATTTGTTATTGTTGTATGATACGCTAACTGAAAACTATAATTTTCACTGAAAGTTTTTAAAAGTGCATCTAACAAGCATATTTTCACAGCCTTAATCATTGAGTACGAATACATTTCAACCTTCATGTAACAGCTACATCAATAAATATATAAATAGGTTGAAACTAAAGCTAAACCAAGCAAAAATTGAAGCATTTTAACATGTATTTTACAATTATTTCAACAAAGATATGGATAGATTAACTAAAATTAAATCATGCATACAGAGGCTAAAATATTTTGCAAACAAGACCGCTGAAATAACTGGTAATGCTTCATTATTGAGCAGTTTAACAGAGTATAAAGTTAATAATTAGCCGATTTTTACGTTTGTTTAACTTTGCTTTTAAAATATTTTCAATGAGTTTAAAAATTGTGTTTAAAAATATAGCTTCCAAAACGAACTAATTCAGTGAAAGTACTTGCTTTTATCAGATATGAAAGCGAGTTGAATCAAGCGGTGTTTGAATTAATCAACGGTTTATCCCTTGACAAGAAACTTCAGACGCAAATTAGCCGAGTTATACTGCATAATATCCTTAACTTTGCTCGTTCAAATGCACAGGAAACAAGATCCGCGTGACAAGCAAAAGTTAACACTCGTTAGCTGTATTGACTAAAATCGCCGTTCACTTGCACTATTGGGTGTTAATAACTGTCTAATTAATATTTGGCACCTTGCAATTAGTATTAACAGTTGAGAGTCTTAATTCGGTAAAACTGGGGAAGAAATTCGACTAAGATTAACTTGCTAATCAGGGGAGGTTTCGCATCCACCCCGTTCACCCCCACCCCTCAGAAAATAAAGCAGGGAACGCCACCTCGGAGTACACTATTTGTTACACATCCTCGCAACTGACTTCATGAGACCTAATTACATCTCGGCAGAAAAACGCAGAGAGAAAATTCTGAAAGCAAAGCTCTCAAGAATTAATTAACAAGGGAAAAGAATTTTTCGATTTCTCTCTTGTTTCAACTTTATTTGCATAAATTAAGAAAAAGGGGCGACAACGCAGACGTGCTCTTAGGTTGTCGAGTAAGTTTCTCGTGCTCTCTTCTGTTTATTAACAAACCCTTTTTTAAAAAGAGAAAAGGAGAGAGATTTTTCGTTTTCAACTGGGTAATATTTCTGGAGTGAGAAACTGCAAGGAGGGGACTTTAAAAAAAAATTCCAACCAAGATGAGAGAAAGAGAGGGAAAGTCGTTCCACGACTGGTGTGGGAAAAATTTATCTCAACGTTTTAATACCGCGTTAGAAACCTAATAAAGACATATGAGGTGTAACTTTTGCTACGGATGTTGCAGCAAAAGAGGGGGGTGGGCGAAAAAAATTAAACGGCGAGAAACAATTTTTGCCGGGAATAACAGGTGTTAATTTTCTCCTTCCACAATAAAGCCCCTGGAAGCTTTATCTAAAAGAGCGTAATATCTTTGAAGGCACCACTGCAAAATTATTAATTTTTGCATCAGATGACATCCTACCGTGTCTTCGAGACAGTTTTCTTTAAAGTAATTACTAAAGTCGGGCAGTAATGAACACCCGCCATCATGTGTCGCCCTTCTTATTAAACGCCGTTGCCAGATTACGAAGTTTATTCGCTGGAAAGACAGGGCACGAGGCGGAGGGGGAGAGGGGGTGGTGGAAAAATAAATAAATAAATAAAACAACAAATTACTTTTCCCCCTCTTGATATGAACGGAAAAAGTTCTTGCAAAAGTTTTTTTTATAGCCATTATTTTTAGCGCCTTGCATAATATGATTTTTTTTTCTACTCTGAGCATATATTTTTTTTTAACTTCTGGATCTTTTCGAGCAAAGACTAAAGTAACATGCCTATGGTAATTAGAAGAAAAAAAAATTTTAAGGTGGAAACGGGATGCTAGAGGGGGAGTAAAGGGGATCTTTAAAAAAAAATTCTCGCAAAGAGAAAAAATTAACTTGAAGAGAGGGAAAAAAATATATTAAGAGGAGAGCGTGAAATCTTTTTCTCAGGCACTAATAGTATCTGTCAAAGTCATTACGACAGCAAATATTAAACGGAAAGTTTTCACAAAGTTCCACACGCACAGGCTTACACCTCCCTCACCCCACCAACAGTTCCCTTCATACCCCCCACAATTCTCAGCTACTCCCCCTCATCTTTCGTCAATAAAATGTAAAATGTGGGAAGTGGATTGCAGATTCAGAAAGTAAACACGCGACTTTTTGAATACGTGAAATTAAACAATTTCTTCCGACTGAATTAATTTTTCTTCCATCTCTTTCTCGGGCGAAAAAATTATTACGCGAAAAAAAAAAGAAAAGAAAAAAAATACAGAGAGAGATTGCTGTTCGAACAGAAAAAAATAAAAAAAATAACTTTTGTCGTTCATTTCTCTGAAATTCGTTTAAAAAAGAATGAAATTCATTAGTAAAGCCTTAAAAATCAAAGCCAAAATTAACATTGATTTTCGGGAGGAAGATGAAAAGCGATTTATTTAAACGCTCTTCCATACGGACGGGATTGGAGGAGAATAAATGCGAACATAAATGTTTGACAAAGGTATATAATGGAAATTATTATTATTTTTTTTATGTGGTGATTTCAAAATATTCGCTTCTTTACCCTCAGGCCAATCCTGAAACAGCATTCTGTCAGCAAAAGTGTAATTACGTTGTACGGACTTTTGAACAGGAAACAGTTTTACTTTTATAATACAATTCTATAAATAAAAGTGGAAAGTTATTAATCAATCTAAAGTTTTTGAATTTTATTTTTCAAATATGTGTAAATATAATGTCTCAAAATGGGCTGAAAATAAGTTGTTTCAAGTTTAACTGAATGAGGCAGCCAGTATCATATTATATTATACACAGACACACAAACATATATTTATGTATATATATATATATATATATATATATATATATATATATATATATATATATATAACATATATACATATATGTGTGTATACACGTATGTATATATGTGAGCAAGGAATTACACAACTGCTGCACAGAGAGAAGCCTAATCAGCTAGAAGTAATAAAGTCAGGCTGTATTGAAGAGAACTGCACAAGTCTACTTACAACTTTATTTTAGAGCTGCTAAAACGGACATCTTTACTAGTCGACTATAGACAAAAATAAGACGCAAAAATCACTCTGCTCGATAATAATTAACGGGCTGCCTGTGTGTTTTTGAGATAGTTTAATTGATGAAGGTTCACTCATGGCTCTCTAAATTTCTGCTATTTCTTAAGTCTTACCAGAACAAAATCACATGACTCGCTCGCTATGAGGCCTACATCAACAACATATATTCTTAGAGCATTCTGGGCAGCGATATTGTACTGTAAAGGTGGTCAGTTGACCGTCCGAAGAATTTAGGCAGAGTATTTTTGCAACTAACTCATGCAAACACCATAACTTCATCATTCCCTGTAAAATTTCCTCTATGTCTTCTTTTCCTGGAATTTAAAATCTGAAATATTGTTGCAGAGGAATACTAAAAAAAGCTATCATTCGTGGAAAAATATTCGTCTTACAGAGGTTTATTGCTATAAGGAATATCGTTAAATTGAAAGGATGAAGGATTTAATTAAAGGATTATATTGTATGCAAATTTATTGAAATCACAAAATATCATCCTTATCGAGGGATTTGTCGTTCTAGCGGATATAGTTGTAACGAGGTTTTATTGTAGTAATAATAATGGTTGTGACGTACCATTTGCTCCCGTTTGTTACATGAGAACTACAACAAATATGGTAATAGATGTGATTTGTATGGACGGTGAAATATAAAACTAAAATCTTGAAGTTCAAAGGAAATATGAACATAATGTGCAATTTTGTCAAAAGCATAAGTAGCCCTTACCCAGACAGCATGAATACTAGAACCAAGTTTGATTTTTTCTAGATAATATCTTGTAATAACAAATTTGACGCTTCAAGCTAGCAGCAAAACTCCTGCAATTTAGACGGAACATAAAGCGACCACTCCTTTGCAACGTTATTTTGCTGCAAAACTGTGGCAACCTTGTCATGACAACCTAGAAGCAAGCAAAAATTTTTAGACTTGCTGCAGTCTTGTTTCAAACTTACATACTTGTCATGCTGAACTTGCTGCAAGTTAGCAGGGTTGCAATGCAAGACTGCTGCAAACTAAATTTGCTATCTGGGTAGAAGGTGGAATCATTCAATGAAAATGTATATAAGATGATTTTAGGTTCTACCTTACACCCGTGTAACCACAAGACTGACCCTATTATAGGCTCAAGATCACAAATTATCATTGGATATTATTGGAATCACAAAATATCATCGTTATTGAGGGATTTATAGCTCTAGTGGATATTTTGTAACGAGGTATTACTGTAATATTAATAATAGATGTGACGTACTATTTTCTTCTGTTTGGTACATGAGAACCACAACAAATGTGGTACTAGATGTGATTTGTATGGACGGTGAAATCTAAAACTAAAACAATTGAAGTTCAAAGGAAATATGAACATAATGTGCAGTTTTGTCAAAAGCATATGTAGCTCTTACCCAAATAACACGAATACTTGCAGCAAGTTTGATATTTTCTGAATAATATCTTGTCATAACAAATTTGACTCGACAAACTCGCAGCAAAACTCCTGCAAGTTAGAAAGAACATAAACCTACCACTCTTTTGAAACTTTATTTTGCTGCAAAACTGTGACAACCTTGAAGCAAGCAAAAATTTTTAGACTTGCTGCAGTCTTGTTTCAAACTTGCAGACTTCTCATGCTGAACTTGTTGCAAGTTTGTAGGCTTGCAAAGCAAGACTGCTGCAAGTGTGCTGCGAACTAATTTTGCTATCTGGGTAGATGGTGGATGTAACAAAGAGTTACAGTTCAACAACGCCAGCTCGAAACTGACCTAGAGGCGAAAGCGAAGTGAGTGACCCTCCTTCGATCCCATTGGTCAAGAGGGATTGCTAACCACAGAGTAGCCCTCTTCGGACAAGGCATCGCTGCCCAACGAACTTTTTCGAGACATCTGCAGGCCCCCTCGGAGAGAGAGCAAGGAAGAAGGAGTGTGGATCTTAATTTCTTCTGCATCAGTTTTTAACCATTTTCTTTTTAAGACCAAGACGCCATGTTTGGCATATGTTCGACCGAGTGTGGTCCCTTTGGTATGATGGCCTAAATAACATTTTATTTCCTACTTACACCTTTATTTATATTCAAATTAAACAAAATTCAGCAGGAGGAATTAGTTTTTTTTAATTTTGTATTTTCTTACTAATACTCCACTAATACGTGCGGCTGGCCTATACGCTCTGTCGGTCTCATCGTAATATAAGGGTGCCTTTCACTACATTTCTTCAAATGTAAAAATAGCCTGGGGTAAGTGAAATTTCAGTTTGTCCCATAATTAATCAGTGCCAGTAATTCTGCCAGAGAATACGAAACTGAATTAATTGATGTAAAAGCTATGTATAATATGTAAAAATGAATAATTAAGTAATTAGTTGATGATCGGTCTCATCCCAACAGTGGAATCATACAATGAAAATGTACATAAAATGATTCTAAGTTCTACCTTACATCCGTGTATCCACAAGACTGACCCTATTATACGTTCAAGATCGTTCACTCGATGTTAGCTTTATCTCTTTAATCCTAAACTTCATTTCAGCGATCTGAAAATTCTATCCTTTTTTAGCTAAGTGTTCCATTCTAATTTTAAGATGTTCCATTATATATATGTGTCTATCTAAATTGCTCTAAAATGTACTGTCAAGGTTCACGTAAAGTGAAATTAGGCAATCTGTCTTCCAAAGCAAATCATTTACAGTCAAAACGGCGTAAAAACAAACATATCATGAAATTACAGCAGCTCTCGAACCTCCAGAAGCTTCGAACGTTCGAGCTGTTTAGGACTCCAACGGCTCAAGCGTGCTGAAAACTCATGCATACACTGCTTCCGAACCCCTCGATTTTGAAGCACGAATACATTTTGCCTACTGATCCGTGGTTCCACTTAACCCCCAAGTCATACATCATCTCGACTTCCTCCCCCCCTCCACTTTCATCTAAAAAGAACAGAAGCCCCTCTCCCCTCTAACACACAAAAAAGGGGGTGGAAAAGAAAAATCACCCCCCAAAATAAAAGCGTTTTGTCACCGATAACACGAGATCTCGTCACAACATTTGAAGACTTAATTCTGCCAGAAATTTCGTGGGAGGGCAGCCCGGTTAGGAGAAAAAAAAATTGCAGGAGAGGAAGGGGGTGGTTCGATTATGATAAAAAGTTTCGGGATGACGTGTTGTAGCTCGATTCGCTCTCGGCTCACTGCTTCTCTGTGGGTGCGTTTCCAATGGTTTTTCCCCTCCCATTCTGATGAGTGGTATTTATATAATATATAATATAAAGCAGGGCTACCAACGGGGGGAAGGGTAGCCAGACATTTTTTTGGAAGTCACTGAGGTGTGCTCTGATTCCCTACACCTGCCCCCAAACTGTGCACGCATGTTCGATGAGATATCCCTCGCTTTATATGGAGAGCACGATTTGTTTGGCCACGTGGCTTAGCGTGAAACATCAGCACAGTGTCTCTAGAAGTCAAAAATCAAGAGAGTGTACAAGTTAACCATCCGTTCAGGATTCAGTGATACGATCGCAGTTAGACTATCTATTCGTAATGTCGATTAGGTGGAAATGCGCATTCAATAGACAAATTTTTTGAGTGAATTTCGATTCTCATTCTTATCATCCTGCGTTAAAATTTGCGTGTAGCATTTGATTCTAAACATTTTGACTCTTATCTAGAAATAACTCATATTATCCCTTTTTTTTCCCTTCCTTGTATGCGTAGTCTAGAGGAAGTTTTGTAGTCGTCAAAGAGGCTAGTTCAAGAATTAGAGGAATATCCAAGTTCCAATTCGCTCATGATCAATTGTTACTTTCTGTATATATAGCTAGAAATTTTGAAGTGAAGTATGTATGAAATATGTTCTAACTGGACCAATTTTCAAAGGAATCCCAATTCTCTTGCTATCAGCCAGAGGGCTTACATTTAATTCTGATTATTTTGTCTAATTTTTTATCCTATAATATTTGTCCTTTGAGATAGATATACTTAACCCCTTCCGGTAAAATGACGAGTCTAGCTCGTCATTAGTTTTTCATTCCATACCGCACAATGACGAGCTACACTCGTCATGCTATTAAAGTTACTGTTAAATATGATAATTAATTCAGTTTAAAATTTCTAGTGTACTGAATTTGGCAACACTTTTATCACTTGTGAAAATCACAAGTCACTATTGCATATTGCTTACTTAGAATTTCTTGGTACAAGTCATTGCCAAATTAATGAGTCAGAATAAAAGAAAACCTACTAAGAAGTGCCGTGTGTGTTACAAGAATCAAATTAAAAGTGAGACTACTTGGCGGTGTAAACAATAAGGAATTCCTTTGCACTTTGTTTTGAAAAGTACCACTAGCTTGAAGACTATTATCTGTATACCTTATTAATGTTTTGCTTTGATATTTTCTTAATTTTACTGTTTCTGATATTATTTAACACTGTGTAAAAAGTGGATTTTAATTAAGAATATGTAAGAATTGTAAAATGAAACAAGTTTTTTAAATAAAAATTAAATGGTTATTTCAGGCACAGTTTTTCATTATTAAATCATACCGGAAGGGGTTAAGCCTCTTTGGTATATGAAGTGTAGAGAAATTTTTGAAAAAAATTCCAATTTAATATTTAGATGAAATTTTATGCTCCAATTATTTGCTTGGGATTCAGTAATACTGATAAACGCCTAAAGTTATCCAT
>CM063500.1:83367256-83414756 GCA_032207245.1 Pardosa pseudoannulata | reverse complement strand
GTTTTGTTACATATACTGCTACCAGTGGAGTATGGTAGGAATTGGATATTAATCCACAATAATCCATTAGATATCTCTAGAAATTTTTCAATTTTTCAATTTTGATGAACAAAATAACTGCTTTAAGTATATCTTTTCTCACTTGCCTCGTCGAATAATCAATTTACCACAGAGGCATTTAGAAGCCAGATATACACTTAATCCGTTTTCAAGGATTAAGGGCGTAAGTCGACTAAACAGCTTTTGCCCCAAACCGATAAACATTTTTAGGATATCACAAAAGGAAATATAGGTATCCATCAAAGTATCAAGTTTTTTTAAAAATTCCAATATTTCCTCTCTATATATATATATCTCATATTCAAGAAAAAACATCTGAATAAACAAAATACAACGAAGCATGAAGAGGGGCAAGTGTATTTTTTAGGTAAGGACGTTAATCTTTTTTTTTATTTTGTTACATATACTGCTATAATGGAGTATGCTAGGAACTGGATACCTACTCACACTAATCCATTAGATATCTCTAGAAATTTTTCAATTTTTCAATTTTGATGAGCAAAATAACTGCTTCAAGCATATCTTTTCTCACTTGCCTAGTTGAATAATCAATTTACCACAGAGGCATTTAGAAGACAGATATACACTTAATCCGTTTTCAAGGATTAAGGGCGTAAGTCCACTAAACAGCTTTTGCACCAAACCAATAATAATTTTTAGGATATCACAAAAGCAAATGTAGATATCCAACAAACTATCAAGTTCCTTTAAAAATTCTAACATTTCCTCTACGTATTTCTTATATTCACGAAAAAACATCTGAATAAACAAAATACAACAAAGGTTGAAGAGGGGCAAGTGTATTTTCAAGGTAAGGGCGTTAATCCTTTTTTTTTATTTTGTTACATATACTGCTACAAGTGGAGTATGGTAGGAATTGGATATCTACCCACACAGGATCGAAGGATCACATGATGTGGGTAGCACAGAACTTCCTGGGCCAAGCCCTCTAGTTCTGCAATACATGGGATTTTGGCAAAAAAACTAATGAATAGATTTGGCTCTGACATGGTAAATATACTCACACTAATCCATTAGATATCTCTAAAAATCTTTCAATTCTGAAATTTTGATAAGCAAAAAAACTGCTTCATGTTGATAATTTCTCATTTTAAATGTGTTTTCTAAAATATCGATATCCATCAAATTCTCAAAGTAGAATTTCTCTAAAAAATCACAATAATTCTATTTATATTTCTCATAGTTGAGAAAAAAATCTGAATAAACAAAATAGAACAAAGGTTGAAGAAGAACAAGTGTATTTTCAAGGTAAGGGCGTTAATCCTTTTTTTGTTTTGTTACATATACTGCTACCAGTGGAGTATGGTAGGAATTGGATATCAATCCACAATAATCCATTAGATATCTCAAGAAATTTTTCAATTTTTCAATTTTAATGAACAAAATAACTGCTTCAAGTATATCTTTTCTCACTTGCCTCGTCGAATAATCAATTTACCACAGAGGCATTTAGAAGCCAGATATACACTTAATCCGTTTTCAAGGATTAAGGGCGTAAGTCGACTAAACAGCTTTTGCCCCAAACCGATAAACATTTTTAGGATATCACAAAAGCAAATGTAGTATACATCAAACTATCAAGTTTTTTTAAAAATTCCAATATTTCCTCTACGTATTTCTCATAATCAAGAAAAAACATCTGAATAAACAAAATACAACGAAGCATGAAGAGGGGCAAGTGTATTTTTTAGGTAAGGACGTTAATCTTTTTTTTTTTTATTTTGTTACATATACTGCTACAATGGAGTATGGTAGGAACTGGATACCTACTCACACTAATCCATTAGATATCTCTAGAAATTTTTCAATTTTTCAATTTTGATGAGCAAAATAACTGCTTCAAGCATATCTTTTCTCACTTGCCTCGTCGAATAATCAATTTACCACTGAGGCATTTAGAAGCCAGATATACACTTAATCCGTTTTCAAGGATTAAGGGCGTAAGTCGACTAAACAGCTTTTGCACCAAACCGATAATAATTTTTAGGATATCACAAAAGCAAATGTAGATATCCAACAAACTATCAAGTTCGTTTAAAAATTCTAACATTTCCTCTACGTATTTCTTATATTCACGAAAAAACATCTGAATAAACAAAATACAACGAAGCATGAAGAGGGGCAAGTGTATTTTCAGGGTAAGGGCGTTAATCCTTTTTTTTTTTTCTTTGTTACATATACTGCTACAAGTGGAGTATGGTAGGAATTGGATATCTACCCACACAGGATCGCAGGATCACATGATGTGGGTAGCACAGAACTTCCTGGGCCAAACCCTCTAGTTCTGCAATACATGGGATTTTGGCAAAAAAACTAATGAATAGATTTGGCTCTGACATGGTAAATATACTCACACTAATCCATTAGATATCTCTAAAAATCTTTCAATTCTGAAATTTTGATAAGCAAAAAAACTGCTTCATGTTGATAATTTCTCATTTTAAATGTGTTTTCTAAAATATCGATATCCATCAAATTCTCAAAGTAGAATTTCTTTAAAAAATCACAATAATTCTATTTGTATTTCTCATAGTTGAGAAAAAATCTGAATAAACAAAATAGAACAAAGGTTGAAAAAGGGCAAGTGTATTTTCAAGGTAAGGTCGTTAATCCTTCTTTTGTTTTGTTACATATACTGCTACCAGTGGAGTATGGTAGGAATTGGATATCAATCCACAATAATACATTAGATATCTCAAGAAATTTTTCAATTTTTCAATTTTAATGAACAAAATAACTGCTTTAAGTATATCTTTTCTCACTTGCATCGTCGAATAATCAATTTACCACAGAGGCATTTAGAAGCCAGATATACACTTAATCCGTTTTCAAGGATTAAGGGCGTAAGTCGACTAAACTGCTTTTGCCCCAAATCGATAAACATTTTTAGGATATCACAAAAGGAAATATAGATATCCATCAAATTATCAAGTTTTTTTAAAAATTCCAATATTTCCTCTATATATTTCTCATAATCAAGAAAAAATATCTGAATAAACAAAATACAACGAAGCATGAAGAGGGGCAAGTGTATTTTCAGGGTAAGGGCGTTAATCCTTTTTTTTTTTTCTTTGTTACATATACTGCTACAGTGGAGTATGGTAGGAACTGGATACATACTCACACTAATCCATTAGATATCTTTAGAAATTTTTCAATTTTTCAATTTTGATGAGCAAAATAACTGCTTCAAGCATATCGTTTCTCACTGGCTTTGTCAAATAATCAATTTACCTTAGAGGTGTTTAGAAGCTAGATATACACTTAATTTGTTTTCATGGAATAAGGTCGTAAGTCGACTTCAAACAGCTTTTGCACCAAACCGATAATAATTTTTAGGATATCACAAAAGCAAATGTAGATATCCAACAAACTATCAAGTTCCTTTAAAAATTCCAATGTTTCCTCTACATATTTCTCATATTCAAGAAAAAACATCTGAATAAACAAAATACAATAAAAGATGAAGAGGGGCAAGTGCATTTTCAAGGTAAGGGTGTTAATCCTTTTATTATTTTGTAGTATATCCTGCTACCACTACAGCATGGTAGAAACTGGATACCTACCCCCACTAATCCATTAGATATGTTTAGAAATTTTTCAATTTTTCAATTTTGATGAGCAAAATAACTTCTACAAGTTGATCTTTTCTCACTTGCCTCGTCGAATAATCAATTTACCTCAGATGCATTTAGAAGCTAGATATATACTTAATCCGTTTTCATGGAATAAGGGCGTAAATCGACTTCAAACAGCTTTTCCACCAAACCAAAAATAATTTTTAGGATATCACAAAAGGAAATTTAGAAATAAAACTATCAAGTTTCCAAAATTTCTAATATTTCCTCTATATATTTCTCATAATCAAGAAAAAATATCTGAATAACCAAAATACAACAAAGTTTGAAGAGAGGCAAGTGTATTTTTAAGGTAAGGGAGTTAATTCTTTTTTTATTTTGTTACATATACTGCTACCAGTGGACTATGATAGGAACTGGATATCTACCCACAGTAATCCATTAGATATCTCTAGAAATTTTTTAATTTTTCAATTTTGATGAGTAAAATAACTGCTCACCTTAATTTTTTCTCATTTGCCTAGTCGAATAATCAAATTACAGCAGAGGCATTTAGAAGTGAAATATACACTTAATCCGTTTTCATGGAATAAGGTCGTAAGTCGACTTCAAACAGCTTTTCCACCAAAACGATAATAATTTTTAAGATATCATAAAAGAAAATGTAGATATCCATGAAACTATCAAGTTTTTTTAAAAATTCCAATATTTCTTCTACATATCTCTCATATCAAGAAAAAACATCTGAATAAACAAAATACAATAAAAGATGAAGAGGGGCAAGTGTATTTTCAAGGTAAGGGCGTTAATCCTTTTGTTTATTTTGTTACATATACTGCTACCAGTAGAATATGGTAAGAACTGGACACCTACTCACACTAATCCGCTAGATATCATTGGAAGTTTTAATTTTGAGCTTTTAATAAGCAAAATAATTTTTTTAAGTTGCTCTTTTCTGTACGTGCTTTGTCGAATAATCATTTTCCCGCAAAAGCATTTAGAAGAGAGACATGCACATATCCCGTTTTCCTGAAATAAGGACTTAAGTCGACTTCAAATATTTTTTCAAAAAAAGTAATTATAATATAAATTGTAAATAAGTTAAATTTAATTGCATTTTAATATTAAATTAAAATGACTCAACAGAAATCTGTCAATTCCGTTCTAGTGAACTAAATTAAACTTTTATAATGACATTTTAACAATTAACTCATGGAACTGGAATTAATATATCGTTAAAGCATTTATTATTATAAAATGTTTTGAATTAATCCTATATTAATAGCTAAAATCAGTGCTTATATAAAGGAGAGGATTTTCATTGTAAAAAATTAAAGGTAGTACTTTTTTAAATAATTCATATGCTAATATAGTTTAGTTGAAAATTCATTGTGCATGTTACTTGTACATATGTGTCGATGTAGTTAACCGCTTGCCTGTTTATCCCGAGTTATCTCGGGTTCACATATATTGCAGTTAATTATTTCCCGAGAAAACTCGGGCGAAACGGAATTTGTCTTATGATTTGTTTCATCATAGTTTTACTCGGCCTGGAGGAAATTAAAGGAAATATTCATCTTTTATAAATAGTTTGCCAAGTTTTGTTGGTTTTGCGGTCCTTTTAGCGGCACTGGTCACGTGTTTTCTACTAATTACAAAACTTATTTAAGAAAATCATCGTGACAAGTTTTTTGCCACATCTGGAAGACCCAGTATAAGTCCTTTACCACTCAGGTTAACCTCAAGGAATTTACTTGCTGAAAAAAAAATGAAATCCAATGAGCCAGTGTACTCTGTGATCTCGTAAAACAGATCCAATAAGGAAAGAGACCAGATAGCAGTGTTCAGAATGTCAGGTATCCCTTTGTGTTGTCCCTTGCTTCAAAAACTATCATACAAAGGCAAATATTTAAAATTTTTACATCTGCCTGAGATAACTCGGGATAGTAAAATAATATTAAAATTAAATGCTTTTACTCCTGTAAAAAACTAGAAATTCAACCAAAAACCTACTTATTTTGTTTTGTATCATTTCCTTGTATTTAATAATAAAATAAAAGAAATGTGATGATTTTTTGCAATTAAAAAAAAATTGTAAGGGAAGCGGTTAAACATTTAATAAATACACCTCATTTATTATTTGGTTTAATAAAAAAAAACATCCATACAACATATAGTGTTTATGGCTATAGTATATGATATTGTTTCATCACGTGGCCCAAAATACATTTTAATAAATCCATAACCCGGCTTTGCCATCATCGAGGTCTGTCATCCGTCTCTATGGCAACGGTCGCCTTTTGCTTTGCACTCGATTAGGTGGGCAATACCCCGTGAAATATGACCCCTCATGGCGCCCCTTCCCACACAGCCTTTTTAAAAATAACAAATTCAGAAAATGAGGGATGCCAAAAAACGAACGCATCAAAGGGTCTCCCCCAAAGAGAGAATCTACATGAACAAAAAATTACGAAATGTACCACTGAGTCCTTGACAGTTAATAGTACTCTCCGGCTCTCGCATTGATCTCTGCCAGTACAGTGAGGTTGATAAGGATTTCCAGTTTACCATTGGGAAGATCTTTTTTAAGGTCCATGCATCCCACTCTTGATATCCCAGGAAGTTAGTCGGACTGAGAAAATTATTCAAGATTAACTCCTTCGTGGTCAGACGAAATGTATCAAGGAGTGCTTGACAGTAAATCGTACTCTCCGGCTCTAGCAATGATCTATGCCAGTATAGTGATATTTAAAAGGGTTTCCAGTTTACCACTGCGAAGATCATTTGTAGGATCCATGCACCTCACTCTTGATACCCCCGGAAGTTAGTCGGACTGAGAAAATTATTCAAGATTAACTCCTTCGCATCCAGACGAAATGTATCATGGAGTTTTTGACAGTAAATCGTACTCTCTGGCTACAGCAGTGATCTCGGTCAGTATAGTGCGATTTATAAAGTATCCAATTTACCATTGGGAAAATCGCTTTCCAGATCCATGCAGTCCACTCATGATATCTCAAGTCAGTTGGACTCAGAAAATTATTCAAAATCAATTCCTTCACGAAATGTATCAAAGAGTCCTTGACAGTAAATCGTACTCTCCGGCTACAGCAGTGATCGAGGCTAGTATAGTGATATTTATAAAGATATCCAATTTACCATAAGAAAAATCTTTATTAGGATCCATGCAACCCACTCTTGATATCTCAGGAAGTCAGTCGGGCTGAGAAAATTATTCAACATTAATTCCTTCACGAAATGTACAAAGAGTCCTTGACAGTAAATCACACTCTCCGGCTACAGCTGTGATTTCGGCCTGTATAGTGATATTTATATCCAATTTACCATTAGAAAAATCTTTTTCAGGATCCATGCAGCCCACTCTTAATATCTCATGAAGTCATTCGGTCTGAGAAAATTATTCAATATTAACCCCTTTGCGGTCAGACGAAATGTATCAAGGAGTCCTTAACTGCAAACCGCACTCTCCTGCTACAGTAATGATCTCGGCCTGTATAGTGATATTTATAAAGATATCCAATTTACCATTACAAAAATCTTTATCGGGATCCATGCAGCCCACTCTTGATATCTCAGGAAGTCAGTCGGACTGAGAAAATTATTCAATATTAATTCCTTTACGAACTGTATCAAAGAGTCCTTGACAGTAAATTGCATTCTCCGGCTACAGCAGTGATTTCGGCCTGTATAGTGATATTTATATCCGATTTACCATTAGAAAAATCTTTTTCAGGATCCATGCAGCCCACTGTTAATATCTCATGCAGTTATTCAGACCGAGAAAATTATTCAAGATTAACTCCTTCGCGGTCAGACGAAATGTATCAAGGAGTTCTTAACTGCAAACCGCACTCTCCGGCTACAGCAGTGATCTCGGCCTGTATAGTGATATTTATAAAGATATCCAATTTACCATTACAAAAATCTTTATCGGGATCCATGCAGCCCACTCTTGATATCTTAGGAAGCCAGTCAGACTGAGAAAATTATTCACCATTAACTCTTTCACGAAATGTATCAAAGAGTACTTGACAGTAAATTGCATTCTCCGGCTACAGCAGTGATTTCGGCCTGTATAGTGATATTTATATCCAATTTACCATTACAAAAATCTTTATCGGGATCCATGCAGCCCACTCTTGATATCTTAGGAAGCCAGTCAGACTGAGAAAATTATTCACCATTAACTCTTTCACGAAATGTATCAAAGAGTACTTGACAGTAAATCTCACTTACTGGCTACAGCAATCATCTCGACCAGTATAGTGAGATTTATAAAGTATCCAATTTATCATTGGAAAATTCTCTTTCCGGATCCATGTAGCCCACTGTTGATATCTCAGGATGTTAGTCGGACTGAAAAAATTATTCATCATTAACTTCTTCACGAAATGCATCAAAGAGTCCTTGACAGTAAATCGTACTCTCCGGCTACATCAGTGATCTCGGTCTGTGCAGTGAGATTTATAAAGTATCCAATTTACCATTGGAAAAATCTTTCCGGATCCATGCAGCCGACTCTTAATATCTCATGAAGTCATTCGGACAGAGAAAATTCCCCAAGATTACCCCTTTTGCGTCCAGTCTTTTCTCTGGATAAATTAATTTCCCAAATGAAACTTTATATTTATTTCAAATTTCAAATTAGATTATATTACACTAACAATAAAAGCTATTTAGAAAATAAAACAACTCATTATCATAAAACGATTAAACAATTTATTAGCTTTCATCATGAACTTTTGAAACATAATCTAAAGAAATAAAACAATTATATTCACTGATATTTGTGATTTTTAATACTAAAGGAAACCACCTAAAATTTGTACCACACTATTTAAAGAGAAAAAATTAATTTATAACTCACTTCCCTAAATGTTAAATAGTTATTCAAACTCTGAAGACGTTAACAATGAAATAAGATCGGCGTCTAAAAATTGGATTAAAAACATAGAACGACTGAGTTCAAAATTAAAAAAATACTCCAAATTAAAACTTTTAAAACAAAATAACAGGAGTAAATGCAGTGAAAAAGATAAAAAAATTTGCGTTATATGAAAGCACATTTTAAACGCTGCCGGATGACTAAGTTACTTAAAAATTTAAATTATTTTATCACGTATTAAAAGAAATTCACTCTAAAACATAGTCTCCAAACTCACTGCAGTTTAGCCGAACTATAGCCAAATCGTAGAGAGCTGATCTTCAGAACTGGAGTTCGCAGGTCATGGATGTTATTAGCAGATCTTTTTTATTTAAATTTTTTTGTCCTTTATTTATTTTAATTATTTAATTTAATATTTATAAAAATTAAAATTAAACTTTAAATGATAACTTACATTTTTTTTCGATTATTTTCATCAAAAAACATAAATTATGATTTTTTTTTATTTATTTTTATATTTTATATAATTTTTTTTAAATTATAAAACAAAAAAATAACATGACAGTTTTTATAAAATATATTTCATAAAATTTATTTCATCTTCTAAAAATTAATTTATGTAAAATTTTAATGTAAATTAATTTTCTTAGAAGATTATTCGAAATATCAAACAACTTTTTGAACACACACACATAAACTGAAAACGGGATAGCACTTCTCAAAGAAATCGACTAACCGGTTTCTATTTTCAAAATAACTGTTCAGATGACTTTTTCTATAATCATACATATTTGTTTCCTTCCATATGGATTTATTTTTCTTCTTGACTCTCTCCAACTATATCTGGGAATGAGCGAGGTATCATTCGAGCATTTTTTTGAGAAAGCCCGTCGAAAAACTACGATGATTGAAAAAAAGTCTCTTATGATCGAATTCGATTTTCTTTAGTGTGACATATTCGAATTACAATATGTAATCTTGATTTTTCTCACAACTTTTCCAACACACACATATAACTAAAACCATATCTCGAATTCTCAAACCTTGTTACTAATTACGCTTTATATTAAACAAAACAGTGAACGAAATATATATTGATTTCTATTTATCGAGGGATGATTTTTCCCTTCATATGATCGGGTATTCTGACGTTCGAAAGTAAATAGACAGTCTCTCGTCAACTACGTATTTCTTCCGCCAGTTTGGCCCGCAACTTGAGGCGGACGTAAAAGAAAATGTCTGCTGCGAGCAATTTTCGAGAAAGCCCCGTCGATAGGATGGGGTTGACGTATGATTGGCGGGAAAAAAAAGTCTCAACATCCCCGATACAGAATTGACGGGACAGGCGTCACTTATGGTGATTGTTCGACAGGTATTCAAGACATTCAGAAAATCCCCCAAGTAATTTTTTCGCATGTCTATACACACACATACACACACACACACACACACACACACATATATATATATATATATATATATATATATATATATATATATATATATATATATATATACCTTATTTATATTTTATATATATATATATATATATATATATATATATATATATGTAATATTGAAATACCTTATTTACGTATTTTAATATTAATCTAACTTTTGTTCATAAAGTACTTTTGGGGTTTGCGCGGTAATTCTGATTTTTCCCTCCAGACACGCTATAGACTTAATCCAGCCTATGTCTGTACTACTGTAGCCAATAGTTAGCGCGTTCTCTTTAAACATGGGTATTTTGTATCACGTGATCAATTGTGCTTAGGGATTATTCGTAGTCTTTTTACCTTAGGAATCTCTACTTGAAAAGCGTATGTGCGGGATCACATTATCTGGGTGCACAAAGTTGTAAAGGTGTTTGCCTGTTGTACGGATTTCATGTCTATTACCAGAAATAAACTGTGTTGTGATTTTGAATGAGTCTCACCCATATTACGTACATGTATATATATATATATATATATATATATATATATATATATATATATATATATATATATATATATGTATGTATAAAAGTACAGTCAAATACATGAATATGTACACACGTATTTATTTTTTATACATATATATATATATATATATATATATTATATATATATATATATATATATATATATATATATAAATATATATATATTATATATATATATATATATTATATATATATATACATACATATATTTATAATTGTGATTGTAATTTTATACACACACACACACACACACACACACACACACATATATATATATATATATATATATTATATATATATATATATATATTATATATTATATATTATATATATATATATATTGTGTGTGTTGTGTTCATGATCCAGAGTTAAGGCGAATGGAAACAGTCTTCTTGATTATAATAATTTTATTAACTCATAGTTCTATGTGAGAGCAACTTGCGCCATTTTCATTGTTCGTCTCGGAGCTAAGCGTGGAATAGGTGTTCACAGCTCCAAGTCCACGGGCTGACTGATCTTATCTGTTTGCAAGCACATCAAATAGCTCAAAAATGCTTCCGCCTAACCGGGTGATCCCAAAAGCTTACGCGAGCGTGGGTCTTTTTCATTTATTTTATTATTATAAAAGAGTTCCCTTTTTAAAATCGTTTTTATCTCACAAGCTCAATACTTTGTTTATCTTTACTGGTGTATGTTAGTTGCCAACTTTAATTTATCTTCTCCTATTACTTGATAGGGTGGACAGCAGAGGTTTTAATATTGACAGTAATTATTTG
Source organism: Pardosa pseudoannulata (assembly GCA_032207245.1). Taxonomy (NCBI): domain Eukaryota; kingdom Metazoa; phylum Arthropoda; class Arachnida; order Araneae; family Lycosidae; genus Pardosa; species Pardosa pseudoannulata. The sequence goes on along the minus strand of CM063500.1, from coordinate 83,403,428 downwards.
GTGGTATATATGAATGAAGTCCAAAATTGAGCGAATCGATTGCAAACCGTGTGGTTATGTATAAAAAAACAAACTTCTTAATTTTAAAAGATATATATCTTAAACTTTAGATATTTATTAGTCCGTGAAATAGACTCCTAGGCTTTTATGAAAAAAAATTGTTATTAATACCGGTGATAAAATTTTCAATGCTACAAAAAATAATCAATGATTAAATTTAAAATTATCAAATAAGTACCCTAATCTATTATTTACGCCAAATATAAAAAAAAAAATATTTAATTAATACCTAAGTTCACTGATAAAATAATGCAGATGATATTTAAATAATTTAAAATAAGAAATGATTAAATGCGATGGTTAAAGGATTGAGGTCATAATGCTAGAAAAAAAATGTTATTTTCATCTACGTATGTGATAAATTGATGAATTGAATCACCTGCTCTTAACCGGAGAAAATAGGGCTTGAAATTATGGCATTAAAATATCGGAAAGGGGGGGATTTCGAACGTTTTCGATCTCGCTTTGAACTTTGCTAACCCTAACTCATTAAGAATCCAATATGGATGCCAGTATCCATTCCAGGTCCAACCATTTCATAAATTCGTGGATAGACAGACAGGCAACTTAGGTTATTATTACATAGGGGATTGAGTTACTGAAAAATATTTTCTGTAGTTGACATTGTATGCTGTTTCTATTTTATTTCCTTACTAGCATATAGCCCGTCATATAACGAAATCAGTAAAAATTTTAATTTTTTAAAGCTATTATTATATAGGGGATTTTTCGAAACGCGAACTTTAAACTTTGATCTAAATATTGAATATTCATAACATATTTCTAAAAGCTATTAAATTTACAATAATCTGAACTATTAAAAATATGCAAACATATTTACACTGTAATAATTTGTCCATCTATGGGATATGTTGTTATACCATATGCAGTAATATGTTGGACACAATGTAATGAAGATTAAATGCAAAGATAATATATTTTTGTCTTTGTCCCGATCTCAATAGCTCTCTTGTTGAAAATAAAAATGCACTTCAAACCAAATCAATATTTTTATGATTCTATTGAGTTATTAGTTTGTATTTTTTGTCGTAAAAAAAGTGTATAGTATTTAGTTCTCACTTAATCCTTTAATAAGCTATTTTGATGGAATATAAAAGTTATTTTTTTAAATCTTATAATATAATAATATAATCTTATAATATAAGTCTTATATTTGTTTAAATCTTAATAATATAAATATTATATTGTTTTAAATCTTAATAATATAAATCATATATTGTTTTAAATCTTAACAATATAAATCTTATATTGTTTTAAATCTTAATAATATAAATCATATATTGTTTTAAATCTTAACAATATAAATCTTATATTGTTTTAAATCTTAACAATATAAATCTTATATTGTTTTAAATCTTAATAATATAAATCTTATATTATTTTAAATCTTAATAATATAAATCTGATATTGTTTTAAATCTTAACAATATAAATCTTATATTGTTTTAAATCTTAATAATATAAATCTTATATTGTTTTAAATCTTAACAATATAAATCTTATATTGTTTTAAATCTTAATAACATAAATCTTATATTATTTTAAATCTTAATAATATAAATTTTATATTGTTTTAAATCTTAGTAATATAAATCTTATATTGTTTTAAATCTTAATAATATAAATATTATATTGTTTTAAATCATAATAATATAAATCTTATATTGTTTTAAATCTTAATAATATAAATCTTGTATTGTTTTAAATCTTAATTCGTATATTGTTTTAAATCTTAATAATATAAATCTGATATTGTTTTAAATCTTAACAATATAAATCTTATATTGTTTTAAATCTTAATAATATAAATCATATATTGTTTTAAATCTTAACAATATAAATCTTATATTGTTTTAAATCTTAACAATATAAATCTTATATTGTTTTAAATCTTAATAATATAAATCTTATATTATTTTAAATCTTAATAATATAAATCTGATATTGTTTTAAATCTTAACAATATAAATCTTATATTGTTTTAAATCTTAATAATATAAATCTTATATTGTTTTAAATCTTAACAATATAAATCTTATATTGTTTTAAATCTTAATAACATAAATCTTATATTATTTTAAATCTTAATAATATAAATTTTATATTGTTTTAAATCTTAGTAATATAAATCTTATATTGTTTTAAATCTTAATAATATAAATATTATATTGTTTTAAATCATAATAATATAAATCTTATTGTTTTAAATCTTAATAATATAAATCTTGTATTGTTTTAAATCTTAATTCGTATATTATTTTAAATCTTAATAATATAAATCTGATATTGTTTTAAATCTTAACAATATAAATCTTATATTGTTTTAAATCTTAATAATATAAATCTTATATTATTTTAAATCTTAATAATATAAATCTGATATTGTTTTAAATCTTAACAATATAAATCTTATATTGTTTTAAATCTTAATAATATAAATCTTATATTGTTTTAAATCTTAATAATATAAATATTATATTGTTTTAAATCTTAATAATATAAATCTTATATTGTTTTAAATCTTAATAATATAAATCTTATATTGTTTTAAATCTTAATAATATAAATATTATATTGTTTTAAATCTTAATAACATAAATCTTATATTATTTTAAATCTTAATAATATAAATTTTATATTGTTTTAAATCTTAGTAATATAAATCTTATATTGTTTTAAATCTTAATAATATAAATCTTGTATTGTTTTAAATCTTAATTCGTATATTGTTTTAAATCTTAATAATATAAATATTATATTGTTTAAAATCTTAATAATATAAATATTATATTGTTTTAAATCTAAATAATAGAAATCTTATATTGTTTTAAATCTTAAAAATATAAATCTTATATTGTTTTAAATCTTAATAATATAAATATTATATTGTTTTAAATCTTAACAACATAAATCTTATATTGTTTTAAATCCTAATAATATAAATCTTATATTGTTTTAAATCTTAACAATATAAATATTGTATTGTTTTAAATCTTAATAATATAAATCGTATATTGTTTTAAATCTTAATAATATAAATCTTATATTGTTTTAAATCTTAATAATATAAATCTTATATTGTTTTAAATCTTAACAATATAAATCTTATATTGTTTTAAATCTTAATAACATAAATCTTATATTATTTTAAATCTTAATAATATAAATTTTATATTGTTTTAAATCTTAGTAATATAAATCTTATATTGTTTTAAATCTTAATAATATAAATTTTATATTGTTTTAAATCTTAGTAATATAAATCTTATATTGTTTTAAATCTTAATAATATAAATATTATATTGTTTTAAATCATAATAATATAAATCTTATTGTTTTAAATCTTAATAATATAAATCTTGTATTGTTTTAAATCTTAATTCGTATATTGTTTTAAATCTTAATAATATAAATCTGATATTGTTTTAAATCTTAACAATATAAATCTTATATTGTTTTAAATCTTAATAATATAAATCATATATTGTTTTAAATCTTAACAATATAAATCTTATATTGTTTTAAATCTTAACAATATAAATCTTATATTGTTTTAAATCTTAATAATATAAATCTTATATTGTTTTAAATCTTAACAATATAAATCTTATATTGTTTTAAATCTTAATAATATAAATCTTATATTATTTTAAATCTTAATAATATAAATCTGATATTGTTTTAAATCTTAGTAATATAAATCTTATATTGTTTTAAATCTTAATAATATAAATATTATATTGTTTTAAATCATAATAATATAAATCTTATTGTTTTAAATCTTAATAATATGAATCTTATATTGTTTTAAATCTTAATAATATAAATCTTATATTGTTTTAAATCCTAATAATATAAATCTTATATTGTTTTAAATCTTAACAATATAAATATTGTATTGTTTTAAATCTTAATTCGTATATTTTTTAAATCTTAATAATATAAATCTTATATTGTTTTAAATCTTAATAATATAAATCTTATATTGTTTTAAATCTTAACAATATAAATCTTATATTGTTTTAAATCTTAATAACATAAATCTTATATTATTTTAAATCTTAATAATATAAATTTTATATTGTTTTAAATCTTAGTAATATAAATCTTATATTGTTTTAAATCTTAATAATATAAATATTATATTGTTTTAAATCATAATAATATAAATCTTATTGTTTTAAATCTTAATAATATAAATCTTGTGTTGTTTTAAATCTTGTTTAATATATATATATATATATATATATATATTTATATGTAGTATGATCATGAGCTCATTGGGAAAGATAATGACACTGAAGTCATGTTGTTCGTGGAATGGATTTTGTGTAGGGTGTTCAGCATATTCTTTCTAGGATCAGTCATTGTCATGTTCGTTCAAATAAATCTGTTTAGAATGTATTTACCTATATTATTTCTTTTAGAGGTTCTTTGTTTATGATTTCATTGTGAGAAATTTATCTAGTCCCTGCTTGTCTTTTCTCTGCTAGAACTCAAAAAAGAAAAAAAAAAGAAAAAATTTCTGACTTTTGTTAAGATGGCTTCATTTATCATTTGTTTCCACTAGAAGCCTGATTCTTACCCTCAGCTTAAAGTTAAAGCTTAATTTGAGGTTTTTTTTCCGCTTTGATGTAGAAATATCTACTTTGTGCACCTGTTTCCAATGCATAGGGACTGCTTCAGATGTAAAAGAATTCCCTTCGCTTGCGTATATTTTCTACAACGTTTTATCCATTAGTTGGATCCTTGGACTATGGGCTATCAGTCCTCAGTGATAACAATAAATCTTTATAATCAACAATATATTTTTTTAAATGGTCAAAGCTTTCATTTGCTGCAGAATTTCTGAAATGTATGAGATTTGTTCACATTTATCAGTCACCGTTATAACAATCCGTCATTACTTCCATTTTTAGTGTTTAGAAATGTTTCTTCTTAATTCATGCCCTTTTCTTTGTTAACAAAAGGGAATGCTCTATTTATCATTAGTGGAACCTTATAACCATTGTAAAGAAGACAACAATGGTTATTTCAAGAGTGCCATAGCAACATAAAACCATTTTGACACTTGATATCACTCTTGGAAGCAAACCTTAATTATCTGTATTTGTAGCGCAGTTTTGTTTTGTTCTCTCCCTCTCTCTCTGTATATATATATATATATATATATATATATATATATATATATATATATATATATATATATATATATATATATATATATATATATATATATATATATATATATATATATATATATATATATATATATATATATATATATATATATATATATATATATATATATATATATAAATAATATATATATATATATATATATATATATATAAATAATATATATATATATATATATCTGTGTGTGTGTGAGTGTACGCATATATATGTGTATGTGTGTCAATAAAAATGCCATACACAAGTTATTGAGTAATATGTATCGACTTTAAATTTTGTTTCTAATCACAATAGTATCACCAGTCTTTTCTCTTCGTAAATAGACAATAATTGAAAGTTCATTCTCGCATTCTACTATTTGCATAGTTCTGTTTTGAATTGTATTTGAATGTAAGAGTAAGTTGGTTGGTGTCTATTCTAGTGATAATAATATGTCAGCAATTTGAACAACAGAAGTATATGGGGTATTAAAAATAAATACTTAAATAAGAAATATAATTTTTATAAATATGATGGTGTTCCATTATGATCAATAAGGAGATATCAGTTACACTTTAATAGACTCTATAGATAATTTACATAACAGTATCTTATACCTTTTCTCGTGTAAATTATTTACAAATTATGATGATGGAAGAAATTGTTTCCCACTCTCAGCTTAAGATATTCCTCTAAAGACTTAATAATGTTGAAGTGCTGTATTTGAAGATAACAAGACAGCTGTTTAATTTCATCCTTACATTACCTAAGTGAGTTTGTAACGATAAATTTGAATGAAAGGAAGCATTATTCAGCAAAAACAAAAGGCAGATATTAATGAAGACAGCTTAAACTATTGAATAAATTGAGTTCTGGAGAAAGTTCAACATCTCTGATTCATTACCTGACTCTTTAAAATGAATATGAGACCTGAAGGTTATAGGTCAGGATCAGTTACACTTTAATAATCTATATAGATGATTTACATAAAGTATCTCATTCCTTATCTCATGTAAAATATTTACAAGTTATGATGATGGAAGAAAATGTTTCCCACTTGCAGCGCAAGATTTTCCCCTAAAGACTTAATAATAAAGTGTTGTATTTGAGAATAACAAGACAGATGTTTAATTTCATCCTTATATTACGTAAGTGAATTTGTAATGATAAATTTTAATGGAAGGTAGCATTATTTGTATGAAACAAAGGTTAGCTCTTAAGGAAGATAGTTTAAACCATTGAATAAATTGAATCTTAGAGAACGTTCAACATCCCTGATTCATTACCTGACTCTTTAAAATGAATATCGGTCCTTAATCATGCCAATAAAATGCACCCTAATTATAACACAAACATCAGTATGCTAAAGCCCTGATTCTATATCTGACTCTTTAAACTGAATATCAGGCCTATATCATGTCAATAAAGTGCACCCTAATTATAAAACAAACATCAGTATGCTAAAGGCCTGATTCATTACCTGACTCTTTAAAATGAATGTCCAGCCTATATCATGCCAATAATGTGTAACCTAATTACAAAACAAACATCAGTATGCTAAAGCCCTGATTCATTACCTGACTCTTTAAAATAAATATCATGCTAATAATCTGCAATCTAATTATAAAACAAACATCAGTATACTAAAATTGGAACCAATCAGTGAGGATGGAATGATTTTGAGGGACATCGACAAGCATTAACTCTGACTGTCGCTTGAAACAAAGTGAAAGAAATTTGTCTGACCACATCATTTCAACCATCGAGGTTTCAGCTTTGATACCCTTTGAACCTCTGTTTGTACTTTCGTGAATTAATATTAAAAATGAGGGTTTTCCATTTTGAAGCATAGTTAAAAATACCTCGTACACAAAGCTCACGAGGAATTACTTTTCTTAAAAGAGGATCTTATGGACTATCGTTGAGATGTACTGTAATTTTCTCTGTTATGCATTTACATTTGTAGAGAATACTTTATAGATTTATGATGCTTATCTTCCTTCTTTATGTCCCATCCACAGTTTCCTAATTTAGAAGTAGTATATTTTGTTCTTTTTATATGTGGCAATAATTTAGGTACAGTTTCAATTGCCAAATCATTAACGCATTCTGTAATAGACGCTAAACTACGTACAAGCTTAACAAAAATAGTCTGGTAAACACGGGGTTTGCACTCTACAAACATGCAAGTTCTGGTAATTTACAAGAATGCAAAGATTGGAAGATTCATTCCTTGGTCAGAAATCATGGACGTATCTAGTTGAAAAAGGATCAAATGTCTACGACGTTGAAAATCTGCATTTTCTTTTTCACGATGTCTGTAAAGAATCATTTACTAGGTTGCCTAATTTCTAAATATCAATCCATATCAAATAAAAATGTTTTAGGTTTTTTACAAATTTCAGGAAAAGAGAGATTATAAGAACATTTTAACGTATTTTTTAAGAGTTTTTGAAGATTCCAAATGCATATTCCTGTGACTGTGTATGAATTTCTTTCTAAAGACACAAACCATAGTTTTTAATGCAATAACAGTGCCTATCTAACTTAGGATTGAATGTATAACCAAAAGAAGTATATCTTGAAAATGAAAGTAAGGGAAAACTAGGACAAAACCCTAGGAAAGTTATAATTACAAAAGTTATTCTAATTTCACATCATTTACGTGAAAAAAAATCTTGTGCTTACATCAAGCGTTGTCAGATTAACATATGGACAGCTTTACGAATGAATTAGATTACAGAATGAAATCCAATCTTTGTTCAACAGCTACACTTCGTATCTATCATAGGAAAAGTGAAAAATGATAAATAGGGGTGGGTATGGAAAGACTGCCTTGATACACCACTCACGTAAGATACGCTCTGTACTGTAATTGCTTCACTTCAGTTCAGAGTGGAGGAGTATAAGCCATCTCCCTGAGTTTTTATTGCGATGCAATCTGGGGCACCTCTCCGAACGTTAAAGGAACAAGCAAACAACGCCTGTTATGACCCTCCCTTTTTCCCTCCTTGAGAAGCACCCATAAACAACGGGAAAGGAGGGGCCAGGAAGAAAATCCCGATCCCTCTACTCTCGTACACCATCGAACAATATGTAGTTAAGAGATCGGGCCGTCGAATGATAAAAACAAGCAGCTAGCAGAAATCTCTGCAGCGCCCCGGTCGTTCCTTTCGGGTGACTTGAACTTTATGGCTGAGACACCCCTGGCTAAGAAGGGGGGCTAGAGAGAGAGAAGAGGGGGTGGACCTAATCCAGGTTGATGTAAGTCCGCCACAAATAACCAGAATTCATTTCCTTAATGCCCCGGCGCCGGGTTAAAATTTTATCGCAGCCATACGTTTTGGGGGAGGGGGTTGGTAAGAGTCAGCCCCCTTCTGCTAAGGTTTAGGTCTAATATGAGCGCCAGAAGGCGCCCTTTTCTTGGAGGGAAAGAGAGAGAGGGGCAGGGTTGTCGCAGCCCCTGCTTTCGTCTCGCTCCGACGGGTCCGCGATCGGCCGGATGTGAAATCGCGCCGTTTTAGCGAGGGCCGCACGTTTTGGCGCCCGTTGTTCTGCCCCACTGGTTCCGACTCCCACCTTACGCCGTGGCTGCAAGGGCAGTTACGCAGGGGCACTTGACCAGACTAATGCGGAGAGGGGGAAGAGAGGCACCGACGGCCCTCGGTTTATTTGATTTCTCTTCTGTTTGCTTTATGCCTCTTGTTTCCATTTCTGCCGTGCAATTTTTATCCGCACTTCTGGATTTTTTTTTTGTTTGTTTGTGTGTTTGTGTGTATGTGTTGTTTTTGTTGCTTTCAAAGTGTGATTTCTTTCTTTCCCAAAAAGTTTGTAGTACCATTATATTGCTACTTAAATTTTATTTATTATATTATAAATTTTATTATTCATATTTTGTTGGAAATCATATCCTTATTTCATGTAAATCAAGAGTTCCCAACTTGTAAGAGCTTGATGGACACGTTGGAAATCATATACATAATTGTAGGCTTAATATTCATAATTGGACAATTTTTGTAAAATTCTGCAAATATGACAGAGGTACCAGTTTTAAATAATATGCATAATTTAATTAAATATATTGTTGTGCAGCAACTATTCTGACTTGAAATGTAAGTTTTTGGTAGTACACTCATAGTCTTGACTCATAATGTCTGTATATAACAACGCAGAATTTATAATGACCTGTCATGTAAGTATAATATAGTGTAGTAATTGTAGTGATTTGCGTTAGATGAACTCTGTCAAAACTTGAATCGATTAACAACAAAGGACTTGGCTTGTTACTGATGGGTCCAGTCCAGCGGCCTCTGTCCCAGTCAAGGGTTGTTAGGACTCGTCAGTTAACGTGGTCAATTGTAATTAACTGAATTCTTGTTTCCATTTCTATAAAGCCTTTTCTTAGTTAATAATAAATGTTGTTTGGACCGTACATTGCTTCAGGAGAAGAAAAGGTGTTACTTGGACAGAGGAAGGGGCTGAAGTTGAGATGAGTTCGCTGATGTACATAACAACGCAGAATTTATATTGACCTGTAATATAAGTATAACATAGTGCAGTAATTGTAATGATTTGCGTTAGATCAACTCTGTCAAAACTTGAATCCAGGTACAACGAAGGACTTGGCTTGTTATTGATGGGTCCAGTAGAGTGATTTTTGTCCCAGTCAAGGCTTGTTAGGACCCGTCAGTTAGAATGGTCAATTGTAATTAACTGAATTTTTGTTTCTATTTCTGTAAAGCCTTTTCTTAGTTAATAATAAATGCTGTCTGAACCGTAAGTGGCTTCAGGCGAAGAAAAGGCATTGCCTGTACATTGACAGGGGAAGGGGCTCAAGTTTTGATGAGTTCGCTGCTGTATATATCAGCACAGAATTTATACTGACCTGTAATATAAGTATAACATAGTGCAGTAATTGTAATGATTTGCGTTAGATCAACTCTGTCAAAACTTGAATCCAGGTACAACGAAGGACTTGGCTTGTTAATGATGGGTCCAGTAGAGTGATCTCTGTCCCAGTCAAGGCTTGTTAGGACCCGTCAGCTTGCGTGGCTAACTGTAATCAACTAAATTCTTGTTCCTATTTCTGAAAAGTCTTTTAGTTGTTAATAATAAATGTTGCCTGGACCGTACGTCGCTGCAGGAGAGGAAAAGGCTTTTCCCGTACCTGGACAGTGGAAGGAGCTCACGTTGGAACGAGTTCGCTGCTGGGTTAAGATACCGGGCCTACACCAAAGCACCCTAAACTAGAACCCTCTGGTGGGTGGCAGGCCACCTGGTAATTCAAAGCAAATGTTTAGTAATTTTAATTATTTAAAACAATTGGAAACTCCTGTGGTATAAAATGCATTTCTGAGAGTTCATGACTATTTATGTAGCCACCTTCTACCAGAACAGTAGACCAACACACTCACTATCAATCATGACAATCTGCGCGTTTTAAATGTAAAAATTAAAATTATAAAGTATGAGATCAAAATAGGCAAATTGCTTTTTTTTTAATTCAAGCAAAATAAATAAAACTCTTATAAAACTAATTATTTTACAATTGCGTAAAAGAGTAAAATTTAAAAAAAAATATTATACCACCTTACAATTGATTCAGAAGATGATATCTGCAGCTTTAATTTATTTTATAAATAACGTTGGAAAATTAGAAGAAAAAACAACAGAAGAAAAAACTAATATTATTATATCAAAATTAAATTTTAAAAAGGATGTAATTTAGTGGAATTATTGTGGATGATCAACTACATCAACAAATGAACTGATGTGCGTCACCAATTCTGTTAATTCTAGTCTCAAAAAGATAAAGTAATGAAGATTCTGCAAATCGAGTTATGTACTGATTTTCAAAGGATTTCATTGAAGAAAAAACACTACGAACCTTTTAAATATTTCGCTTTTTTAAATAAAAATTGTCGGAGGTCATCAGTTGTAAACACGTAATAGAGATTTTATAATCTATTTCTCTGTTTTTCCAGGTTTCCTTTAGTTGATAAATTTTTCTCCATTATTTCCACCAATAATGACCCTCTAACTTTAACAATTTAACAAACCCATTAATTTACAAATACACTGCAAAATAAAAACAATTTTCCTGGCATTATTTTATTGCTTTTGCTATTTTAAATTTTATGTGTACAAGTTTAAAATTTTACCTTTGAAAATTTAAACTTAAAAGTACAGAATATCATAAAATCGACCAAAGATTATTGTTATTATTATTATTATTATTCCCAATAACACTCATTTAAAAAAAAAAAGAAAAAAAACAATTTTCATCGCATTATTTTATTTTTTTTACTATTTTAAATTTAATGTATTGTCAAAATTTAATATTACTTAGTGATATATAATAAACTAAACTAAACATATAGATAGACTACATTAATTTTTATTTATAAAAACATTAATTTATGTAAAAAATATTGTGGTATATCACTATGCTTAGTTAATATTTATTATAAATAAAATATTTATGCAGTTTCTAATCATGCATTTATAAGGTACTAGGACTAGAGATATTTTACATTTTAGTTTTTATGATTTTGGTACTGTGTTATAATCTTATTTGCCGTCCTTGTTCAAGGACAGTTGAAAGTGTACACAAAGAAATTAATATAAAATTATTTTAAGAAACAAATATAAAGAAAAAATAAAATTTACTATGTATTTTGCTTTTCAGAAGTACACTTCTTAAGAAGTAAGTATGAAAGACAGCTAGGGAGGAAGACATTTGTGTTACCAAGAGAGAAACAGAAATGTACTTGGCATCCAATTTGAATACTAGGGTATCACTTGAAAATACACATCGAGGAATTAATGTAAAATGATTTTAAGATATACATTTGATGAATAAAGTAAGTTTTAATATGTATTTTTCCTTTTTTAAGTACACTTCTTCAGAAGTTTTCTCCTATGATAGACAGCAAGGGAGGAAGACATTTGAGTTACCAAGAGAGAAACAAAAATGTACTTGGCACCTAATATGAGACTAGGGTATTTACTTGAAAATACACACTAATAAATCAATATGAAATGATTTTAAGATACAAATTTGAAGAATAAAGTAAGTTTTAATAAACATTTTGCCTTTAAGTACACTTCTTCAGAAGTTTTCTCGTATGATAGACTTGCTGTCTATCATACGAGAAAACGGGAGGGAGACATTTGGGTTACCAAGAGAGAAACAAAAGTGTACTTGGCACCCAACTTCAGAACTAGGGTATCGCTTGAAAATACACACCAAGAAATTAATATAAGATGATTTAAGATATAAATATAATAAAATGAAGAATAAAGTAAGTTTTAATATGTATTTTGCCTTTCTGAAGTACACTTCTTTAGAAGTTTTCTCGTATAATAGACAGCAAGGGAGGAAGACATTTGAATTATCAAAAGAGAAACAAAAATATACTTGGCACCCAATTTGAGAACTGAGGTATCAAGTGTATATTCCAGATATGTCGGAGCAATAATCAAGAAAAATCAGCTAAATTTTGTGAAATCGTTAAAGAAAGCATCCGTATTACCAAGAAGATAATTTTGTCTGAATTTAATGTTGTTGTTTATCGGCAGTTTCTGAAACTTTTGTAATTCTTCATCGATTACCTCACTTTCGTTTTTTTCCTTTTGTACCTATCATGGAGAGGCGTTATTATTAATAGACAACGGGAATCAATAACCCTAATAGAGCACTAAAGTAAATGCACCTATATTGCACATGAAAACTCCAAAGGCGTTTAATTCTTCTACTTTCCTAAAATTGACCAAAAATGGGTAAAACGGTATAAGTAAATAAATTGCAGACATGGTCTTCAACAACTTTGTCTGGAGATTTTTCTTCACAAACAAACCAATATGATCATACTTTACAATTAGTTTATATCGTCTGAGGAAGACACATTTTCTGCGGTATCTCATTATCATCTTCCAACGGAAACCAAAGAAGTCAACGAAAAACAGGACGAAATGACTTCTGCATCATTTCATCGTATGTTTTACGCCAGCGTGGTGTTATTCAGACAGATGTTAAACAGAACATATAGGACCAAACATAGATGTCGACTAAAAGAGTAGGAAGGAATTCCCACGCAATCTTATAGCACTGTTATTGTGGTAATAGTATAACTACTTGACATCTACTGCTTCTAGCCATGGGTGAGATCCGCTATACCAAATCATAATATACGAGGGTTACTCAGAAATTTTTGAGATACGCTCAGACGAGAATTTACAAAATAAAAATGACGGTTTAATTGTAAAATACAAAGTATTTTAATACAGTAGACGATTTTTTACTGACTTACTTCAATTTGTTTAGAGTAGAATAAATTTTAAACAGAAGAGAAAATGGAGTTGAAGCGCGAACATTTACGCGCTATGATTTTCTACGATTTTAAAGCAGGATTAAATCAAGAAGAATACTTTCAACGGTTGCAAATGCCGTTTGGTGATGAATCTCCAGCTCGTGCTACTGTATTCAGATGGTTTAAACAATTTAGCAGAGGTCTTCAGGATTCGTCTACAACAGTGCATTGATGCTGGAGGATACAATTTTGAGCATACCTAAAATTTTGTAAGTATAACTTTAAAAACCTAGTTGTATCTCAAAAATTTCAGAGTGACCCACGTATTATCCCTGAAAGTCATTCCTGCTTTCTCTTTATGTGTGTAATTAAATTTTGATCCCTCCAAAAAGAAAAATTTCTCTTTTCATAACTCAGTTCTTGATAGGTGTAGACATTACACACACACACACACACACACACACACACACACACACACACACATATTATATATATATATGTGTTGCGTGTGTGTGTGTGTATATGTATATATATACATTTATGTATATATATATATATATATGTATATATGTAATATATATATATATGTATAAGTATATATATATATTTGTGTATATATGTATATATTACATATATGTATATATATGTTATATGTATATATATATATATATGTAATATATATATGTGTATATATATGTAAATATGTATATATATATATTATATATATATGTGTAATATATATGTATATATATGTAAATATATGTATATATTATATATATATATATATATATATATATATATATATATATTGTGTGTGTTTGTGTGTATATATAAATATATAAATATATATATATATATATATATATATATATATATATATATGTATATATATGTATATATATGTATATATGTATATATAAATATGTAAAATATATATGTATATATATATGTAATATATATTTATATATATATATATATGTATATATGTATATATATATTTATATATATATATATATAATATATATATATGTATATATATATGTATATATATATATATGTATATATATATGTATATATATGTGTATATATATTATATATATATATATAATAAATATATAATATATATATATATATATTTATATACATATATATATTATATACATATATGAATGTGTGTACCTTAATTTCAAGTGTTACCTTATTCTGGGGATATAATGATAACAATAAAAAAACACGCTAAACGAAACAAGAAAAAGAAAGAATAGAAAAAAGAGAAAGCAAATCCTCGCGTTTAAGTGGCTGGTTAGGTGTGAGGAGGAAACGAGAAAATCTGTTGTCAAGCCAAAAAGCGAAAGATCTTGCCTGATCATGCGTGAAAGGCAAGACTTAACCGGAAAGATGGTGGGGGGGGAGGGTTACGCATTTCTCCGATTCCTCACGCCCCGTGGAGTCCGATCCCTTTCGTATTTATAACCTGATAGAGTAGGGGGAAATAGGGGGCACCTCCGAATTAAAGCAATCCTTCACCACGCCCCTCAATCCCATGGTAGTCCAATAGCGCGACTTGCCTGAACTGACTGAACGTGCATGGCTGTCTAACTCTATCTCCTTACGTCCCGGAGGGATAAGGGGGTGAGCCTTAGGGGTGCAGGATTACCGGAGTTTGGGGAAGATCTGCACAGCTAGGAGGGAGAGTGGCACATCGAACCTCGGATTGATACTCTACCCTTGAAGAGAGGATCAGTTGCGGGGTGAATTGGACGTTATTTCTCATTCAACGGATTTCTAAAAAATTCTGACAAACCTTTCAAAAAAGACGGATGACTCAACGTCTTAGAATTTTTTTATGACTAATAAAAAAGAATATGATAACACTGTTTATGGATTATATTATTTGGATGAATCCGACACAATGCAATTATTAGGTAAAACTATTTTCATCCTGGAAAGTGTCTTCTTATTACACATACATCTTGTGTAAACAAATATGTAAACAAAGTTTCAGGTCGTTTACATTCAACTAAATTCGACTAAAAAAGAACGAAGGTTGTATCCAGATGAAAGCTTTTATTGTCATCTAATGAAACCTGCAGAAAAGTATATTTGTAATACAAATGTTATAATAAAAATTAAATTGTAAAAAAAAGGTTTGTTGACGATATATGAATATTTAATGGAGATACCCTATTACCGCATTAGTGAGATTTATATCAATATTTTTATTTTATCTTTTTGTTAAAACTGTAACTAATTAAATAATCCACATTATATAAATTAGAAAACATAGCGGAAATATCTTCTCTAATTTTCCCAGAACCTCAATTTTAGCCACTCTCAAAAATTGTCAAATATTTTAGAGTTTTATCGAAATTGCAAATTATTTTTTTTTTAATTTTAGGACACCTTTGTTCTAAAATTGATCAAATAAAATTTTATGCAAGTAGGAAAAAAAGTATGCAATAATACACTAAATAAAAGAAGTGTAGAAAATTCCTAAATAGCTTCGGTATTGGTTTCCAAATGTTTCGTTTTCACTGTTCATTAGATTTTTTGACTATCACAATTCTTCCTCCAAACTTTATACAACAGAAAAAAAAACAGCATCAATATTGCAAAGCGAAAAAAAAAATTTTTAAATCAGCCAAAGCTGTTTCAGAATTGTGTCAAGTATTTTCGGCAGTTTACTTCTGCATAGAAGACATATTGAGTAATGTCAGCAGAACGCACCTTGAACATAGTGATTAAATTACAATTTGCTTTAATGATAAGAATGGTGACAAGGCCAAACAAAACTCTCTTCTAATTACATATATGCATAATTTTGATTCTATAATTAGATACAGGCCTTTACAGATGTACTAAATTTCGAATACAAAGTATATAGACTTTTAACATGTCAGGATTTTCTTATACGAGGTCAAGAGTGACAGAAGTTAAAATTTCGAATTATTTATTTAATTTTTAATATAATATTTTAACTTCAAATATATGGTTAGATAACATTTTACATAGAAATACTTCTTAAATTTTTTTTAATTTTACTAATTAAAATTCAAAAATTTAAAATTTAATATTTAAAATTTAATAACTCAGTTTAAATTTTGATAATAACTTTAATTTTAAATTTTAATAAATAAATTTATTGTTTTAAGAGTTATTGAATTTTAAATTATTAAAATTATTTTACTTATATTATATTTAAAAAATTATATTAAAATTAGAAATTATATTAAAATTATATTAATTATATTTTAAAAATTATATTAAAATTATATTAATTATATTTTAAAAATTATACATAAAATTATATTAAATATATTTTAAAAATTATATATAAAATTATATTAATTATATTATATTTTATATTAATTTTAATAATTAAAAATTTAATAACTTATAAAACAATATTTTTTTCCGTTTAATTTTACTTTTAATGCAAAATTATCTATTTTTTTTGTAGTTTGTCAAAAATTTGATTATAACAATTTTAAATAATAATTAAAATAAATATTTATAAAGAGCCATCTTTAAATGTGAAAAATATATTTTTAAAATTTATATCCGTACTTCCGAGATCAGAGACACAAAAAGTGTAAGAGTACACTTTTTTTTCACACTAATCAGACTGACTATTGATACAACGGAATGGTAGGTGAATAGATGGAGAAAGGCTTTTTCTTACCAGAGTTCGCAGAGTTGGACTCTAAATTCCGCCCTGGCTATCTAGTAGCCGTTCTGCATCAACTTTAAACAGTACTTACCAGTTTCTTTAGACCTTAAGACTTTTGCAACAAATGAAATTGTATCGTTCTAAACCAAACTCAAAAATTATTTCTAATAAAACTGAGTATGAAAAATTGAAGTCATAACATAAAGGCTATAATTTACGATTGTTACAGTTCAGAAGCATTGATTAGTAGCATTTACCTTTCTCTCTGAAGATTTACAGCCGAAAGATGGCCGATTGGTTAGGGTGCTGACCTTCGGTACCGGTGTTCGTGGGTTCGAATCCCACAGTGGCATGGATATTCATAGTCATTCGGAATCGGCTTTAAGCAGTAGGTCCCGGTCTCATTATCCCTCGTGTTCCAAAAAGTAGATCATAGCGCACCACACCAAAAACAAACCAAACTCAGAAGGTTTACTGAGTCCGTATATATGTGAGTTCGACAGCTAGAGAATTAAAGATTTTTAAAAGAAACGAAATAACATAGTCAAAGTAATATTCGCCCACTCTGCTTCTTCTGTTCAATTTGAGATTGTAAAAATGATGAATATAAAAAAAACGCGAAAAAATACATTAGGATATATTGGTATACCCGATAAAGTACTAAACTGAGACAATCACGTTTTTTAGTTCTCTAAAATTGAGAATTTTGCCTTATGTACAAGTTTTACCTCGAATTTTTTTATTTATATGTTCATCTAAATAAGTGCTACATTGATTAAATATTGTATAACGATTAACACTATTTGGGTAAAAGTATTCATTCATGGTTTCATTTGTTATTTGAGTAGACACTGTGTCAATTTTTTCACTTTTAAAATGTAGCATTGAACAGGAAAGTTTTAGAGTAGGAATTTTACTTTGATTTGATTTGGATTCCTACAATCGACCGTTCAATTTTACTTTGACTGACTGTACTTTAGAGCAATTGGAAACTAAACTTATGAAATTTCTAAGCAGTGTTACTGTTTTAAAACTCTGCTGCGACCTACTAAAAGAAACCAGGACAAAAATAAGAACTTCTTACAAATCTTCCATTTGTTTTTTGATTACAAGCATACATTTCTAATAAATATAAAATCAATTACAACATAATTGTACTTAAGAAAAGATGTCTATATTACATCGTAACTAAGAAAAAAGTATTCCTATAATTAAATTTTCAAATTTTAGGAAAAGAATTGAATTTCCATGAAATTTATCAGCTTTAATGAATAGAATGACACTCTCCGATTCTCCGTTAGCAAACTTGAAAGTGACGCTGCAATCTACCGAAAAGTTTAACGTAAGATACTGGTAGTTCTAGATCAAAGGTTAGGCAATCTTTCTACTAGAAAATGGGCGATACCAGTATTTCCAATCACAACTAAAATAAAAATTAAGTTCATCAATATAAATTTACCAATTCATAGATTAAATCTTTCTAAGAAGAATGAAATTTAAATGTCGGTAAAAGATGTGGTATGAATAGTCGATGTAATATAAAATAGTAATACCTACTTTTGAAAAAATGATATCGAATGTGATTTGCATTAATTCAAATCTTTCTAAATAATCAAAACATTTACGACAGTGTTTTAGATTCACAAAAGAAGAGTGTTAGTATTTATGAATAAATTTAAATTTACCGATTGATAGATTAAAATCTTTCTGAGTTGAATGAATGAAATTTAATTCTCGGTAAAGGATATGGTATGAATAATCGGTGTGATATAAAATAGTAATACCTACTATCGAAAATATAATGTCGAATGCGATTTGCATTAATCCAAATCTTTCCAAATAACCAAAGCCTTTACGACAGTATATTTTGGAATTCACAAAAAAAAGTGGTAGTACTATGAGTAAATTTAAATTTACCGATTCATAGATAAAATCTTTCAGAGTTGAATGAATAAAATTTAATTCTCGGTAAGGGATGTGGTATGAATAATCGGTGTGATATAAAATAGTAATATCTACTTTCGAAAAAATAATGTCGAATGTGATTTGCATTAATCCAAATCTTTCTAAATAACCGAAACCTTTACGACAGTATATTTGGGAATTCACAAAAGAAGAGTGTTAGTATTTATGAATAAATTTAAATTTACCAAATAACAGATAAAATCTTTCTAAGTTGAATGAATGAAATCTAATTCTCGGTAAAGGATATGGTATAAATAATTGGTGTGATATAAAATAGTAATACCTATTTTCGAAATAATAATGTCGAATGTGATTTGCATTAATTCAAATCTTTCCAAATAGCCCAAACCTTTACGACAGTATATTTTGGAATTCACAAAAGAAGAGTGTTAGTATTAATGAATAAATTTAAATTTACCAATTCATAGATGAAATCTCTCTGAGTTGAATGAATGAAATTTAATTCTCGGTAAAGGATATGGTATGAATAATTGGTGTGATATAAAATAGTAATACCTTCTTTCCAAAAAATAATGTTGAATGTGATTTGTATTAATTCAGATCTTTCCAAATAACCAAAGCCTTTACGACAGTATTTCGGAATTCCC
Organism: Pardosa pseudoannulata; assembly: GCA_032207245.1. Taxonomy (NCBI): domain Eukaryota; kingdom Metazoa; phylum Arthropoda; class Arachnida; order Araneae; family Lycosidae; genus Pardosa; species Pardosa pseudoannulata. The sequence continues at coordinate 83,383,617 of CM063500.1, read as the reverse complement.
AAAAGAAGAGTGTAAGTATTTATGAATAAATTTAAATTTACCAAAATTTACCAATGTGATTTGCATTAGATCAAATCTTTAAATTTACCAATGTGATTTACATTAATACAAATCTTTCCAAATAATCAAAACCTTTACGACAGTATATTTTGAAATTCCCAAAAGAAGAGTGTTAGTATTTATGAATAAATTTAAATTTACCGATTCATAGATAAAATCTTTCTGAGTTGAATGAATTAATTTAATTCTTGGTAAAGGATATGGTATGAATAATCGGTGTGATATAACCTATTTTCGAAAAAATAATGTCGAATGGGATTTGCCTTATCTTTCCAAATAACCAAAACCTTTATGACAGTATTTTGGAATTCCCAAAAGAAGAGTGTAAGTATTTATGAATAAATTTAAATTTACCGATTGATAGATAAAATCTTTCTGAGTTGAATGAATGAAATTTAATTCTCGGTAAAGGATATGGTATGAATAATCGGTGTGATATAAAATAGTAATATCTACTTTCGAAAAAATAATGTCGAATGTGATTTGCATTAATTCAAATCTTTCCAAATAACCAAAACCTTTATGACAGTATTTTGGAATTCCCAAAAGAAGAGTGTAAGTATTTATGAATAAATTTAAATTTACCGATTCATAGATCAAATCTTTCTCAGTTGAATGAATTGAATTTAATTCTCGTTAAAGGATATGGTATGAATAATCGGTGTGATATAAAATAGTAATACCTACTTTCAAAAAAATAATGTCAAATGTGATTTGCATTAATTCAAATCTTTCCAAATAACCAAAACCTTTACGACAGTATATTTTGGGATTCATAAAAGAGGAGTGTTAGAATTTATGAATAAATTTAAATTTACCGATTCAACGATAAAATCTTTCTGAGTTGAATGAATTAAATTTAATTCTCGGTAAAGGATATGGTATGAATAATTGGTGTGATATAAAATAGTAATACCTTCTTTCGAAAAATTAATGTCGATTGTGATTTGCATTAATTTAAACATTTCCAAATAGCCTAAAACTTTACGACAGTATATTTTGTAATCCACAAAAGAAGAGTGTTAGTATTTATGAATACATTTAAATTTACCGATTTATAGATAAAATCTTTCTGAGTTGAATGAATGAAATTTAATTCTCGATAAAGGATATGGTATGAATAATCGGTGTGATATAAAATAGTAATACCTACTTTCGAAAAAATAATGTCGAATGTGATTTGCATTAATTCAAATCTTTCCAAATAACCAAAACCTTTACGACAGTATATTTTGAAATTCCCAAAAGAAGAGTGTAAGTATTTATGAATAAATTAAATTTACCAAAATTTACCAATGTGATTTGCATTAGATCAAATCTTTAAATTTACCAATGTGATTTGCATTAATTCAAATCTTTCCAAATAGCCCAAACCTTTACGACAGTATATTTTGAAATTCACAAAAAAGTGTTAGTATTTATGAATAAATTTAAATTTACCTATTCAGAGATAAAATCTTTCTGAGTTGAATGAATGAAATTTAATTCTCGGTAAAGGATATGGTATGAATAATCGGTGTGATATAAAATAGTAATACCTACTTTCGAAAAAATAATGTCGAATGTGATTTGCATTAATTCAAATCTTTCCAAATAACCAAAACCTTTACGACAATATATTTTGGAATTCATAAAAGAAGAGTGTTAATATTTATGAATAAATTTAAATTTACAAATTCATAGATAAAATCTTTTTTAGTTGAATGAATTAAATTTAATTATCGGTAAAGGATATATGAATAATCGGTGTGATATAAAATAGTAATACCTTCTTTCGAAAATATAATGTCGAATGTGATTTGCATTGATTCAAATCTTTCCAAATAACCAAAACATTTATGACAGCATTTTGGAGTTCACAAAAGAAGAGTGTTAGTATTTATGAATAAATTTAAATTTACCGATTTATAGATAAAATCTTTCTGAGTTGAATGAATGAAATTTAATTCTCAGTAAAGGGTTATGGTATGAAAAATCGGTGTGATATAAAATAGTAATACCTACTTTCGAAAAAATAATGTCGAATGTGATTTGCATTAATTCAAATCTTTCCAAATAGCCCACACCTTTACGACAATATATTTTGAAATTCACAAAAAAGTGTTAGTATTTATGAATAAATTTAAATTTACCGATTCTTAGATAAAATCTTTTAGAGTTGAATGAATTAAATTTAATTCTCGGTAAAGGAATATGGTATGAATAATCGGTGCGATATAAAATAGTAATACCTACTTTTGAAAAAATAATATCGAATGTGATTTGCATTAATTCAAATCTTTCTAAATAATCATAACATTTACGACAGTGTTTTAGAATTTACAAAAAAAGAGTGTTAGTATTTATGAATAAATTTAAATTTACTAATTCACAGATAAAATCTTTCTGAGTTGAATGAATGAAATTTAATTCTTGGTAAGGAATGGTATGAATAATCGGTGTGATATAAAATAGTAATACCTACTTTCGAAAAAATAATGTCGAATGTGATTTGCATTAATTCAAATCTTTCCAAATAACCAAAACCTTTACGACAATATTTTGAAGATCACAAAAGAAGAGTGTTAGTATTTATGAATAAATTTAAATTTACCGATTCATAGATAAAATCTTTCAGAGTTGAATGAATAAAATTTAATTCTCGTATAATGAATATGTGATATAAAATAGTAATACCTACTTTCAAAAAAATAATGTCAAATGTGATTTGCATTAATTCAAATCTTTCCAAATAACCAAAACCTTTACGACAGTATATTTTGGGATTCATAAAAGAGGAGTGTTAGAATTTATGAATAAATTTCAAAAATTATACTTTAGATATCTATGAATAATAATTTATTTTTTCATGATAATTTCATACCTTCTTAATCATATTCGTTGACTCTTCAATGCAAATAAATTTAATTTATGATAAGTTTAATTAAAAAAGATCTATATTGTGTAATGAGGTGTTTATAATAAAATTTAAAACAAGTTCATAAAAATGATAATGAAAAATGTTTTGTAAAAATCTTTAATACGACAGTTTTAAAAAAAAGAAGTAAAAAATAATTTAAATATGATCTAAAATTGAATGTTTTTGCATTAAATCAAATAAAAATTTAAAATAGAGTATTTTAAATAGTCAACATTATAAATATGCATTAAAAAAACAATATTTTTATATTAGGTGATACATAAGATACATATAATTTAGAAAATTGTCCATATTTTTCAGTAATCAAATTGTTGATATATAAGTTCCTCCTAAAAAAAGAAATGTGAGTCATTAATTTGTTCGTATGATTCAAATATTATTTAGAATAAATCGCAAGAGTTGTTGACAAATGAATAAATAGTCAATTTAAAAATAGGATACTTATTTTCATGACTAATTACAAAAATTTTTATATATATCATAAAATAATATCACTGCAAATATATAATTCAGGTTTCATATTATGAATGAAAAAATGAAATATTTCAAGGACATATCTTCAGTAAAGGAGTTTAATGAAAAAATCTTAGAAGTTCTAATAGAAAAAATATAAATCTAGAAGAAATAAATCTATAGTATTATAATTTTAATATGATGTACACTGTATAAAATGAGGTGATTAGCATTATTTTCTAATTGTCTTAAAATGTCTTATGAATAAATTTTTATATTTTGTAAAAGAATGATAAATATTTATTTTAAATTTACAATCAGTATGTAAAAGAAGATCTGTAAATGAAACGTTATTTTAAAAGTAATTTTTAAAAACAATCTGTGTTGCATAGGAAATATAATAACATATGTTATATGTAAATAGTGTTGAAAATTTTTTTTGCGTATAACATTTCCTGAGTATGAATGATAAGAAATAATTTAGGAATAAAAGCCTGTTTACATAAGATTAAATTTTTTTTCTTGATCATTGGTTGTCTGGTAATTGAATAACTTTTTGTACATAATAAAATGTTTATATTTTTTAAAAATATAAAAAGATACCTTTTATTTATTTTAATGAGAATTTAAAGGAATTCTTTTGTTTAAATAGAAAATACCATCTTAGAAATTAAATTGTATATATTGTATATGATTCATATTAACATAACTGTATATCGGTTCAACAAAATAGTAAATCGTGGCTATCATAATTAATATTAGTCCAGAGAGGGCGCATTAAAAATCGATCATAGGCGTTTGCCTATGACTAAAGTAACCAATAAAATACGATAATCGTTATCTCGGCTTTAATTATGCTACATGAATATGCTTTGATTACTGCAGGGAGACGCGTTATGAGAGTTTTGCTAAAGCTTCATTCCCCCGGGGAAGTTAAACGTCGAACACTTGTCTGATTCCATCTTTACACGTCGTTATTCGATATTCTCAGGGGGCGTTTGTTCGAAGCACTGTCGACAGAAATTTCGGACATCCTTTGGGATTAGTTTGCCTGCTCACATACGATTCTACACAGCTGTCGAGTAATAGAAGTTTCTACCTGTTAATGGCATCCCTTAAGGGAAAATATGTACATCGCGCCATTCACTGTTGAATTAGAGCAACTAAATGACAATTTATTACTGAAGACAGGTACACGATATGGAGGAGGAGTTAGTAAAAGTTATAAAAGTGATCATGTAAAACAGATCATAAAAAGTAGAAAATTTATGACAGCCGATTAATGAACAGATATACATAATATGGGGAGAGGAGTTAAAACATAAAAAAGTAACTACGAGAAAAAGTTATAAGAAGAAACACGATATTTTAATGACATTTTATTTATGAATAAAGTACAACAGTGCACAAATAGAGGGTGGGATTATAACGTATAAAAGTGCTATATGATCCCTGTCATATAAAGATCAGTATTATATAACACTTTAAAATGGTAATAGCAAACAAATAATAGGGATCATGAAAAAAGAGCCATAGAAAGGTGAATTTTAATGACAATTGATTAATGAACAGAGGTGCATAATATGTAGAGAAGAGTTAGAACATAAAAATTAACCACGAGAAAAAGGTCATAAGAAGAAAAACAATATTTGAATCACTATTTATGAATAAAGTACAACAGTGCACAAATAGAGGGTGGGATTATAACGTATAAAAGTGCTACATGATCCCTGTCATATAAAGATCAGTATTATATAACACTTTAAAATGGTAATAGTAAACAAATGATAGGGATCATGAAAAAAGAGCCATAAAAGGTGAACTTTAATGATAATTGATTAACAGAACAGAGGTGCATCATATCTAGAGAGGAGTTAAAACATAAAAAAGTAACCACGAGATAAAGGTCATAAGAAGAAAAACAATATTTGAATCACTATTTATGAATAAAGTACAACAGTGCATAAACAAATAGAGGGGGGATTAGAACATATAAAAGTATTATATTATAGGGATCATATAAGGATCACTATTATATAACACTTTACAATGGTAATAGTAAACAAATGATAGGGATCATGAAAAAAGGGCCGTAGAAAGGTGAGCTTTAATGACAATTGATTAATGAACAGAAGTGCATAATATGTAGAGAGGAGTCAGAACATAAAAAAGTGACCATGCAAAAAGTCATAAGTAGAACAATATTTTAATGACAATTTATTAATGAACAAAGTACAACAGTATATAAATAGTGGGAGAGGAGTTAGAATTTATAAAGTTATCCTAAAAAAAGGACATAAAAGACAAATTTTCACTTTAGGGAATAGTAAACAATGATAGGGACATGAAAAATCTAGAAAAATAACTTTATGTTGTTAATGCCCAGAATCAATATCAAAGACATGTAACCACTGAAAAATAAGATAAATTTAATTTTTTTTAATAAAACACAAAGTGACATAATTTTAAAAAATTATTTATAGAACATTGATCACTATTTAATCATTTTATTGTTTTATTATAGTGTTAGGTAAACTTTTGAGATTATTAATACAGAACATATTATAGAGGATAGAACAAAAAAAGTCCATGGTATGATAGAAAATATTTTAATGACAATTTTATTGAACAAAGTCAGTATATTTAAGAATTATATATGTCATTAAAAAAAGGCTAAAAAAGAAAAAAATTATCTATGGAAATAGCAATTTTTCATACGAAGTTAATATTTTAAATTTACTAGAATTCTATAAATTATGTAAAGATATTGTTTATCTAAAATAACGTTTATTTTCAAAAAATCGCAAATTAAAAAATTTTAAAGCAAAATTATATTACATTTTATCGTCAATTATTTAAAAAATGTAAATAAAATTAGTACTATATTATATTGAATATTTCATTCCAACGTTAAAGTACAAAATTGTTTTAATTCATTTTTATTTTAAATTTATTAAATTTTTATGATAATAAAAATTGTTGCAAACAATTTTTCTAAAAAATATATTTTAAGTTTTATATGATATTCAATGTTTATTTATTGTACATTTCAACAAAATAATTTAATTTTTTTAATTCTGTATACTATTATATAGTTATGTTATTAAAATTTTTCTAATGTTAAACCAGCAAATTATAAATAAATATAAATTTTTTTTTGTCTTTCTAAAATTTAATGCAGTAAAATTTTTTAATTAATTGTAATGTTTCTAAAATCATATTGTAAAAATTTAATTGAGACTTTAATTTAATATACATTTTTTTTTTTTAGAAGAGGCTTTATTGTTTTTTTACATTAAGTATGAAAAGTTTAAATTTTAGTTTTTTATAATAAATTTACAAACTTATAAGTCAATTTTTTTTAATACATTAAATTACATTAAATTTTGTTAGGTAATTTTTACATATATGATTTAACTGTCTCTAAAAATCTTTATTTTTTACGACTAAAATCAATAAAGATTGAGGAAATTTTAAGAAAATATTCTAGAATTATGTTTAAGATATTTTCTATTTAGCAAGATGAAAAACTCTAAAAGATATCTTACAAATTTTCTTATGGTTTCTTATTTTAAACTTTAAAATTTTATAGACTTTTATGATGTTTAATTTAATGTTTTTTTTTAATACAAATAACTATTAATAATTGTCTGTTAAGAAACATCTTAGATTACTTTATTTAATGTAAAAATAAACATATTAGATAAAATTTTTCTATAAATTCTATAGAGTTAATTTACAGTTCATTTTTTTTTATAAGTGATGGTGGGTTGAAATTTTTAAATTAAAAGGGTGAATACTTGAATTATATAATTTTTCTCTCTGAAGAGACCATAACTTAGATTTAAGTTATTAATTTAAGTTATGCTTAATATCAATGCATATTCAAGTGATAAAATTTAGACATCTAGAAGGTTTATCTTAATTTACAGTTCATTTTTTTTTATAAGTGATGGTGGGTTGAAATTTTTAAATTAAAAGGGTGAATACTTGAATTATATAATTTTTCTCTCTGAAGAGACCATAACTTAGATTTAAGTTATTAATTTAAGTTATGCTTAATATCAATGCATATTCAAGTGATAAAATTTAGACATCTAGAAGGTTTATCTTAATTTACAGTTCATTTTTTTATATGTGATGGTGGGTTGAAATTTTTAAATTAAAAAGGTGAATACTTGAATTATATAATTTTTCTCTCTGAAGAGTCCATAACTTAGATTTAAGTTATTAGTCTAAGTTATGCTTAATATCAATGCATATTCAAGTGATAAAATTTAGACATCTAGAAGGTTTATCTTAATTTACAGTTCGTTTTTTTTTTATAAGTGATGGTGGGTTGAAATTTTTAAATTAAAAGGGTGAATACTTGAATTATATAATTTTTCTCTCTGAAGAGTCCATAACTTAGATTTAAGTTATTAGTCTAAGTTATGCTTAATATCAATGCATATTCAAGTGATAAAATTTAGACATCTAGAAGGTTTATCTTAATTTACAGTTCGTTTTTTTTTATAAGTGATGGTGGGTTGAAATTTTTAAATTAAAAAGATGAATACTTGAATTATATAATTTTTCTCTCTGAAGAGTCCATAACTTAGATTTAAGTTATTAGTCTAAGTTATGCTTAATATCAATGCATATTCAAGTGATAAAATTTAGACATCTAGAAGGTTTATTTTAATTTACAGTTCGTTTTTTTTATAAGGGATGGTGGGTTGAAATTTTTAAATTAAAAGGGTGAATACTTGAATTATATAATTTTTCTCTCTGAAGAGACCATAACTTAGATTTAAGTTATTAATCTAAGTTATGCTTAATATCAATGCATATTCAAGTGATAAAATTTAGACATCTAGAAGGTTTATCTTAATTTACAGTTCTTTTTTTTATAAGTGATAGTGGGTTGAAATTTTTAAATTAAAAAGGTGAATTCTTGATTTATATAGTTTTTGCTTTCAAGAATCCATAAGATATAAGTTATCAATCTAAGTTATGCTGAATATCAGTATATCTTCAAGAGAAAAAAAATTAGCCATCAAGAAGGGTTTATCAGGAATCAAGAGGGTTTCAATCCATCAAATGCTGAGTATTTGCTTTCAAGGGCGTACGCAAGGGGGGGTAGGGTTTAAATACCCCCCTTAAGCTCAGAAAAAAATGGCAAAAAATAAAAATTTTAGTAAAAATTATGCGGGCTATTATTTTTTAGAATTATGAACCCCACCTTGAAAATTATGACCCTCCCTTAAAAAAATTCTGCGTACGCTACTGTTTTCTTTTATTAGCCTTTTACCACATAAACAGAAGATTTGTTGCCCTTTTAATTATGGGAGCACCATGTAAGTAGGACAACATTAATTTATATGAGGCAACAACATACAAATACAACCAAGCCTAAGTCAATAATAGAACCCAAACCCTACATGTGGGAGCCCAATACACTAACTACTGTACAATTTGAGCGTCACTATCTGTAGGTTAAAAATTAAAAACACCAGTTAATTACAGAGAGGGGAAAGTTTTGTCCCCATCAGTTGTCAGGATTTATGTTCCTTTAACAAAGAGATTTTATTCATACTTGAAAAGATGAAACCAAAACTTTAAGTATGATAAACTGATCTTTCTTTTCTTTGAAATCGAGTTTGTTTAAAAGAAATTGTATCTAACATCTAATACTAAAATGCCCGTCACAGAATAATTTCAAATCAAACCACTGATGAAATCTTTCGAGACATTATCGTCCAAATTCCTGAAGAAGACTTCAAATTGAAAAGATGCACGTTTGAACCAAAAACCTTTTGATGAATAAATTAACCTTTGTTCTCTCTGAAGCCCAATTAGTTAAAAATAAATTACCTCTTGTGCCTAATACTATAGTTGCCTGTGAGAGAATAATTTCAGGTTAAACCATTGACGAAATCTTCCGGGACATTATCGTTCAGATTCTTCCCTATACCTCATTTGCTGGCGAGCATTCAGTACAAGCCGAGTATATGATTCAACACGATTCCCCATACCCAATATGCGCCTATCTGTTTATACATGCTCGCTCCACGATGCTACCTGCGCATTCTCCGGAATTCCTCTCCCCTCAGCGAAATCCCTTCAAACTCCCCCCCCCTTGCACTCCGACATCCAATTACAGCCTTAATTAATGATTCAGGGTACACAGACCTGGAGGGGGGAGGTATGAAGGGAGGTTGTCATCGCAGCACGTCACCTGACGTACCCGTCATAGTTATGTGTAAAGGTCATCTGTGTGGTCAGTGAGCGGGAAAATGGGAAACGGGGAAACGCGACAGTCATTTGGAAGAGAGAGAGAAGGGGAGGGTTGAGTTGGGGAGGTTCTGTCGAATTTTCGAAGGGTCACAGCATGTCTTCGCCCCCCTCTCCCCCGATCCTCCCATCGACATTTTGCGTCACCATGGAACGCCGCGCGTCATTTATTTGCTACCTAATCACATCAGGTGCGTGGTACGTTAAAAATCTCCCCCCCTCCTTACCCCCGTACACATGCACACATCAGTCAAGGAGTAAGTTGCTCATCACTAGAAGAGCAAGATGGCGGCGGGGGTGGACTGGAGTATGCAAATTCCGGTAATAATTCGACGGCGGGGCCCTGTCCGCCGAAGCGTTGGTTGCCGCTCCGGTGGGCAATGGTAGGGGGGCAACAAGGGGGGGGGAGATTGTAGCCGTGAAGATTGATCAAGAGGGGGCCGTCAGCCTTGAAACGAGATGAAGAATTAGGTAATAGTGCGAATGCACTTCTGCCTTTGGACGCTTCTTTTGGGGGAGGAAAGGGGGTTGGGTGGTTTTCTAGCGCCACTTCTTTCTCTTTCCTCCCCCCCTTTCCCTGCGAAATTGGTTGTGTTTCACGAAAATACCTTCCGTTGTTAACTCGATTCGAATTGTTCAGGAGACAGCTGTTGGATTTTAAGTAGGGAGAAGAGAGCTAGTGTTTAGACGACAAAAGTTAATATGTAGTTTATTTTTCGGTTTCTTTTCCATCCTTCTGTAACAGAAAATTGTCTTATGTGGTGAAACAATTGAAGCTCAAATAGAATGTCCTGTTATAATTTGTCTATTCTGAGAAAGCTATATAAAAATTATTATATAGTTACTACAGTAAAACGAAGGCCAACTTCTAAATGACAAAAATTACAATGTCTCTGAGGAGCATTAGTATCAGTATGTAAAAGAAGGTTTCCTAATGTGATATAAAAAGGGTTATACTATAGTACGATGAGGATTTGGAGTTTAACCTAGAAAAGATAAAATATAATTTGGAAATTTCAGCATATTTATGTAAAAGATAAAAGGTAAAACTTGTCTAATGCGATAAAATAGATAATATTTTAAAAAAAAAACGAACCTATTAAAAGTCTTCTATAGTGTGATACTTTTATGAAGATTATATAGGTTTTATATCAAGTTAACAAGCTACAGTTTACCTAACACAAGTTATTATGTAGTTTTATTTACAGCTTTTTTTACTTTTTTTGACAAAAGATGAATCTTAATACTTAATTACACTCCAAGTAGAAATCAAATTGAAATTTCTATTCTGCAATACCAATATAGTATTTTTAAATAACAACATTCTAAATATACTTCGTTATATTATATATCAATGTAATTTTGCTCGCAGAATTTTTAACCTATATTTAAACTTTATACACCATTTTTCTACTTTGCATGGTCTCACGATGGCAGAGAGGTAGAGAAGTGTCTTTTTTATAATGGAGCTAGTGGTCTTGCATCCCTCTGACGGAATTGTTGATTCTATTTATTCTTTATGGACTTTAAACAGAACGACAAGAACTAATTAGCTATTTTCGAGCAAAATATGGACCTAAAATGTTCCAAACAAGATAATCCTGCAATCAGTTACTGGAAGAATATTAGGTCCTAGCTTTTGGTAACTAGGCCCGTAGATATAAATTCCATTGACAGTGTGGATTCTGTTTTGTTCAATGACAGTTTTTTTTCTTTCCCGATCAAGGTTCATTAGAAGCAATTGACAATCATCAGTCCAACTTCAAATCCACAAAAAACAAAGCGTCAATCAAGGCACAGTGGTTCTTTTTTTAAAACATTGCTTTTATTTTACTGTCTCGGAACTTAGATCCCACTTTGTAAGAAAACGTTTCAACAAGAAATTTCCCATTTTTTTGATAAAACTTTTTTTTTCATATAAGCAATAGAAGCAAATTTTCAATGAGAAGCTCAATCCAGCACTTTTTGGCCTTCAATGCTTAGTAATGCAGTTAAAACAAGAGCTATCAGAGTCCAGTTCAGCTTGAGGTATATAAGGATTGTTGGACATTACAATTTTTTATAGAAATTATTATAACATTTGGCATGCGGGTATACTTCGTAGCCAACTTAAGCGAGCAGCGGGAGTTTTTTCGTAAATCGCGCGAAAGTTCAGTTATTCAGAAAAATCGCATCAAATCGAAAACTACTTTGTTTTTTTGAACGACACTTTTTTTATTTTCATATAAGCAATATTATAAGCAATTTTCATATAAGCAATAAAGATAGTCAAAAAATTTTCCTTTTTAATAATCTAGTGCAGAAAAAATAGATGATGAAAATTCTAATACTCAGTAATCTGCAAGTATATTGAACAATGAGTAAAGCTTATTGAGTAATGAGTAAAACATAGAGAATATAGAAACGCTTCTTGTTTTAGCATTGATCTCAGAAGATATAAGGTTGTTGAAGAAAAAAAGATTTTGAATCTTTATCAATCTATTATAACATTTGGCATGCGGGTATACTTCGTAGCCAACTTACGCGTGTTCAGCGGGAGTTTTTTCGTAAATCGCGCGAAAGTTCAGTTATTCAGAAAAATCGCAGTAACTATTTTGTTTTTATGAACGAAATTTTTTTTTATTTTACACTTTAATATATAATGTATGATTATTTAACAAAAAAAAAAGCAATATTTTTACGAAATCACAAAAATAAAAGATTTTTAAAATTAAAGTCCGATAATCTGTCAGTGCTTATTTCTTCATCACTGTCTTTGTCACAACGGCTCATTTTATCCATTTTGTATTCAACAATAAAAAACCAAGCTTCAAATTGACAAAAGACGTCTTGTACGTTCTGGAGCTAGGAATTCGATTGGAGACGAAATAACGCAACAAAAGACCGAGTAACTCGACAATCATAACTTGTGGAAAGGAAAAAATGCAATTCGTCGCATAGCAACGCAAACAACACGCATATAATGTCACACATACATATAATTATACGTATTTAGTAGATTTGTGGTGGTTAGCCGGTATCCACCACAAATATACTAAATACATATTTTTACGTAACCCGCGCTCCAGTGACAGACTGCAAAAAACGTAAAAATACGTTGCCCGCGTGCGAAATGTTAAATGTCATAGTTTATAATTACACTACGGTAACATATATATGAATACACTGGATCAAGAAATATGTAGATTATTATGCATTTACAGGCATTATCCCCTATATAATAATAGCCTAAGGTATCTGTCCGTCTGTCCTCGAATTTATGAAGCGGTTGGACCTGGAATGGATAGAGACATTCATACTGGATTCTTGATGAGTTAGGGTTAGCAAAATTCAAAGCGAGTAAAACGTTCGAAACCTATTCCTTACCCCCTTTTCGAGCGTTTAATGCCCTAATTTCAAGTCCTATTTTCCCAGGTTAAGAACAGGCGATCAAATTTATCACATAATATATAGTTAAAAATAACATCTTTTTCTAGCATTCTGACGTCAGTCTTTTAACCATCTCATTTAATCATTTTAAATTTATTTTAAATTATTTAAATATCGTCTGAATTATTTTCATACGTTTTATCACTGCACTTAGATATTGCGTAAATAATTTTCTTTTATATTTGGCTTCAATAATAGATTAGGTTTATGTGCGATAATTTTAAATTTAAAAACGGATTACTTTTTGTTCCAATGAAAATTTTATCACCGGTATTAACAACAAATTATTTTCATAAAAATCTAGGATTCTAGTAAATCGAAAACTACTTTGTTTTCATGAACGAAACTTTTTTTTATTTTACACTTTAATATATACTGTATGATTATTTAAAAAAACAAAACAAAACAAAAAAAAAAACAATATTTTTACGAAATCACAAAAATAAACTATTTTTAAAATTAAAGTCCGATAATCGGTCAGCGCATATTTCTTTATCACTATCTTTGTCACAACGGCTTATTTTATCAATTTTGTATTCAACAATAAAAAACCAAGCTTCAAATTGACAATATACGTTCTGGATCTAAGAATTCGATTGAAGACGAAATAACGCAACAAAAGACGGAGTTACTCGACATTCATAACTTGTGAAAAGAAAAAATGCAAAAAACACGCATATAATGTCACACATACATATAATTATAAGTATTTAGTAGATTTGTGGTGGTTAGTGGGTATCCCCCACAAATCTACTAAATACGTATTTTTACGTGACCCGCGCTCCAGTGACAGACTGCAAAAAAACGTAAAAGTACGTTGCCGCACGCGAAGTGTTAACTAGGAATTTCAAAAACTACTTCACTTATAAATGAAAGTATAAGTAAACTAATCACCTTAACTGTTTTTTTTAATCAATCAACACTTTTGTTTGATTAATTTTTTACAGATCTTTTTTGAATTTTTAAACTGCTTAGTTGGATCTCGTGAGAATCACATAGAAAACAGAGCAAGAAATAAAAGTTAAGAATTTTTACTCCTGGGAATAAGAATTAAGTGCGCTCTTAGATTGAAGTTCATTTTACATTACAATATAGAATTAAAGTTAAAAAAATGATTTAGTTGCTTTAGGATAAATTTTTAATATGTTACACACGCGCGCACAATAAATAATATTGTAATAATTAGAATGAATAAAATTATAATGAGGAATAAAAACAATGCAAAACTTAAATCTAAAAGACATAGGTTTAAGGATGCTTTGTCTCATTAGAAGTACCTACAAACATTAACAAACAGCAGTATAGCTTATGAAAAATGTGATCTATACAATAAATGGATCTTAGTATTGTACAAACTTTATAAGTAATAAAAATTAACAAAATATAGTAGTATTTCATGTTACAAGTCAAAGTGAATATGCACTAGAGAAGAGAACAGTGAGGGGTATATTGTAACGTACTGGAGATATGGTAGGCGAAGTCGTCAATGAAACAGGCTAGAAAACTGTCTAATCTAGACTAAATATTTTATACAGGTGAATAAATTATGTACAGCTATGTACAGATTCAGTAGGATGTTAAATATTCTGGGATCTCGTGCAGAGAAGACATTCACACAATAAGGATGCGTGGGTACCGGATACAGTATGGCTAGGGCTTCTAATCACAGGAATTGTTCGTTAATTAGTGCCGGTAATAAACGCCGACACTATCACCTCCGGGCTGACCATTAGCACAGTCGGCTTTTACACCAAGGTTCGAAAGTTCAGAGTGCGTATCACGCTGGGGTTCGTGAAAGAAAACTCGGGATGCAAGTCGATCCAAATTTAGAGCAAAGGTCACTCTCGGCTACCTACTTCTATGCACGAAGTAAAAAGAAAATTAGCAAAATAACGGGAATGGAATTCCCAAGTCGAAGGTCGACTTCTTAGCAACAGAGAAGCTGGCGGTCTCTAATCAAGCAAGCTCCAGAAGCGGAGATACGAGCGATTCTTCTCGAGCTACGAAGGCTCTATCAGGAAGAAGCCTCAAGAAGAAAAAGCTTCCTTTTAGCACCGTTACTTATCTTTTATAACGTCCCCGGATCCCCTTACGCGATTCTTCGGGAAACTTCCAGAACCAGGATGATGCAATCTTGCGGTCACCTCCCGCCTGGATCAGCTGTTTCGTTTCCATATGTGGCCGGAAAGTCGTCTTCAGATCAGCCGACCCAAACAACTTAATTGCCTTTTTCGCCACCGCTAATGGGCGACAAGGTGCACTGTAATTATTTACAATCTTTTCACAGCGTCTTTCCATTCAACATTCTCACAAAGCCCTAGACGCGCTGGCTCCAGCACACGAACAGTTTTCAATTAAGTATCCACGGGTATCTTAGACCACCCGTTTCTACCTTGCCGCTAATCGTAAGTGTCCACGGCGAAAGGTCACCTTCGGGCTCCTCGTTCTTTAGGGTCATGTAACGGATCGTTACAATATATACAGGGTGTCCCAAAACGACCGCAAAAACTCTGCACAGCTAGATTCATCGTTGGAAGTACATAAAAACTTCCCAAAGAAGCGTTACTGTACGATCCATAGTTTAAGAGAAAATACGAAAAACAAAGTATGACGTCACTTCCGATGCAAGAAAAAAACATTTTATTGCACATATCAACAACAGTATTTGCATACTTTCCAGACAATAATGTTTAAAACTTTCGCAGCGCATATCGCGTCATGTATGCTAGCGCGCCATGAAATGACATTAAGCCGCCGTTGAATTGGTACTTAAAAGGCTGCATCTTCCAGCCACCGGTAGTCTTCGTATGGTGGCCATGTATTCTGTTCGTGACTATCTACCTGATGTACGGCTGATGTAATGGAAATGACTTACGAACTGTTAGGGGGTATACCCGTGCTTATACTACTGTTGATATGTTCAATAAAGTGTTTTTTCTTGTACCGAAAGTAACGTCATACTTTGTTTTTCGTTTTTTTCTCTTGAACTATGAATATTATAGGAACGCTTCTTTGGGCAGTTTTTATGTACTCACAGCGAGGAATCTAGCTGTGCAGATTTTATGCGGTAGTTTTGGTACACCTTGTATATGTGTATAAATATATATAGGGCACTTGTTAAACGAAATATTCATAAGTAGTATTTCTCATTCCTCGGTGAAATCCTAATAAGGCCTATGTAATAAATTATTTTATTTATACGAATATTCAGTTATACGTAACA